>CALNXK010000108.1:820000-887500 GCA_942486035.1 Porites lobata | reverse complement strand
AGTATCGGCAATTTTGGAGTCAATTTGTGGAGACAAAAATCTGGTCTCAGAGAGTTTACTGTTTATATATGCTAGCAATATAACCCACCTGCAACATTTAAGTATACAGAGTCAAAAACCTCTGCGTCGAAAGAGTATTGTGGGGAAACACGACAGCCGAAAAATCTCTCATCATCTTTTTCTATGGAACTGAGTGTGAAGATGGCGTGAACGGTTGACGTGTTGCCGTCATAGCTTCCGCTTACTCGCCCATTATATTGTACGGGAACTGGAACAGACTCTGGGCTTCCTGATTCACCAAAAGCTACTAGTATTCCATTGGGAATAAAATCGCGTGCTCGGTGATCTTTGATAAGCCCAAACAGAACTCCCCGAACACCTTTTGTACCATTGGAGAAGCTCCAGGAGAAATTTACAGAAGATCCAAGTAATCCTGTAACAGAATTTCCTTTATAACCTGATATCAGATGTATATCACTCATCACTGCAAGAATGAATATAAATCATGGATTATAAAAAGAAGTTGCATATCAGTAAACTTCGGAGAAAGGTGCAGGTATTGACGCCAGCAGACAGAACATATCTATAGCTATTTTCCATTCTGCTTTCTATTCTAGCAGGTTTTTTACCCGTATTGAAGAGGATTCTCTATAGATCAGAGTTCAGTGTCTAAAATTAATACTGGATGAAGAGAATTTGAGTAAAAGTTTCAAAGTTTCTCAAGAGTTTTAGAATAGCAAGGTATATAAAAGTTCCACATATGGGTTTGGTTTAAAGGGCCGCGGCGCGTTTTTCATTACGTATTCTAGCGCTTTAGAAACCCTAGCGATTAAAGAACGCATATGGATCAATCTGGCTGAACACAGTCTGATAGGTTGTAGATGATTACCATTCACTGGGGTGTTATTTAAGACTAATGGCAGGTATAAAAGCTCAAATTTGATTCTAAGATATTGTCGCTTGTTTCCATTGCTTACGTAAGTCAGCAAAACAAGCGCTCTCAAGTTGCTCCCTAAGTACGCATGCTCAACTCTTGCGCGCGCACTAAAATCACATGATCTGTCAAAGAGGAAGAAAACAAGATAAAAATCCTCTGACAACCAATAAATGTATAATTTGTATAATTTGTGATACTGACAAATTCACTTTTTAAATAGAAAAAAGAGACATCTGTTCACTCGTGTATTTTGGCTGTTTTGGCAGCGAAATAACAAATTCTCTTGCATTATTTCCAAGCATTTTCTGTTATTTTCTTTAGAGCGTTTTTAATTATGGTGTCGATCAAGAACTGTCCCAATAGCGAGAAAGGTTTACAACAATTTATTCTTTCCGAGGCCCTATATCTGCCGTACATTCCAACTTGAGCAACATGTTCGTCCTAAGTACAATACGACAGCGACATTTTTTCGTAACCTACCAGGCGACAGGCACTCTCAGAAATGACCCACAAGCGACAGCATACCCCAACCCCCTTGCAAAGGTCTCCTCATTTTGCCCTTGGTATCCTCTGTGGCACCCTGGAGTGGAAGATGTCAAACCGTAAGCGATTGCGATGTAAGTATACACTAGCCTTCCAGCAAGTCGCCGGAAGAGCATTTTCGTAAGTAAACAAAGCATTGTCGCAAATATCCTTTTTTTTTTCAATAAGTGTGCCTACAAAAAAGGTCTTGTAATGACGAAAAAATCCTTAGACATAAATTCGATTGTTCATCAGAATATTTACGGACTGAAGTTATAGGATGACTCGTTAATTCCCCGCCCACTTTTTATCAGTTTTGAAATCCACATACAAAAACACCTGGAAAAACACTTGGCTGTCTGTACGGGTTGGATTCATTTGCTGCATACTACGCGTATGCCGTCGCATTTAAATTGCTGTTGGAATTTTTCAAAGTCAAAAACAATAAAGTGCGACGGCTATAAGTGTTTGCTGCTAAAGAATCCACCGTAAAATATTCTTGACTCAGTGGCATGAACTAAAAACTGTTCTTTGCACGACTTAAATCGAATACGTTACACTTGAGGGAGTAGCGCAACCAACCTATTGACATGTATCAGCGTACCGACTCAGGTTTCAGCTCTCACTATTCTGTTTGCATACACCCGATCGTTCCCATTGCTGGAATAATGAGACTCTCTATGGATAGTACTTTCGACGAAATCGAATTCACAACGATCGCTTTAAATGACTGAACCACGATCTCAAAGAATGGGTTTCGGACGATTGTATTGCCATTCCGATCGAGTTTCAATAGTGCATGCTATGAGGCCCTGAAATCTTCAGAGAAGTTCGCTGTACGTTCACGAGCGCAAGCGACGAAAACGAGTCAAACGACGTCCACAGTTTACCATAGAGGGGCTCAATAATCTCAAAATATTCGTTTGAGACGATCATGTAGAAAATGTAGTCACCCCTAGGCCCTAGAGGTAAATACAGAACAAAACGTACCAAACGTTTGGCGGCTTATAGATCTACCGCTGGAAAAACATGAGACTTACAATGTTAATCTACTTTATCGGAAAAAAGTTATCAATAAAAAGGTCACGGCAGGTTTAACAATTTTACAAAGCTAGCCTGATTCTCTTATGACCAAGTAAATTTTCAGGCGGTATTTAATTTAATCTATGATGAAGAAAGTACGTACCTGAATGCGGAATTAACAACAATGCAAAGAAAATACAACACTGTGTAGATGACTCCATTGACTCCTTGGGTCCAAGGGAAAAATTCAGTCCTTGAAGATGTTTGACGAAGAAAAATAGTGGCTTGTACATGCAATTTATTTATCGATTCTTGAAGATAAGAACAGGCTGGTTTTGAAAGAAGTTCAACATGGTATCATAATACAAGGGTCACGTGGTGTGTCAACCTTCAGAATTGTATCGCTTGACGCGCCATAAAAAAATGTCTATTACTTTGAGTATAGTACATTCAAAAGTAGTCTGCTACACAGCTGCGTTGCGTGACGACACAAAGGATGGCTGTGCGGCAGCCTGACCCTGGTTTAAAGGCACTGTACTCAAATAATTTAACACAAATAGTAGAAACGGAACATAAGAGGATGAAAAATCTCAGCTAACAAGGGGTAACCCGTTGGCTATTGAACAAGCGTGTGTCTGTTCGGAAAATCCTGCGTTCAGTCAGGTCTGCAAGCAACATTGTAGCTTGCAGACCCGAAGGAACGCAGGATTTTCCGAACAGCAACGAGATTTATGGCATAATGAGGGTACAATGTAGCTTTACAACTGTGGAACTCTACAACTTACAAACATTCACCACTCTAGACTAAAATCCATAGAAATTTATGGCATAAAATTCAAGAACTTCCTAAATGAAGTCTACTTAAGCGAAATATGGAGATCTATAAATGCCTACACAAGCAGGCCCACGGTGTTTTCTTGCAGGAAAGCCGGAATAATATCCTGTTTATTGAGTTGGGCTCTTAGTATAGCTGTGTCAGATTAGCCGCAGAGCAGTGCGGGTCAATATAGGCTGCTGCCACATGCATATACTCAACGGTCGCCCCATGCAAGGGAATCGGGATTCCGGAATCCGGGAAAATTTTGCTTGTGGAATCTGAAATCCTGAGCTTTGGACTCTGGAGCTCAAGGAATCAAGAATCCTACTAAAGATTGGAATCCAGAATCCAAGTTCCACTGACAACGAGAGGAATCCAGCCTCAAAAGAGACAGAGTTTCTAGTTTCGTTGGAGAAACTGTTCCAATTAGAAGTCCTGAAGCGGAATGCACGCTTTGCGGCAGAGATTCGACACTGTAAAAAGGTTAAGTTGAGTGCTCTGCCTAGTGCTATAGAGTGATCAATCTATAGCAAACTCGGTCCCCATAACATTCTAGAACTTCCTAAGTGAAGTCTACTTATGGCAGCATTTCGAAATATAGAGATCCACAAATGGCTACACAAGTTCCTAAAAATGTATGAGACATTCACAGGCAGGAAAGCCACAATAAATCCTCTTTAGTGAGTTGGGCTCTCGGTATAGCTGTGTCAGATTAGCCGCAGAGCCGGTGGTCACTATAAACTAAACTACCATGAGTGCAGCTGCATATACATGTACTCAAAGCGCCGTATAATCTCTCTCCAGTTTGCTTAAATCTAGTTGGTGAACCTTGGTATTACCAAGTTTTATTGGACCCGCCCTCCGTAGATTGCACCAGTGTTCAATGTAACACTTATCGGCAACAAATTTCAAAATGCTCTTTTATAAAAAGCATTGGTTGCCAATCCGTTTGCAAGGCTGACACGAGCCCATCAACTCCGACATCACTTGGAATGTGTTCCGGAACTCGTCAATGTTCACATAGCAACCCTTGAATACAAAGAAGAAGAAAAACAGATGTAAAAGAACGTTAACCTAAACCGTAGATAACATTTTAACAATGAGGCTTGATTATGCAGATCGCGGGAAATGTTATCAGCCTCAGAGATCTGGATAAGGCTTGCCTCCTCGTAGACTTTCTTCAAAGCATTGACTCCGTGTTTTACAAAATTAATGAACATTGATTGATGATATATACCACTTTTTATTTCCTTCTTTTGAACTATGTACTACTGTTTTTCTTTCTTTTTTTCTTTTTTTGTCTGTAATGTAATAAATTGCTGAAATTTATATAAAAAAGTATTGGCCTATTTTTTGGCCAGTTGCAGGATATAAACAGATGATTTTTTTTTGCAGATACTGCCGACCTAACAAAAGATAAATTCCATCGTGCAATATATGTATTCTTGTATTTCTTTCGTTAAATTTTAGTCATGAGCGTGAGCACTATTATTTTACTTCAATCAGATTAATAGACTTTTACAGGCGTTCAGATACACTCCTTGCTGTTCATTTTTTTCTCCTTACTTTTCTTTGGTCCGTCCCCACTATCGGAAGTCCTGGAATAGGCTCAGTTAACAGTGAACTTTGTTATCGTGTTTATTTGCAATTGTTGTAATTACTAAGGGAAGTACATAAATAATTCGAAGGGCAGACGGTGAACTGTTGGTCGAAGGAAACTACAGTAATAGCCCGCGTATAAGAACCTGAATTTTTCAATATAGCCTAAATAGGCTAAATAGGGACGATGTGGAGTTGATAAATTGGCCTTCTTCAACAAAGAACCTACCGTAGAAACTGCTTAAAACTTCAACACAAAAGGGTCCTTTACAAGCAACGGTAAAAATCGGTTAAAGCGACCGCGTGACCATCGTTTTTGTTTGAACAGCTGGAAAGAGGACAAGTGGCATTGCGGCCCGGATGAGCGTTACCGTTCAAGTGACCATGTGGACGTATTTTCTATTGAAAGAGGAAGGAAAAGAACGTATAAAGGTTTCCAGTATTTTTGTCAAGGACATGACCGGGAAGGCGGGAATCTTGTGGAACACACCTTTTCCTGCTTAACTGATATTTTGTTCCGCACTTCACATTGGACAATTAGCAATTATTCTTTATTGAACACGAGGTTTAATTTATAGAAGGGGAATATTCGCGGCGAGGTTAATATTCGGTAAACAATAGGTTTGATCTTTACAGGATTTTCAAACATTGCAAATCAAATCGTAAACAATAGCCTAATGGGTTACATGGAATCGCCAGAAGTTTAAATTCAGCTGTAAATTGTACTTCCAAGCCTAAGAAGAAAAGTAACGCTTTGTTTTCATCTGTCGACTCGCCAAGTCAGGGAAAAAGGTATTTTGTACAGCTAATTTGTGTTGTTCTTCGTTAGTGCAGACAATGGTGGCCCGGTTGCTCGAGGTAAGGAGCCGTTTCTCTGTAGTTTTCTTTGTCCTGATTAACTGAAATCTCGAGCTTTCGTTAAGATTTCAGTGCTTTCATTTTGTTCCTCATAAGTCAGTTGAATTTGATGTCGGGGGAAAATTTGTCTTTAAATGTTGAGTTTACTCACCTCTTCTACTCGATTAAACCGTAATTGTCAACATTCCATCAAGCAAAAAATACTGCTAAAGTTAATCTGAAAACGGTCTTTTGCAACTTTGAAGTCCTTTCATACCTTCAAAAAAATGGACCCTAGAATTTTGCCGAATTCTGAAAGGTTCTTACTCTAAAAAAATTGACAATACAACGAGCTCACCAATTATTTACTCGCAAGGCTAAAACACTACAAAGACCACTTTGTGTGTATCCTGAAACCGATTTTTGCTTGTAAAAGCTTTATTTGTGTAAGGTTATTTGTGTTTTTCATGTTGCAAACGGCGTTGAAATAAATACGACAGTATGATCATCTCATCTGGAGTTTATTTACTTTATGTGGTTTTACCAAGCCTCATATTTTTCTCTTACACCTGTAATAATTAAGCTTTACAGATCCTGCACCACAATGTATAGGTAAGATTTCCATACAACCCCAAACATTTGTTATGTGTGTTAAATAATATAAGCTTTCTGCATGGATAATAAATGTAAAGGCTTGGATGCATAGGACCTTTTGATGTTCTGTTTGCCACTTATAGATCCAGCAAGTTTTGTCTACTTTTGTAGGCACTCATGATTTTAGGTGTCGGCTGCTGAATGTAGTCTTTTCTTTTTTTCTCTATAGAAAGCACTCAGAAGGGTTAAGAATATAAACTACTGCAATAAGTTCAAGCTGTGGATAGCTTCTTGTTTATAATTATGTCTAATTTCTTGTACCTCCCCTCCTCAGTGAAAGTCTAATTAACTCATTTTCTACGTTGTATGGTGAAACCTATATTATGCAGACCCCATATTAAGCAGACACCCTGTATTCAGCAGTCGAATAGCTCAAAATGTGGCAAAATGTTTCTTTCCATAATTTAAGAAAAACAAACCTGTATTTAGTGGATATCTCTAATAAGCAGAAAGCAGGAAATTTTGTGTGGATGTCTGCCTAATTCTAATTATACAAGTTTTTCTTTTTTATTTATAACAACCTCATATGCATAAAAATAGATGGTAAAAAGAAGGATGAGTGAGGGTGCAAAGAGAGAAGAACTGAGTCCTTATGCCAGGCTGGCTCCCCCCTGCAGGGATAATATAAAATACAACATGTAAAGGTGTCATAAAACTGGTACATCATTTTTATGTTGTATGTCTTTTAGACTGTGAGCAGTCTCTCTTCAGCTCAAAAATCTGTTAGCGAGAGTATTTGAGCAGCGAAGTCCCGTGAGTTCTGAGGGTGCAAATTCGAATACGCTGTTCAAATACTCTCCCTTACAGATTTTCGAGGAAAAGAGAGACCGCTTGCAGTCTATATGTCTTTCAGTGTCTGCAAACTCTTCTGTTGTTTTCTGACAGGTTGAATTGAAGGAACAATACTACTAGCAATCATCAATTATCTATTAAGATGTCGGGACCTTGCCACGGAATTAATAGGGGGGAAAATAATGTACAAGCTTGACAAACAGTGCAAGTTCTATATTTTGGGGCAAGGGAGCACTTATTTTTTTATTCATTAATTATTTTTTATACTTTTGTTAAACTATGTGGCTGCCAAAGCATTTGGGATTTGAAATTTGAGGATTACTGGGAAGAGTGTGACCAACTGAATGACACACATGTTATTGTACACAATACATTAATATTAATTTGTCTCCTTCTAGATGCTTTCCTTGACATTGCCTCTTTCAAGCCATGGCATGAATAGATACATTGATTCAGTCACACACACTGTTTTATTGTTTCAGAATGTCTCTCTCAATGCAACCCATGCAGATGCATGAATTATTGATTAACTCACCAATAAAAGAAACTTGACCTAATTAAGAGGTCAAGGTGTGACCAAAGGAAGTTCTTATTGATTTTTATTTTAATTTGATACTGCCATTTTTAACTTAAAGCCTTCCTCAATGAAGGTCATATGCTCAATACTGATCAGCTTAACTGATAATAACAGCCTAAATCTCCTGTGATGTCTTTGTGGTTGCAGGAGGCCTACCCTGATCAATCCTAATGTGCAGGCCAACATGTGAGTTTATTAGATTATTTAAAGGGAAAGATTGGGGTGCCATGGTGATTGCCTTAAAAGCAAAAGATTACACAAACTTGCTCTTCCTGCAGACTTGGCTTTAAGAGCATTAGAATGCAACATTAAAATCAATAAAGTCAATGTTTAAACACGTTGAAATGCAAAAAAGTGCTCACTTTACTATTGTCTGTACTATACTTCTGATTCGTTTAGGCAGCAAAATTCAAGAAAACTTTGCAAAGCAGCATGTATATGAATCCTTATAACAAATTCTTATGAGTCTGAATAAAACAGATATCCCATGTCAGGAACTTAAAATTAACGTAAAGTTTTCTTCAGTTGGCTATTGTTTGCAGCTCTTATGATTGGTTGAAAGCTTTTAACACAAAGAAAATACCCCTTAAAATGGGTATGAATACATTTCTTTTTGAAAACATTGTTTTCCGGAAAATATGGTTAAAAAATTTTCAAACATACTGAGCTATTCATCTGCTTAACATAGGATGTAACTTTTAATATGGAGTCCGCTTAAATATACAGGTTTTTCCGTACACTATAGAAAAAGAGTAATAAATATTAGGTTTGTATTTTTTTCTATGAGGAAGGGGGGTATAAAAAATAAGACACAACTCAGCAAGAAGCTGTACACAGTTTGAACTTATTGCAGTAGTTTTTATTCTTCATACTTTTGAGAGCTTTCTATAACACTACATTTAGTAGCCCACACCTAAAACCATAAGTGGTTACTAAAATAGAGAAAACTTGCTGGATCAATAAGTGGCAAACACAACATCAAAAGGTCCTATGCATCCATGAATGCATAGGACACACACTGAGTGGTCTTTGTAGTGTTTTAGCCTCGCGAGTAACTAATGCGTTAGATCGGTGTTTGGCCAGTCTTTTTTAGAGTAAGAACCTTTCAGAATTCGGCAAAATCCTAGGGTCCATTTTTTTGGAAGGTAAGAAAAGACTTCAAAGTATTCAAAAGAGCGTTTTCCGATTAACTTTACTGAGCAGTATTTTTCGCTCGATGGAATGCTGACAATTACAGTTTAATTGAAAAGCGTTCGACGCTGTGGCTATATGGCCGGTAACCGGTCAAGGTTTTCAAAATACTAAATGGCCGGCAGTTCTATATTCTCAGTTAATTTCACAAAATCGAAAGATTCCAGCTAATGTAAACTATCATATTTTGAAAACCGGCAGTCGAGCAGTGTCACGAAACATGATTTCCTCCTCTGAGCCCAGCGCAAACCAAACACTAGACTTGAGATCTGTAAAGCATTTCAGGATCGCTTGACTTTTCTAAATCGACAAATGATAGTTTACATTAGCTGGAATCTTTCGATTTTGTGAAATTTACTGAGAATATAGAACTGCCGGCCATTTGGTATTTTGAAAACCTTGACCGGTTACCGGCCATATAGCCACAGCAGAGATGGTTTTGTAAACTCAACGTTTCCTTCAAAAGCGGATTTTCCCCAGAAATCAAATTCAACTTATGACAAAAAAAATAAAAGAAAATCTTTACGAAATTGTCAAGAAAACTAGAGAGAAACGGCGCCTTACCTCGAGCAACCGGGTCACCATTGTCTGCACTTATTAAAGAACAACACAAGCTGCACAAGAAACCTTTTCCTTGACTTGGCGAGTCGACAGATGAAATCAAAGCTCTTCTTTTCTTCACAGGCTGGGAAGCAGAATTTAAAGTTCTGGCGATTCCATATAACCCATTAGGCCATTATTTGCGAAAGGATTTTTTAACTGCGACTTGATTTGCAATGTTTGAAAATTCTGTAAAGATCAAACTTTTGCACAAACCGATTTTCACACGTGAATTGATCCGTCAAAACCGTCAAATTGAACTTAAATGGTCTCCTTACTGATTTTTAATCTTGGTGAACAGTGGCTTTAGGAATATTAACCTCACCGCGAATATTCCGCTTCTATTCACCTCGTGTTCAAGAATATTAAAGTGCTTAATTGTTAATTGTCCAATGTGAAGCACGGTACAAAATATCACTCAAAGCAGGAAAAGGTGTTTTCCACATGATCCCTGGTCATGTCCTTGACAAAAATACTGGAAACCTTTATACGTTCTTTTCCTTCCTCTTTCAATAGAAAATACGTCCACATGGTCGCTTGTACGGTCGTCTTTGTAGCACCTGCGTGTTTTGTGTGCAACGCTTCAGCTGACGCTTATCCGGGCCGCAATGCTACTTGTCCTCTTTCCAGCTGTTCAAACAAAAACGATGGTCACGCGGTCGCTTTAACCGATTTCTACCGTTTCTTGTAAAGGATCCGTTTGTGTAGAAGTTTTAACCAGTTTCTATGGCAGGTTCGTCGTTGAAGAAAGACAATTTTATTTTATCAAGTACACACCCTCCACATCGTCCCTCCACTTAGGCAGCCATATTATTCATTTATTGACCCGGCCTCACTTTGGCGCTGAATCTTCCGGAAGTCAACCAGATTACCGGAAACTGTTTCCGCATGGTCCGCATAGTTCTAAAATAACTTTTTTGGAATTAAGATATCCCAAAGGCGTGACTGGGAGTGTCCCTCTCTGTCCTATTATGGCTCCACAAGTTCATGTAGCTTTAATACTCATCGTTTTGAAATAAAGGCTATCTATCTATCTATTTCCATTTTCGGCCAGTAATAAGGAAGGTAAGCAAGTATAGTGTTGTGAAAATAAAACATACCTTTAAAAACCTGACTCCGCCATTAAGCTTGAGTGAATTTCGACCATGAAGAACGCGGCGGTTGTTAAAACATATCAAGTCTCCTGGCTGCATGGTCACAGTTTTCTAAAATACCAAAGCAGTCTTTCTGTGACTAGCTGAAAAATCAGATTTACATCAAAGTTGCTCGGGACAAATATGATGCAAAAAAGTGCAAACTTGGAGGAAATCAGGGACAAAAATGGTAAACTTGCAGCGTCAAAATTGTTGCCTTAAATTTTTGAACGGACGACTTAGCTACCAAGGAAAAAAATTTCCCCCTTTTTTCAATTTTATTTTTACGCAGCTCCATGGCTACGCACATGGCGGTGAAGTGAAATAAATTGCCACCTATTGTATGCTGCATGTGTTTACAGCTACCCCCGGCCAATATGAATTCAAATTAACCACCGATCAAAAAAGGGTGAGGTTTTTTAAAGCGCAAGACTGAAATCAACCGGCATATCCATGAACTGAATAATGATGGCAACCATTTTCCATACCTTAATTGGAGATTCATCAAGAAGCTTTGTAAACCTCCTATACGCTTTAAAATAAGGCTCAACATCTGCCTATGAATGAACAAACAAGGTCAGTTGATTGTGGCCGTACGAATGATAGGCAACAAGAGGGAAAGGTTGCCTGATAAAATAAGTAAAAGACAAAGTTAAAATATACTCTAAGGATCTGAAGGTGTACCGCCTATCGTAGTATTAATTGCGCAAACCTTGCCAGATGTAGTGATGCTATTCTACTGCTAGGGCCTGCACCGTACTTTTTAGGGAGTTATTATAACTCCAAAAATGGAGTAAAAATTTTAGGTACAGGATAACCCTTTAACTCCTAATTTAACTCCGAATTTGGGGTCATTTTTACTCTCGAAATTCAAAAAGAGTTCTTTTTACTCCCGGTCTGGAGTTAAAATAACTCCGAAATGGGGTTATTTTTACTCCTTACATGGGTTGCTTTTACTCTTTTTGGAGTCAATTTAACTCTGAAAGTGGACTACAAATTTTAGGTACAGGATAACTCCTTTTTGGGGGTTATTTTAACTCCTCAATATCTGGGGTCACTTTTACTCCTGAAAAAGAGTTGTTTAAACTCCTTTTCGGAGTTAAAATAACTCCCCAAAAATAACTCCGCAGTAAGGAGTTAAATTAGCCCCGCTAGAGGAGTTATTATAACTCCTTGAAAATTACTGTGTGGCTACGATCAAGGACTTCTCGAAGGAACACGTTGTGCCGGACGTTAGAAACCAAATACGTGCGAACGATGGTAAGGCCAAACACACCTGTCACAGCTGGTAAGATTCTCTACTTGAGGTAAATATATAATACTAGGGATCGGAATTCTAGAGAACGACTACGTGAACCAGATTTTTTCAGTACTAAGAAGTGCGCATGAGTGAACCTACTGTCATTTTTGGCGGGAAAGCGCAATAGTCGATGTAATTCTACTACGGGTTTTAGCGAAAATGTTGCAGTGACGAAAAATAACACAAGTTACTATAATGTTATAAGCCGAGTTTTATCATTTTGTGATCGTGAGAGAGATTAACCTCCTTGAATAACAACAACCGTATTAACTTTTCTGTTGAAACAGTAAAATGATAGAAGCTCTCCGCAGTGTGTATTTCTTGAGAATACACGAGACAAATCAAATCTGCGCGTCCTCGCAGACATCGTCATCCACTACAGGTCTCTAATATCGTTTAAGAAATTTCATTCAGTTAAAGTAACTCATTACAGTACATATTACACTGAAAAACCTGAGGCCAACGGTGCACTCATTTTACGCTGCCCTCTCTCTCAACCAGTGCTCCGTTTTACAGGTATATTTAAAAATATTTAAAACTACACGGAAGGGAAAGAAGTCGAAAAATGGATTTACACCTGTAATCAAATTCCAAACCTCCCGCATATAAGGCCGTGCTTACCGTCTTTATTCCTTCTTAGGTTCGCATGGAAAGACCCATGGGATTTTAGAGTACAATTCCAAATCTATGGTGGTAACTTTTATTTTTCAGTAGCAAAAAACTGTTCTGGTGGCCGTCATTAAGAAAACACAACATTTTCTCTCCTGAGTGGGGACCCTGTTTATGTGTTCATGGTGGGAACTACTATGGGGTTATAACACTGATGATCTTCTCTTGGGGTGTGGATATTTACCTCTGGTACAAATAAGGGACCCTCAAAAGCTGGAGACCAGTTGACAGCCACAACCTAAAAATAACCAAGCAAAAAAGGCACCAGTAATTATAATAGTCATGATTACTATCATGCGACAGTTCCTCAGTTACAGTATTTTCCACTAAAAAATTGCAAAGAACAATAATAACAGAAACGTGTTGTAAGGAGATGGTCCTAAAGAACCAGTCAGTTGGGTCTTGGTTTTTGTTACAAACATCTCTTGAAAGACAACAATTCCGTTATGATGCTACCGGGCTTCAGCATGGGTAAAAAGAAGATACCATTTCATTGTATCATCTAAACGTAAGTATTATTTTCAAGAGCAGCTTTTTTATTTCTCTTTCTCTGTCAAATTCAAATTTGCAAACATGAAATTGTGGTTGACTGGCTGGTGATCTGTTTAATCGGTAAGTTCAGTGGAATTCCATAGAGTTACAGGCCAAAGCGCATGAAAGTTCTATTAAATTTTTGAAATCTACAGATACACTATAGAATTCTGTGGAAATCTATGGACACCCCGTGGAAGCTGTCTTTGAAAATCAAAACTGAACACTTCATGGAAGTCCATGAGGTAATTCCATGGGGTACAAGGAGAGAGGGTTACCCTTGAGCTAGGGTTACCTTAGCAAGTGGGTTAAAGTTAGCTCTGGTTTACAAGCAAATTTCACATGTACGGTTACCCTATCACCCAGGTCAACTTTCCCAACTTTGCTGAGGTGCTTCGTCATGCCTGACATTCTTTGTAACGGTCCAAGATTTGAAATAATCTTGAAGTTCTCTATGGGAAACATGTTAAATTCATGGAAAAAAGGGAAAATATTATCATAGACAGAAAATAACTTTATGTTTTCAGATGTTTCTAATAAAGCTCAGAAATTGGATGATCCTGTTCAAATTAGCACGATTACCAGTCATGCATGACGGCAGAAAGTTGACGCGGGTAGGTGAGTTATCCCTAGCAGAGCGTTTACAAGGCAGGTAGGCGATGACACTCTTGTTAGGGTAACCCTAGCACTCAGGTAGGGTTACCCTAGCGCTAGTGTAGCCCTACCTGCCTTGTAAAAACGTCGTGTGAAAAAAGAAGAAATATGTGAGTGCTAGGGTAACTCTAGCACCAGGGTTATCCTCCCTCCTTGTAAACAGGGCCTAAACTACGAGAGTGTGTTCTAAGGTTATGAATGAATGTACCCTAACGTTGAATAGAATAGAAAACTCTCGTGACTCTATCCCATTTGGACCTACTTTCTAGCCACATTTGGAAAACAGAGTGCCATAGGAAGGCACTACATGAACCATACTAATGGTATTGCTGGTATTGTTGTTTAACTTTGTAAATATTAAACGGGTACACTACAGAGTAAAAAAAAAACACATTGTACCTCATTGTCTGGATTAAGAACAACATGTGGTCTTTTGTACACTAGCTTGACAGGATAATCCCTGCAACATAAAGAAAAGAACAACAACGAAAAGCTTGGCTCGTTAAAAAAGGTTTGTCAATGTCAGATTAAGCTTAAAGTGTGTTACGTTATTCTGATAGATATTTGTAGTGGTTGTGATAAAGATGAAAATTTTCAAGTAAGAACAATTTAATACCTTTCAAAGTGTATTTTCTGAAATGTTGCTGGTATACGCACAAGATTGTTGAAGTCATCAGGAAACTGTTTTCTCAAATCCTTAGCAACCTCAAAAGCGTCTACAAATATGCTCTCGCCTCCTTCAACTTCTGGATCATATCTAAGCATAGACAAATGGTATAACGTTCCGACTATAACTTATGGAATTCGCCACAGTGACTCAACATGGTGACAGGGGATGAGACAGGACTTAATGTATCCCAAATGATATCAACCCCTTCATTACCCACCCAGCCCATGAAACTGAGTTGTACCACACCACTGGTGTCTACGCCCCCTACTCTTCCAACGAACAGCAGTGTGGGTTCTTTTACGTCCAAAAATAATCACAACCATGAAGAGCTCTGAGACGGATACTACGGTTTGTCATCCTTGTCCGAGAAGACTAGAATGTCTAACCATTTGTAGATGTCACAATAAAGGCAGTACATTCTCTTCAGTTATTTTAAGACCCTGTATGTTGGTCAGGCTGGTTTGCACCCGCGACCTCCCGCTCGGCAGACCTGTGTTTATCCATTTAAACTAACCGGGCGGCGGTATTAAATCACTTGTCACAGTACGCAGTGGAATGAAGTATCTCAATTGCAATGCAGCCGTTAAAGTTTCTCAAAAAATGATTTAGAATTTAGCTTTATACCTTAAGCAGTGAAGAAGCTGAAGTCCAGGTGGAGACTCATAATACATCAGATCCATGTGCAGAGCCAATTCAACATCAGAATATGCAATATTGATTGGATTAGGAACACTCAGCACATTAAATGTCTAAAAAAGACAGCAACACTTAACACTGAGATCATCATCAGTCACTAAAATCACTCATGGAATATTGCAGTTATTCAATGCAGTTATTAGTACTGACTAACCATTCCATATACGGTTTCCTGAGGAGGTCCCATTCTTCTTGCAACCTGGTAGATAAAAAAAAAAAGGTTTTACACACTGTTCCCTTGGACATTATCTTGCATCAAAGTCTATGTACTACTTTGCCTGACAGCTAGCATTTGCACATTTTGCAGAGTCTTTTCATTGCGATCAGGTGACATGTTTGAGAATTACAGCTTAAAATTCAGCTCAAAACTAGATGAATGAACTGTGTCAGAGTAGCAGCTTTTGAGAGAATGTTGACTATCTAACTTCAGATTAATATAGTAACTATATAGCTTCACAAACCTTACAAACAGTCTCCTCGTCATCAATTGGCACTTGTTTTACCAATGACACCCCATGATCACTTAGTTGGCAAAGCATTCTTAAAAACAGGAGGAAACACATGATAGTTAAATATTAAACTAACATCAATGGAGCGCGATACAAAGATATGGGGGCAAAAAGAACGCTTTACACTTAAAATACTATCTGTCACCTAGTGTTGCAAACGTAAAACTGTCTGAATGAACGAGGTCTACAAAAGGCTCCTTGCATATTACTGCAATTACACTACAGGATTTCCAGCCAATAATTAGTCAATTATTGAGAAACTCATAGAAATACATGGCTTACAAATTGTTAAGTAGAAATGGTGATAGCTTTATTTCTAGAGCGCTTATATCCTGAGCTCAATATTGATTTCAGGGCTGTTAGCGAATTTTATACAGTGCTTGTATTCAACCTGTAAATCAAACAATATAATTATACTTCAGGAATGGTTGTACGATGATATCATTTATTGGGTCCGTGATATACACAATAGAGGGAACTTACTTCCAGAGACCTTCCTTAGTTTCCATCATTTCACTATACTCCACTTCTGGAAGGCTGTGCTGTTAAATAGTGATTAAAACATAAGTCCGTTGGAGTCAACATCTTTCATTTTCAGTGGACATTTTGACTGTATGAAAACAGTCTTATGTCAATATTAATATATGTTGACATATCATGTATTATAACTAAATGTTGAAGTCAAGAGGTTTTGATAATTACAACTTAACAAAAGTATTATTATGAATGGCCAGGATTTAATTTCATGCATGCGCAGTAGTAGTGGACACATAAAAAAAGCTCCAACAGAAAACAATGAAAATTTTACAAAGAAATGTGGGATAAGTAAAATAATTTGCGATACAACATGTCGGGGTGTCTAGAAAACACAGACCTTGAAAACACAGACCACAGACCACAGACCTAGAAAACGCAGACCTAGAAAACACAGACCTCACAATTTAAAGTGAGTCTTAAGACCTACACATTTGATGAAAACAGTTTACCCATGGCACTTATTTTCCCTATAGTTTATGGCTGAGCTGGCATGCCGACTTTGCTTTTTTTTTTTTTGCTGTTTGACGTTTATCTATAGCTATTGCTGGACTGGCAACGAGAACAAGCAACAGTCAAACGCAGGCTTCCTTTGTTGGTCTAGGATCTATGATTGCATGATGTGCCACGACGTTTTCGATGTAGTCCAGTCCCTGTTCATGACATAGTTAAACAACAACAACTTTACTTCTATGAACATGGTTTTTCCACTACTGTAGTAATGCAATAGTAACAAATAAGTTAATCGAAACAGGACTGAAGAATGGGCAAAGCGGCCGTTTAAGTGCTGACAGACTGCGATTTCGTGGTTTTCATTGTTGTTGTTGCTGTTCATTTACTGGTGTTTTACAATTTGCCACTCAGGAGGTACCAAAAAAAAAAAGCCAAGTCGGCACGCCAGTAGCCATAAACTATAGGAAAAATAAGTGCCATGCATAAACTGTTTTGATCAAATGTGTAGGTCTTAAGACTCGTTTTAAATTGCGAGGTCTGTGTTTTCAAGGTCTGTGTTTTCGAGGTCTGCGTTTTCTAGGTCTGTGGTCTGTGTTTTCGAGGTCTGTGTTTTCTAGACACCCCAACATGTCGTACGATATACCTGAACACTAGGACCCGATTGAGACTGAAAGGTTGACTTATTTAGATCTTAGTTTTGACAAACTTAAACTCCTCCCTTCAAATCTCGAGCTTCCCAGAATGGAAATAAAAATACGAAAAAATTACCTGCGTCTTCCATATGATTCTATTGCAAATGGAGCACTGCCACCTTGATTAACCTCTTTTCTTCAGTAATTAATGACAATTCCGCTGGGAAGCTCTCAGAGGTTGCGATTAAATCTTCAAGTACAAAGTCTTATCTTTTTTTATCGTGAGTTTTATATTTGTCCACTGAAAAAGCAAATTCTTCCTTCCCACTTTTAAAGAATTTGGAGTTAATTCCACTTATAAATACGTTTCTACTACACGGCTTAAATCCAAGACCTTCGCTCTACAATGCCTCAGCCAAAAATCATCTAAATTGTCTCCAAAACCTCTTGTTCGAAAGCTTATTTTCTTTGAGTTTTCGTCGCCATTTCTGGTTGTCGCAAATTTTTGATCAGCGGCTTTTATTTGACTATAAACAGCTATGTATTTGACTACTGGAAGTTTCCAAACATGATGAGCCCGGGAATCACAGTAAAAACCAGCGGTTAAAACCATTGGGAAGGTAGGTACGTGGTGTAAGCATCATATAGTGGTTCCCCGTTAGTTACTAGAAGCAGTGTACATAATCCTACATAATACTACATAGCCCTACATAGCCATACACAGCCCTACATAGCCCTACATAGCCCTACATAGCCCTACACAGCCCTACACAGCCATACATAGCCCTACATAACCATACATAGCCCTACATAGCCATACCCAGCCCTACATAGCCCTACATACCCCTACATAGCCATACACAGCCCTACATAGCCCTACATAGCCCTACATAGCCATACATAGCCCTACATAGCCCTACACAGCCCTACATAGCCCTACATAGCCCTACATAACCATACACAGCCCTACACAGCCCTACATAGCCCTACATAGCCCTACATAGCCATACACAGCCCTACACAGCCCTACATAGCCCTACATAGCCCTACAAATCAGCCATACATAGCCCTACACAGCCCTACATAGCCCTACACAGCCCTACATAGCCCTACACAGCCCTACATAGCCATACATAGCCCTACACAGCCCTACATAGCCCTACATAGCCATACACAGCCCTACATAACCATACATAGCCCTACATAGCCATACATAGCCCTACATAGCCATACACAGCCATACATAGCCATACAGAGCCCTACACAGCCCTACATAGCCCTACATAACCATACATAGCCCTACATAGCCATACATAGCCCTACATAGATACGCAGCCATACATAGCCCTACACAGCCCTACATAGCCCTACACAGCCCTACATAGCCCTACACAGCCCTAC
This sequence comes from Porites lobata, assembly GCA_942486035.1. Classification (NCBI taxonomy): domain Eukaryota; kingdom Metazoa; phylum Cnidaria; class Anthozoa; order Scleractinia; family Poritidae; genus Porites; species Porites lobata. Next base: position 868,769 of record CALNXK010000108.1, on the reverse strand, counting down.
ATAGCCATACATAGCCCTACACAGCCCTACATAGCCCTACACAGCCCTACATAGCCCTACACAGCCCTACATAGCCATACATAGCCCTACACAGCCCTACATAGCCCTACATAGCCATACACAGCCCTACATAACCATACATAGCCCTACATAGCCATAAATAGCCCTACATAGCCATACACAGCCCTACATAGCCCTACACAGCCCTACATAGCCCTACACAGCCCTACAAAGCCATACACAGCCCTACACAGCCATAAATAGCCCTACATAACCATACCTAGCCCTACATAACCATACATAACCCTACATAGCCATACATAGCCCTACATAGCCATACACAGCCATACATAGCCCTACATAGCCCTACATAGCCATACACAGCCCTACACAGCCCTACATAGCCCTACATAGCCATACACAGCCCTACATAGCCATACATAGCCCTACACAGCCCTATATAACCATACATAGCCCTACATAGCCCTACATAGCCCTACACAGCCATACATAGCCCTACATAACTATACATAGCCCTACATAACCATACTAGCCTTACATAGCCATACATAGCCCTACATAGCCATACATAGCCCTACATAGCCATACAAAGCCATAAATAGCCCTACACAGCCCTACATAGCCATACATAACCCTACATAGCCCTACACAGCCCTAAATAACCATACATAGCCCTACATAGCCATACATGGCCCTACACAGCCCTACATAGCCATACACAGCCATACATAGCCCTACACAGCCCTACATAGCCATACATAACCCTACATAGCCCTACACAGCCCTACATAGCCCTACACAGCCCTACATAGCCCTACATAGCCCTACACAGCCCTACATAGCCATACATAGCCCTACACAGCCAAACATAGCCCTACATAGCCATACACAGCCCTACATAACCATACATAGCCCTACATAGCCATACTAGCCCTACATAGCCATACACAGCCATACATAGCCCTACATAGCCCTACACAGCCCTACATAGCCATACACAGCCCTACACAGCCATACATAGCCCTACATAACCATACATAGCCCTACATAACCATAAATAACCCTACATAGCCATACATAGCCCTACATAGCCATACACAGCCATACATAGCCCTACACAGCCCTACATAGCCATACACAGCCCTACATAGCCCTACATAGCCATACACAGCCCTACATAGCCATACATAGCCCTACACAGCCCTATATAACCATACATAGGCCTACATAGCCCTACACAGCCATACACAGCCCTACATAACCATACATAGTCCTACATAACCATACATAGCCCTACATAGCCATACATAGCCCTACATAGCCATACATAGCCCTACATAGCCCTACACAGCCCTACATAGCCATACATAGCCATACACAGCCATACATAGCCCTACATAACCATACATAGCCCTACATAGCCATACATAGCCCTACATAGCCATACACAGCCCTACACAGCCCTACATAGCCCTACATAGCCATACACAGCCATACATAGCCCTACACAGCCCTACATAGCCCTACACAGCCTTACATAGCCATACACAGCCCTACACAGCCATACATAGCCCTACATAGCCATACATAGCCCTACATAACCATACATAGCCCTACATAGCCATACATAGCCCTACATAGCCATACACAGCCATACATAGCCCTACACAGCCCTACATAGTCCTACACAGCCCTACATAGCCATACACAGCCCTACACAGCCATACATAGCCCTACATAACCATACACAGCCCTACATAACCATACATAGCCCTACATAGCCATACATAGCCCTACACAGCCATACATAGCCCTACATAACCATACATAGCCCTACATAACCATACATAGCCCTACATAACCATACATAGCCCTACATAGCCCTACATAGCCCTACATAGCCCTACATAGCCCTACACAGCCCTACATAGCCATACATAGCCCTACACAGCCATACATAGCCCTACATAACCATACATAGCCCTACATAACCATACATAGCCCTACATAGCCATACATAGCCCTACACAGCCTTACATAGCCATACATAGCCCTACATAGCCCTACACAGCCCTTCATAGCCCTACATAGCCCTACACAGCCATACATAGCCCTACATAACCATACATAGCCCTACATAACCATACATAGCCCTACATAGCTATACATAACCATACATAGCCCTAGCCTACACATCCCTACACAGCCATACACAGCCATACATAGCCCTACATAGCCATACACAGCCCTACATAGCCATACATAGCCGTACATAGCCCTACAGAGCCCTACATAGCCCTACATAACCATACTTAGCCCTATATAGCCATACATAACCATACATAGCCCTTCATAGCCCTACACAGCCCTACATAGCCCTACATAACCATACATAGCTTACATATTTACTGCCACAACTGTTTCTCGTCTAAAACTTCTTGTCCACTTGTAAAAAAAAAACACATTGTTTGTGGGCATTATACTGTGAGACAGGGACACAACAAACCAGAGAGATCGCTTATTGATCCTGCTGACAATGAGATGGAGATAGAAATTGACTGGGTGTCCACCAAGGCCTAGTTCTTAGGTTTTTTTTTCAAATTTAAACTAAAATTCTGTCCTCGCACAAATTATGGTATTATGTACTGTTTTGTTGGTAAATTAACTTACTACTTGCTGAAAATGACAAAATTTTAATTAATGTCCAGACTCAAACAAGCACCCACCTCGAATAAGCACCTAGAGCGTATAATTGAATATGGGCCTTTTTGGATAGGCCTTTTTAATACTCTTTGTTTTCTCTGCAAAAGTTTGAATAAGTATTGCTTTCAGCTTTTCTTGGGGTGATTGTTGCTCTCTCAAGAAAGTAGTACTAGGCATGTGCAAAACTTTGGAGGGAAAACAAAGAGTATGGTTGTATTTTTGAAATTGGCCTATTGATACATTGACACAGCGCTATGTGTGGCCATATGTGAAACAGTGGGCCAGTTATTTAAACGGCGTTTAGGTAGAGTTTTAAGAAAATGCGTTTTATGCCATTTTTTGTTTGGTGAACGCTTTTATGTAAACACCCTTTATTGTGACAGTCTCAGTAGCGCATATAACGTGGACAAGAAAAGCATTTGTCTTTAAAGAATGCACTAGAGATTTGGTCGGTCCAAAGATCTCCTAAACTGCTGCCAAAGTTGGACTTCGTTTAAATAACTCGATAACTTCGTCTTCGGTAGACTTCGGGACGTCTTCGGAAGACTTCGGACTTCTTCGGGAATCTTCGGAAATGATCGTGTCGTCTTCAAAAATTCCAGCACACCCAGGATAAAAATCTCACGCTTATATCTCAGAAAAAGTTGGCAGGTATATAACCGACCCAATGTGTCCAAGTTTCCAGGGCCGTGTATGATAATAAAAGATTGCACTTGGCTGTTTGGCTGTAAATGAGTTGATGAGTGCAGCTGTTTAGGGCTGCACAGACAATAGGTATGTTAAAGTGCCAAAACTTCCACCAAATCAGTTATAAATACGTCCCAAGCTTAACTAGCTCCTGAGCAGGTAAACTCTGTTTGTGGTTTCAGGACTGTACAAACCGCAGGTCTTTGTATTTTCCTTATGTAATTGTTATTACTTTTACTATGACATAAGAGAACATATAATTTTAAACGTTTGGAAAAAGAACTGTTGGATAAAAGAAGTAAAAAAAAACCAAGGTCATAAACGAGTTGTAAGGTACTTGTCAGAGTTAAATAATAGCCCATAATCCAAATAAAATATTTTAATTCTTACTTAAATCTGAGGGTTTCTGGTAATTTTTTCTAAATTTGGTGTTCTTGGTGTTCAAGCCTCGTAATGTAGTCTCTTATGATAACGAATGGCTGTTTAGGACTATGTAGCCCTGTGTCCGGGTATACAGGGCTATGTGGGATTGCATAGAGTTCTGTTCGGCTATGTAGGGTTGTGTAGTAATATGTAGGGTTCTGTAGAGCTATGTAACGCTACGTAGAGCTATGTAGGGTTATGTAGGGTTGTGAGGGGATTATAGGGCTATTTGTAAAATGCAACTAGTGGTCTATTATCAATGCTGCGTTCTGATTGGTTGCGCTACTACTAGGCTAGATGTTACAGCCCACTATTAGCGAAAAGCGCCAGCTTTGAAAATCAAGACAATGGCATATGTATGGCTATGTATGTCTATGTACAGCTATATTTAAGCAACAGAAAACGTTTTCTGTTGGCATAGTTCCATATAAACACAAGAGGAGTTGGGAGAAAACGAGACAGTTATTCAAACCCGAGACGATTCGTCTCGGGTTTGTATAACTGTCGAGAATTCTCCCAACGCCTCGAGTGTTTATATCAGGCTATGCAAACACAGGAAATAAGCTTTCCATTGCTTTTATAAAATAACTTTCCTGAGAAAAAACACAACACTCTTTGTACGGCACTGATTAAAAGATAAATCCCAACCAGTCGCAAAGTCTTGTCCACGAAGTGTTGTGCACGTGTAACTAGTTATGGCTATGTAGGGCTATGCAGGGCTATGTATGGTTATGTAGGGCTATGTAGGGCTGTGTACGGCTATGTATGGCTATGTAGGGCTATGTAGGGCTGTGTATGGAAGTGTATGGCTAAGTAGGACTCAGTATGGCTATGTAGGGCCATGTATGGCTATGTATGACTGTGTACGGCTATGTAGGGCAGAGTATGGCTATGTAGGGCTATGTATGGTTATGTGGGTCTATGTAGGGCTGTGTAGGGCTATGTATGGCTATGTAGGGTTATGTATGGCTATGTAGGGCTATGTATGGCTGTGTATGGCTGTGAATGGCTGTGTATGGCTATGTATGGATGTGTAGGGCTGTGTATGGCTGTGTAGGGCTATGTATGGCTATATATGGCTATGTATCGCTGTGTATGGCTGTGAATAGCTGTGTATGGATATGTAGGGCTATGTATGGTTGTGTATGGCTATGTATGGCTATGTATGGCTGTGTATGGATGTGTCTGGCTGTGTAGGGCTATGTATGGCTATGTTTGGCTATGTATATGTAGGGCTATGTATGGTTATGTAGGGCTATGTAGGGCTGTGTAGGGCTGTGTATGGCTATGTAGGACTATGTATGGCAATGTAGGGCTATGTATGGCTATGTAGGGCTATGAAGGGCTATGTATTGTATGTATGGCTGTGTAGGGCTATGTATGGCTATGTATGGCTATGTAGGGCTATGTATGGCTATGTAGGGCTATGTATGGTTATGTAGGGCTATGTAGGGCTATGTAGGGCTGTGTAGGGCTGTGTATGGCTATGTAGGGCTATGTAGGGCTATGTATAGCTATGTATGGCTATGTATGGCTATGTAGGGCTATGTATGGCTGTGTATGGCTGTGTATGGCTGTGTGTGGCTATGTATGGCTATGTATGGCTATGTAGGGCTATGTATGGCTGTGTATGGCTATGTGTAGGGGTTATGTATGGCTAGTAGGCTATGTATGGCTATGTAGGGCTATGCTATGTATGGTTATGTATGGCTATGTATGGCTGTGTATGGCTGTGTATAGCTATGTATGGTTATGTATGGCTGTGTATAGGGGCTGTAGGGCTGTGTATGGCTATGTAGGGCTATGTATGGCTATGTAGGGCTATGTATAGTTCTGTAGGGGGGCTGTGTATAGGGCTGTGTATGGCTGTGTATGGCCATGTATGGCTATGTATGGCTATGTATGGCTATGTATGGCTGTGTATAGGCTATGTATGGCTGTATGTATTGCTATGTATGGCTGTGTAGGGCTGTGTGTATGGCTATGTATGGCTATGTAGGGCTGTGTATAGGGCTATGTATATGTATTGCTATGTATGGCTATGTAGGGCTATGTATGGCTTATGTAGGGCTATGTATGGCTGTGTATGGCTATGTAGGGCTATGTATGGCAATGTAGGGCTGTGTATGGCTATGTAGGGCTATGTATGGTTATGTATGGCTATGTAGGGGCTATGTAGGGCTATGTATGGCTGTATGTATGGCTATGTAGGGCTATGTATGGCTATGTAAGGCTATGTATGGTTATGTAGGGCTGTATGGCTGTATGGCTGTGTATGGCTGTGTATGGCTGTATGGCTATGTAGGGCTGTATGGCTATGTATGGCTATATAGGGCTATGTATGGTTATGTAGGGCTATGTATGGGCTGTGTAGGGCTGTGTATGGCTATGTAGGGCTATGTATGGCTGTGTAGGGCTATGTATGGCTATGTATGGCTATGTATGGTTATGGGCTGTGTAGGGCTGTGTAGGGCTGGGGGGCTATGTATGGCTATGTAGGGCTGTGTATATGTAGGGCTATGTATGGCTATGTATGGCTATGTAGGGCTATGTATGGTTATGTAGGGCTATGTAGGGCTGTGTAGGGCTGTGTATGGCTATGTAGGGCTATGTATGGCTATGTAGGGCTATGTAGGGCTATGTATGGCTATGTAGGGCTGTGTAGGGCTATGTAGGGCTATGTATGGCTGTGTATGGCTATGTATGGCTATGTATGGCTGTGTATGGCTATCTATGGCTATGTAGGGCTATGTAGGGCTATGTATGGCTATGTATGGCTGTGTAGGGCTATGTATGGCTATGTAGGGCTAGGTATGGTTATGTAGGGCTATGTAGGGCTGTGTAGGGCTGTGTATGGCTATGTAGGGCTATGTATGGCTATGTAGGGCTATGTATGGCTATGTAGGGCTATGTATGGCTATGTAGGGCTATGTATGGTTATGTAGGGCTGTGTAGGGCTGTGTAGGGCTGTGTATGGCTATGTATGGCTGTGTAGGGCTATGTATGGCTATGTATGGCTATGTAGGGCTATGTATGGCTATGTAGGGCTATGTATGGCTGTGTATGGCTATGTAGGGCTATGTATGGCTATGTAGGGCTATGTAGGGCTATGTATGGCTATGTAGGGCTATGTATGGCTATGTAGGGCTATGTATGGTTATGTAGGGCTGTGTAGGGCTATGTATGGCTATGTAGGGCTGTGTACTGTATGGCTATGTAGGGCTATGTATGGCTATATAGGGCTATGTATGGCTATGTAGGGCTATGTATGGCTATGTAGGGCTATGTAGGGCTGTGTAGGGCTGTGTATGGCTATGTAGGGCTATGTATGGCTATGTAGGGCTATGTATGGCTATGTAGGGCTATGTATGGTTATGTAGGGCTATGTAGGGCTGTGTAGGGCTCTGTATGGCTATGTAGGGCTATGTATGGCTATGTAGGGCTATGTATGGCTATGTAGGGCTATGTATGGTTATGTAGGGCTATGTAGGGCTGTGTAGGGCTGTGTATGGCTATGTAGGGCTATGTATGGCTATGTAGGGCTATGTATGGCTATGTATCTCTATGTAGTGCTATGTATGGTTATGTAGGGCTGTGTAGGGCTATGAATGGCTATGTAGGGCTATGTTGGGCTATGTAGGGCTATGTAAAGCTATTGAGAGAAATGTATTCCATATATTAGCTAACGGGGAACCACTATATACTCTTGTTATAAGTTTTGTACATCTCTTCGTGCTTGTTCTAAGCATCATTGTCTGATTGTTATCAGGAGGGCTAAATACCTGTCCTAAATGTGGCTGTGTCCTTCTCATTTCACTTTGTATCTTCCTTGCTGGTTCAGAGTAACAATTTTCTCTTAGCCATTTTAAGTTAAGCACTCCTTGATGATCACTTTCACGTTCCCAAGTTAAAAGGAGATTCTCCTTATTTTCTGAAAAAAAAAATAGAATAAATTAGTAAGCTATTATAAGAGCATGCAGTATTGTTCTGGTACCAGGAATTAGACTTGTGACATCCCACTCTGCAGGCCGTTGCTCTACTGATCTCTACTGAATGAGTTAGTCTATGTGCGGTCAAAATATTCTATTTTCTAGCTATGGATATCGATAATACTTTGTATAACAATGGGGAGAAAAATCAAAATCAATTTACTGCTAGGATAATATCAAAAGGCCCAAAGTCTGCAGAGTTTATTTGCCTGTCTCAACCGGTTAGTTTAAAACGAAGACTGCAGACTGCGGACTGCGGACCAGGGGTAAAATGCAGACTGCAGACTAAGAGTAAAGCGCAGGCTGGGGTAAAATGCAGACCGAGCATAAACTGTCGTGGAAGGGTTTAAGGGCAAGAAAATCCCGCAGATACATGTAAACGAACACTTACTTGACGACATCTGCTTTCACAAATCCATTCCTTTCTTCTCTGGAACGTCGTCGACGACCCGAAAACATAATCGTAATCTTGAACCTTTTTTCCGTCCGAGAGAATTCACGCTTCAACTTTATATACGTGACCAGGGACCGTGAACTGGTACAACACCACGATGTTTATGCACCTATCGATGTAAAGCCGGCGGGGGGGGGAGGCAGGGCATGGGGTGGGGATTTGACATTTTTCAACAATTTGCAGTTAAATTCCTTGCCCACGGGCACATCATTCCAGTCAAATGCAACCAAATTTCCCCACTTCTGGCTGCACATTGCGCTGTCAAATATCCCAAGGCTGGACCCAAGAAAGGCACAATAAAAATATTTCCAAATAAACTCTGAAATCTTTATTTATATTACGTTGCTGCATCACCAAAGATACATGTTCCTGTTACAGCTGCAATTACACGTTTTAACCATAATCCGTGTTACACTGCGTAGAATACAGAAACCTTTAGGAGAAAGTCCACATTTTGTAAGTTTAAATATACCGTTCTTAGTAAAGGGTGAAAGAAAGTCATTTTTATAAGCTTACAGTGATTGTAGCGAATGAGCATACACTGATCAATTGTACTTGTAAAAATCGACTTGGTTACTCTTTACTTCCGTTTACTTTGATACCACAGTATCTTAAGAGGTTCAATAAGATCAAAAACACGCTAAAACACACCAAATTTGAAAAAAACACAGTGAAATCCACCTAGCTTTCGCTTGTTCTCGTTGGCCTCTATGATTTCCAGATCTTTCCAGACCGTACGGCGCGTGCGTGAGGCTTGGAAGTGGGAAACATATGTTCGTTCTCAGTCTTTTTCGTCCCAGTCGGCAGTCAAATATTTCTACGTCGGGCGAAGAAAGATTCAAATATCCCCTCCCCTGGGAGAACAAGATCAGTCAAATACCCTACCCCAGGGCCAACAAAGACATTCAAATCCCTACCCTATGCCCTGCTTCCCCGCCGGCATAACATTGATAGGTGCATTACGCTTAAATGAAAGCTGCTGACCCAAAATACTGTACAGGAAGAATTATAACGATAAAAAAGGGAGTAAGTCATTCCAACAACTAAGAAGGATGTTCTGCGGAAATTTGGATGACCTTCTATGAAAGTATTGCAAATCAAGGAACGCAGACTTAAGCTGTTCGGATGTTCATTGAAACTTCTGGCGAATGTGCAATGCACTTTGACTAGGAAGCGAAGTGTGTAACTGATACCGGCTAGCTATTTCACCGATTCGAAGAAGAAGGAGCACAAATGTTTAAAAGAGTCTACAGTCTTTATTTTGCATTTTGCACCCAGCCTGCGTTTTACTCTCAGTCTGCACTCTGCATTTTACACACAGTCTGCATTTTACCCCTGGTCCGCAGTCTGCGTTTTACACTGACCGCTGTCTCAACACATTTGCAACAAAAAAAATCAGTGGTATTGTTATCGAATTTTTCTTGGACAGCAAAAAGGCTGTCTATGTGTCTTACTCTATAGTGATTATATGTTAAGAACAGTAAGCATTTTTTTATTTTTTTTTTATTGACAACAAATTAACAACATTAATACACAGCAGAAAGTAAAAGAATAAATATTAAGTAAATAAATATGTCAGTAAATAACAAAACAAATTACAATGAAAATAAAAAGTATTGGAAAATAAAAAATAAAAAAAAGAACCTGTCAGCTGCCACACATATTCAATATTGTTTGCCACAATTTTCAAAGCGATATTGTTCAAAAAGCTAAACCTAAAAATTCCTCTAAATTAGGTTTCGTTACAATGTTCTTGCAAGTTACAAGTATTTCTTTTGCAGTAAAACCAATAGACGAAGTTTGCGTTGAGTAAGTATAAGCATAATAAGGCTGAAGATTTTACATTAAAGGGCTATTCAGTAAACGTCTACAAAAGCCTTGCATAGTACAATGTACGGTGATTGAAATCAACTTGTTCGAAACTTGTGAGACATATAACATCGACACTGACTTTTAAGGTTAACTTACGCTACGCCCACTTACCGGAAATTGCAAAACTTGATAGCTTTATTGGATCAGGAAGAGATGAGACATTAATAGTCCTCTGACCACTACTTGATTGCTTGCACTTATCACATTGGCAACAAAGCCGCAGCCAACAACTGTGGAACCTTAAATAAGTTAAGGAACAAAAGAATAAGAAAAATTTTAAAAGAAATGTATATATTTAATTACAGACATATAGTATATTAACCATAAAAAATGAAATGACTTGTGTAGTTTTCCCGATCTACTGTTAGTTGTTAGAACACGTGATTAACCTAGTAGCTATTTGGGAGCGGAGGTGCTGAAAGTTGTAATCGCCCGCGTAAATGTAAGTGCAGGTGTACGTATAATTTTTTTCTAGGAAATCGATAACCATCAATTGACTGTTCAGCATTGACTGTTGGCTGTTTCCAGTGGAAACCTTAAAAGGATCCACTGGAAGTCACAGAATGATGGGAGGAGGTGCAAGCCCTCCCTCACACAAACACACCCACACTGAGCATTGCCTCGTCCTTGTTCTATCCTATTTAACTCGTTTTAGTCACCAGTCCAAATCACAAAATGTTCCTAGTCATAGCCCTATGATTGGAACCCCTCGTAAATTACCACCTTGTGTTAGCAACCGGGACCACTTTTCAGAGCGTACGTTTCATAATAATACACCTTTTTAACTTGTTAGTTTTGTTTCCCAACTCAGTGAACGTGATGTTTTCAAGGTAATTTCGCGTAAATTGTGCATACATATGCACATGTTGCACGTGTGTAGGACAAAATTGGGAAGAAAAGTTCTTTGCCGTACCATCACGTTGTCTAAAATGCGAAAACAAATTAAGACATACAAGCTAAAAAGGTCTATTTCCATTTTTGGTTTCAGCCTCTTGTAAGCGACAGTTGGACACATGGTGTCCGTCGCATGAACTACGCTACTCAGCAGACTCAGAGTATACAAAGTACCTTTAGAGACATAACATGACAACATACATCGTAACTTAAAACGATCGGCAGAAATGAAGGGACATCATTAATTATTCATAATCAGCGAAGCGGCAAATATGAATGCGAGTTGGCTAAGAAAGGCTCACAATAAGACAAGAAAGAGATAAAACTGGCCAGGTAGCGCTCATAAAACTTGCATTCCTGCTTTCCAAAAGCCAAATTCTAAAAACCTACGCGCGGGTTTTTGAAGAAGAATGGTGTAACTGCAATTTGAGACTAAAACGAAGAAGATTGAACAAGAGTAAGCATTATCCTTTTGAACTTGAAAATGCAGTAAAAACGGCCATTTTTAGTATGGAGTTCATTTTCGAAAGAGATTTTCGGAAAATTTACACCGCTTTTAAAAAACCACGCGCGGCAAATGAAAGATTGGCCTTTTCTCGAACAGAATCCGTTTAAATTTTGAAAATCGGTTGAGTAGAACCACTATCCATTTCACTTCGAAAACGTCTGGTAAGACACTTGTAAGAGTTGTGTTCGAAAATGGCGGGTCTGGAGCAGCGAGCTGTTGTCTTAGGCCCAAAACTGAATAACAGTGGTTGCCAAGACTGAGACAATTCCCACTCAAGAAAACCACTCAGTTGTAAAATAGCTCACAATTGCCTCGAATTTTAAAGCCAATGCAGTGCGACATCTGACTTATTCGAATTGCCAGCCAAATATATCGCGGAATGCATAACGCTAAAATCGCCGAAAACGTAAACGATAGGGAGCTCTTTTCAGAGCCCTTAGAACCCCCGATCAATCCCCTGCTCATCCATATGGTTCCCCCTTTTATGAATGTTAAAGGTCCAATGTTCTGTCTTGAAATAAATGGAGAAGTAGTCTGGGAATCGCGAAAAGTTTATAGTTATCCGAGGATGACATTTTATTTGCCCCAACGAAGCATTCTACATTAGGATGCCAGCTTTTTACCAGAAAGTACAAGCCATCACAAACGGTAAAATACGAAAAAGATTAAAAGCAGAGACTTGGGTAAAACTACCGTAAATCCTCTACTAAGCCCCCCGGGGGGCTTATTTTTGGCTAATTATGGTTTGTTTCTCGTACCTTCTCGCATTATGCTTGGTCTCTAATGCGGAAAGTTCGCAAAAATGGTAAACTAAACTAGCCCATTTCTAACGTATTCTTACGAGGATGTGTGTCCGTCCTTCCAATCTATTTGCAAGCAGTTTCCAGACACCAGTGGTTTGACATCTGTCACACTGTAGGTTGACTGTAAACCACAATACAGATACTTCAAAAATTCATGCTAAAACTAATACAATGATCGCTTTTGTTTTTTAACAGAACTGTTTCAGGGGCACCCAACGACAGGTTTCTGTAAAATATCTGTTCGGAGAAGCAAATATTGCCTAGATTTTTCTATTAATTGAGGACAGCTGAACATTTCTAGATGACCGTTCCATTCACGTACAAGTTTCGAAGCTAATCTAATAAATTCCCTACGATTTTCTGAAGATTAATTTTTCACATTTCACTCCCTAGATTAGGTTATTTCCGAAAAAAAAAGGAAACCTAAATTTTTACGGATTCAAAAATGAGATGTAGAGAGGACTCAGAAAAATTCTCACTTTCGTAATACGTTAAATTGCATCTAAAATTTTCGAAGCCCTTGTAATTTCGAAAAGACTCATGCAAGCTCCCCTAGGACGACCGAACAGATACAAATTTTATAGCGCCGCTAAGAATGTATTTCTTCAGATCTATAAGCAGTCTGTATAGCCTAAAAAGTGTTTTCGATGTATTTAGGAGGAAAGCGTCGTTGGGTAGCCTTGCTGTTTGCTTTCATATTCTCTACCACTTGTATTAGTGATTCCAATACGGGCTAAACTTCAGGGCCCAGGTGTTCGAAGGGCGATTAGCGCTAAACTAGGGTTAAATTTTAACCCAGGTTTTTTTTTGTTCAAAAGTATTTTTCAGGATAATTTTCTCAATTCTTTTTAGCGTGTAAAATCATCAAATTGTGTACAAAAAATAAAACTGAATTTGCTTTTAAAGTTTTCATAGCTGAATTGAAATTTTGCACTAACCCTGGGTTATAACCCTGCTTTGAAAAACCAAACCCAGCCCACGTACGTTAGCGGGCCTGTTGCTCATGTTTTATAGCCTTATTATGACAGTTTTTCCTTGAGAAGTTCTCTTTTGCGTGACTTCACATTAAGTGTAGTCTTAACTCGTGGACACGGATATCTAGACATGCGGTATTTCTAATTAAAATCAATTAGAGTGAGCTATTAAAATAAAAAGAAAAAAGCTACAAACTGGCTCAGTAAAACAGACACAACTAACTTGAAGTTTTCCTCGGAGAAAACAACTGAAGGATTTAGTTACAGACGTTCTACTGTAAAGGAAGCTTCTCAGCATCATTCCAACTCCAACTCCAACTGATCTTGTTTGAGTTTTAGAAGTTAAGATAACTCTTCAATCTGCAGAGAGGTGGCTCTAGAATTAAAAATATTTTCAACTCAGATCTGTAACACAAACATTGGAAAGTCGAGAGCCCAATTGGACATCACGCGACATTTTTTTGTTCTCATTAAATCTCCTTTCTTCACTTCATTATAAATTAGTGAAATTCGAGTCACAACTTTTTGTCCATGAATTTTTTTTCTCGGGACAAAACTTTTTGCTCGTGACAAATCTTTTTCTTTATGACAAACCTTTTGTGCTTGTTAAGGTCTGGGTTATACTCTGTGAGTGGTCTAGTGGGCTCATGCGTGACCCTTGCCAAGATACTTTCCAAAATACGAGTTTCGACCGCCAGATCTGCGGTCTTCAACAAGCCACATGACTTAAAAATGAAAAATTCTAAGAGGTCCGTACTGTACCCGACCCCCTTGCAGTTTTTTTCTTCTCAGTAGGGACTGTCTGAGGCTTATTCTAACGCCTTGAGTAAAGAGGAGAAACGATATTATTTCTATTTCCAACCCAAGTGTAAAACATTGTTCTATCCGAATGAATCCCAACCACTGGAATATATGGCAGTACTCCAAAGGCAGTTCTGAATTGGACACACATACCAGAACGACTGAAGAGAAGGATGAACACTGTTTTCCTGTCTGCTGTAAAGCATTTGATCTTATCATCATTTGATAATAGGAAAGCTAGCTCATTGCGTTTGGCTTCTTTACCAAAATGCCCCTGAGTCGAGGCTACGTGCACGTGCTTCAGTGTGAGAACATACATCACATATTTAGATTTAGCATTATGAGTCGAGCTCTCGTGATTTCAGTCAAGATCTCACATTATTGAACTAGATCTCACATGATAAGTAGAGATCCTGCATCATAAGCTGAGATCTCACATTGAAGGACGAGATATCACTTTATAAGTCGAGATCTCGCATTTTTAGTCGAGATTTCGCATCAAGAGCCGAGATCAAATTTTCGAAACGGATTTCACTATAAAAAATTAACGTTGAAAAACAATAACGAAGTTTCGACCGTTTGACGGTCATTTTCAAGTTGAGAAGTAAAAAACATGCTCATTGTTTACATCTCAACTTAAACATGACCGTCGAACGGTCGAAACGTCCTTCATTTGTTCTTTTTTAATGTTAATTTTTATAAGCCGTTTTACTGTCTACCACTAAGCATGTAAATGAGTAAGAGGAAAAGAAGAGTGTGGATTCCGGAGGAATAGGAAATGAGAATTTTGGAAAATATTGAAAAAAATAACAGTACAAAACAAAAATATTGAAATGCTTGTGTGTATAATAAAACGTTCGAAACGAGAAGCGATATATTTGTTGAAAATTGTTTTTACGCAGTCTAGTGAATTTAATTTTATATGCAAACTACACAACACCCTTTATGACTCAGTCGTTCCACTGACTTATAACGATGAGCAATAAGCAGTCAGTCCACGTTTTCTCATGGACCCTTTAGATAGCGATTTTGATGTTGCATTCTTTTATACATACTTATTTGTGTGTAAGGTAGAAATGAAAAAAAGAAGTGTGAGCGGCTTTTTGACTGAAATAATACAGTCAACACAGTTGACAGCGCTAATTCTACTTACTGTTAACAGCGCTAATTCTACCTATTCGTTTCTGCTTTTTTTTCCACTCTCCATATTTTTATACTTCCCGTTTTCCCCACTCCATATAGATTACACTCCTCATTTGTCCATTCCGCACTCCACACTCCGCACTCCGCACTCCACTCTTCGTACTCCTAAATTTTAACTAACCACGTGCAAATAAATACGTTGATCGGGACCGGGCTTTACACTTGTCTTATATCTCATGTGCCAGAACGGATCGAAGCTTGACACTCTTCATAAATACTGACTGTTGGTAGATAAATCGAATCCATTGATTTTAAAAAGTGGCAAATGCAACGGAGCACAAATAAAATGAATGGCAGCGTGTTCTGTTGTAAACTTCACACGTGGCCAAAAATAGCTGAATTGACAAAAGAATTTTTGTCTTTAAAACCAAATAAAACAGCATAATAAAATTAACCTCTGTAATGTCAGTAACAGGTATTGTTGCGGAAAATATGAAAACAAAAGGAAGAATTTAGTGTCTAGATTCATAATTGCAAAAATGTGATCGCGTGACTTCACTGCATTACGCAATCTTAAATAGACAACACCAAGACTTAACATCCCTGCATAATTTGTGTCTGTAATGAACATTTATTTTTGAAAAGCAGGAGATTATTAAAATTATAATCGTCCTTTAATCTCCTCCTTTTCAAAAATAGCAAAAGGCAACTGACTGTTATTTTTGCAATTAAAATACAACAATCGCATACACTTGCGAACTAAAGCTTCGTGACTTTTTTTCCCCGCATCATGTTCCGTGCATGGTATCACAACTTACTTGAAACTTGCGTCCGTTGTTTTCCAACAGGTTAAAGAAAAATCCATGCTATTATCATATCATAGCCAGGCACTAAAAGATCGAAACTGGCAGATGTTGTTACCAAAAAATATCTAACTGTTCCTTGTAGCGTGAGAGTGCAATATGCAGCGTCACTTTATGTCACCAAGCTTTCAAATGAGAGTGTAAGTCAACATTTCTATTTCCGGTTTGCACCCATTGGCTTTTGGCAAAGGCATAAATAACGGTTTACAGCCTAATATAAAATAATCCCCTGACGAGTAGTAGTTTTAATCATAAAGCCGCTTTTGAAGACGTTCCGCATCCTTCTTTGTTGATTTTTTAGGGTTAAAATTGGCAGAAAGTTATTTGAAAAGTGCTCATGCCCACTGGGAATATATTGCTATTGAAGGGGCTACATATGTCACGCTAATTGCAGTCTTCAAAGAGCCAAATGATTGTATTTTTGAATCAATTGAAATCCAGAGATAATGGTCCAGTTTTGTTATTTGAGATTTTAGTAATTATGGCAGGCATTGACACTGTTTCCTGTCTTCTTTTACAAAGATGGACGTGGATTCAAACTTGAAAGACGAAAACGCTGGGCCAACTTTTACAAATTTTAATGCTATGCCTGCGAAAATCACCAAAATATTATTATGGTTTGGTGCTTTTTGATGAAATTTTTTTGATATATATATCTTCTTATAACTCTTCGGGAGCATTTTTGCGTAAGTAGAGGCACTAGGTAATGACGTAAACAGCGAATTGACCAGCAGTAACTCCGTGACATATATAGCCCCTTAAAGGGTAAAGGTAAAGGTATACTGGGTTTGTGTAGCTCTCGTAGCTCCGTAGTCCATACAGCTTCCGTGGCTGCGGGACAGTACTCCTCAGTCTGTTGAGCGTCGAAGCCGTTTGTGTCAGGTTTCTGTTAACGACTACGTCAGTTAGCCGGACAAGTAACGTCGGACGAGTACGACAACTACTCGCTGCAAACTGAGATCTTGGTCTTATTCTGAAAGTACGCAGTTGACTCCCGATAACTCGAACCTCGCGCTAACTCGAACCAAAATCGATTCCCCTGGATTTCGTCATACAGTTACTGTTTTACCCTCGGTAACTCGAACCCTCGATAACTCGAAACTCCCGCTAACTCGAAGTAATTTTTGTTTCCCCTCAGATCATTTCTATATAATTTTACCCTCGATAACTCGAACCATGTTTTGAGCCCTTAAAAAGTCGGGAAAAAAGAGTGCACTGCCTCCGAAACACTGAATTTTGAATTTCCCATTGACGTGTTGTAGGCATATAGTTTACTAGTGGATCGATAGTGGAGGCTGATGTTGTTTGCCACAAATCTAACGTGAAATAGCTTTACTTCTCAAAAAGTAAAATGCATGCTCTATTTAGGCAACGTTTTGTTACGTTCTGATTTATAATCTAACAGTATCTTTCAATTTTCACTCAACATTTTTACAATTAAATGTGATTAGAATGCTCACTGTGCAGTAAAGACTGTTTTTTTCCTTACTCCCGGCTATTTCCTTCGAGTTCCCGATAACTCGAACCTTTTTCGATTTCCGTTGAAGGTTCGAGTTATCGTGAGTCGACTGTATTTAGAATTAAGTCCCCTTTACTCATTGAACACTGTGGTGTATGACGTCATACATGTGCTCTGTATTCTCGTGATAGCAGCCGCATGTCACATGTTTTCAGTCATTCGAATCGTAAGCGGAATAAAGGTTTGTTGGATTTACCTGGTGAAGCTCGTGAAGCTGGTGAAGACTGGATCCGTAGTGACTTGAAAATGGCGGACAACAATGTTGCCGGCTCTCATCGCCAGTCGTATTGCATGCGTTGAAGTCAATTTTGCTATTTTGACGACAACAATTGGCCATTTCAAATTCACTAAAATTTTGGGAATCTCTTAGTTCGAGACGAAGGCGTGTAAAACGTCTTCGTTCTGGGCCTGGTTGCTGAAAGGCCGATTAGCGCTAACTAAGGATTAAAATTTTGTCCCACTTTTTGCATTTACCTTCCTGTGCATTGCTTGGACTAAGATTTTGTGTTATCATAACTGTATCTCAGTGTAAAGACTTAACAGTATTTTGTTAGCTTGAGTTACAAGCTCGTACTGACAAGAAAAACCGGGCTTAAAGTTTGGCTTAAACTTGGGTTTAAACTTAACCATCTTTCGAGGAACAGGACCCAGAACCTTGTCAAAGACAATTTTTGTTGGTCGTCTAGCGCGCGGCAGGTGCCTGGTGGGACATTGGCAATTGTTCTCGATATAGCTACCACACTATTCAAAAATGCCGCGAAATCACATTAGCTCTGTTTTGCGCATGGCTTCTAGCTGGTAATCGCATTAGCGTTTTCGTGAGGATGGGTGAATCTAAACCGGATCCACCACACCGAATTCGTGTTGACGCAAATAGAGTATGCGGTCTATTTCAGCGTATCCGAAATCGTGTGGACGTGACCTCAAATCGTCAAAGCCACCTGTACGGCTATAAATGCGAGCGCGGATTGATGACTGTCACTGAAGACTCAACTCAATCACTACATCAAAAAAAATTACAACAACGACTTTACAAACTTATATCGACTACATTACTTACGTCGATTAAGAGCATTACCGAGAAACGTGGTAATAAGGCCGCTGAACAGCACCGCGCAAAAAAGAAACAGAAACTAGCAACCAGAGACGTGAGAGACCCAAACTGCGCTAAACGGCACAAAACCGGACACTAACTGAGTCCGCAATTTTTCTTCCCGTCCCTTAACGTGACTGAAACCGAAGTACTTCTGCCCTTCGGACACTCACTGACACGAATACGTCGAATACGGACTGAGGCTATTGTACTATTGCATCTTGCACTGAGACCGTCCAGTCTCCAAGTCTCGTCAAATCGAGCTATCAAACATCGCCAGGAATTTAGAACCAACATGCGCCGCTTTTGATACGTGGCAATTTCCAAAACATTTAACGCTCTAATAGCGCTGTTCGATTAAAGAAGGCATAAGAAAATATTTTACCAAACATTTTCAAATCCCTTGGCTTGGTAGTATCTACAGTGTACTTATGTGCTTATACAGGACCCGCGCAAGGGAAGGAGCCGGGGGTGGGGGGGATAAAATAAATAAATAAAATTAAGTAAAGTGCACTCGATATAACGAAGGGCCAAGGGACTGGGAAAATATCTTCGTTCGAGGTTCGTTAACTTATATCGAGGTGTTTTTGTTTTCATATTGCCTTATATTCTACTATTACTGAGTTAAAAAAAATAGCTCGTTAGACCGAGGACTTCGTTATATCAGGCTCCACTGTAATATACCTTACGTTCATATAAGTGGTATCTTTGTCGGAATAAGAATCTTCCAGCATCTATATTTCTCATTGTTCGTTTCGATCACAGATCAGATGCGTCGTAAGTTTCAAAACGCCCATCTTTACAAAACTGCACTTAGTCCTAGACTTCTGCGTTTTCAAACATGCAGCGAGGCTGTAGTAAATATAAACTGCTGGCAACGATGCGGAATGGAGTTTTTTTTTTATTAAGGTTCTCGATTAAATCTGAAGACTACTCCTCGGAACTACGGTTTCTTAAAACGATAATTAATTAATTATATCGGCTGATGATGTGGTCTCTGACGCATTTCGATGACAAACTAGACAAATTTCTGTGAAACTCAACCGGTCTAATGTCGGCGAGATTGAAAAAGAATTTTCGCGGCATCTTACAAGTAAACTGGTTAATCGAAATGCTTTTGTTAACGATTAAGAACTTTCATCGGTAAGGGGAAAGGGGGTGTGTCACTGGTGTCTAGTTCATAATGTCCTTATTCGGTAGGAAACTCAACGATTTAGCGAAGGAGTCAGTTTTAAATGACAAAATCAAAGCTTCGTGTCAAACGTTTGTACGTCTACCAAGCATTAAATCCAACGTTTACAAATAACAAGAATGAACTTGGAAACACTGTTAATTAAAGCCAACAGTTTCCGAAACCACTATTGCAATTCGTTTCCTTTTTCGTCCCCCAAATGGCAGAAATGGGGAAATGGCCCGTTTTTGTTTTAAGTTGCTTTTAAAGTTTATTTACAACCAAGAATAACCGTTGATATACTTTACCAGACAGACTAGAGGCCCATGGAGTAAATGTTGACTTTGATGTGACTGAATGTTCAAGCTTTCAAACATGCAGCAAAAAAAGCGATGCAAAATATGCCACAACTGACTGTTGACTTATGAAGCGACAAGAAACAGAGATAAACATTATTTTATTCCAAAAAATTAATTTGTTTTAGATTGCACTTTTTCTTTACATAAAGAGCATCTAGTCCTATAGTTTAAAACGTTTCACATCAAAATACATATTCTTTTAACCACATTATAGTAAAATGTAGTATACTAAAGGATTCTAAGGTCTTACACAAATCGATGCAAAAGCAGTGAAATATAATAAGCAAGTTTTCCTAACAATTTAAAGGAAAATACAAAAACATCTTACCATCGTTTCTTTCAACTACAGTTTTTACAGTGTTACTGCAAAGCCACAATTTTTCCTCATTCAAAAAATTTCAGAAGTGAAAGTGCGATATCTAACCACGTCATCATTGTCAGACAATAGGGAACTTAAGAACCACGACGAAGTTCACAACGACGACGTCTGTTGACTGGGAAAAGACTGGAACGAGAACGTCGGTTTCGGGGGGAAAAAGGAAAGTTAAGATGCAGTCGGTCGGTAGGTCAACGACGACGACACTGAATGTAAACACAAATGTAAAATTGTGATGTTCGTTCGCAACAAAGTTTTTCGCAATGGCGTCCTTAAAAAAAATAATGCAAGATCTTATTTTTTAAGCCGTACGTCTAATTTCACTGACGATGGATAATTTTTTGTGTTGTCTGACCTTTTCGGGTGGGAAAAACACCTACTTTCCGTACGAAATTATTCAACTTTCAACTTGAATGAGATGACCGAGTCCGAGTGTCTGTCAGAGTTTAGATTTCAAAAAAAAGACATTCTGATGTGATAGCTGTTTTTCATATAAAGTTTATTTCTTCTGTATTAAAGATATATGATTTGCCTTACCTAAATACGTACAAATAAATTTATCACTTGCGAGTTTGCTTGTTCGGCCTCCACAGCTGTTGTCATTCTTCGAAGTAAAATCAATTCATAAGTCGAATTTTCAATCAACATCGCTTGTTAGGAGAAAGAAAGAATTTACGAGGATAAGAAAATGCAAAGACTTCAAAAATCGCTTAAAACAGTGGATTATACCTGCCGAAGCTTGTGGATTGCAGGACGACGTGATTCTACTTTGTTTGGCGTCGTCGACGACACCACGACGACGAAATTTACTGGTCACGCTTGCGCAGCACACTGTAACTCACTTCCGGTCGTCGTCGTGGTTCTTAAGTTCCCTAATGTCAAAATGCTATTCCTAGGAATAACTTTGCAATAATTTTCAGAGGCGCTTAAGTATCATAGATACCATGAAGTATCCATCAATATCTACAATCAAATATTGTTTCTAAAAATGTTACATTACACTAACTATAGCTCTAAAAATATTTCTTTTTTTCTTTTTTAAAAATAGACATATCTTTACCATAAAAGAATGACAATAATAATCATATTAAAAAAAAAAACGAAGAAACAAAAACGTTTTTCAAAAAAATACAATACTCAAGTACAAAAATATCTTACCAAAATTCTTTTAATTCGAATATATAGTGTAATTCCTAAATTACACATATATTACTGACAACGCCTTTGTAGACAAAACAAAAACAGTCCCTTTTGCTCGAGGCAGCAGTGAGTAAGAGTAATCACGATACACCTCATTGGATATATCAGAGGAAGACAGTAAATTTCGTAGTCTTTGCAAGGCTCACAGTACGCACGGCTTCCCCTGAGAGAAAAAGGGACCATTCGTTATACAGCTTAAAATCTTGGTCGTCTTTTCAAGGTACCTAACTAGATTGATTTAGTTTTCTCTTACAAAATGCAAACGAAATTTAGCACCAGACTTCGACTCTCCTACTTTTCTCTCGTTAATGATACCATCATACTTAAGAACGTTCACCGAAATTCTTGACTCATAATTTCGATCAATTCTCTTGTCGCTTACGGGGACTGTTCCAGTAACACTAACAAGTACAGGTGGAAAAGAAAATACCTTTTTTTTCAAGCTGCCTTTTTTTCATCTCGCCTTTAGCTTCGCCCAGTGAATATAGATTTACTGCATTTACAAATGCTTCTCAATAAAAGAAAAAAGAAACATGGAACATTTTACTGCGTTTTCTTTCTTGCAAATACATCTTAAGGACAGTTAACTACTTTTTTCACGCCTTTTTAATCGATAAAACTTGGAAAAAGCCAAAATTAGCCATTTTTAAGTTGAAAGAAACAATATTAGGAAATAAAAATTTCAGTTTAATTTAACGCTCACCGATGATAACCTTACGGTATTTGTTCCCCAACAAAGACACAACACTCACATTTATCTCTAGCTTATGCAAGGCTGTGCTCTAAAAAAATTGTGGGGAGCTTAAACTCTCTACCTGTGAAATTCTGGTACCCAACATGTACGTTTAATTCAGAAGACGTTAGTTTCCGATTTTAAAAAGATTCTTAAATTTAAGTACAAAAAATTTGCTTTATTATAAAATCTTATTTTAATTTCACTGGATAAAAAGAATCTAACTGAAAAATAAATCTTTAATTTACTTTCTCTAAGTATGTGGTATAGATATATAAGTTTAACAAAAATATGCTTTAAACCTTTTTACCTACTCTAATTTTTCACTTGACGAAATTGTGCTAATGTAGTCCTAGAACCAAGCAAAAAGAAAAGTGATATTACAATAAAACAACACAAAACCAAAAACAGTAAGCTCATTTAGTAACATAGATCAACACAGAATCGAGACTGAGGAAAAACAAAATTTTCAGTCCCAATTCTCTTCGAATTTCTGTCACTATTAAAGCTTGGATGCAAGCTTTTTAAAACTTCCTGTCATCATTTGTAATTTATCAATCACAGTTTATATACCCTGTACGTTGGAGTACACCACATCCTTCTTTGGTATGTTACCATACGTTGGTTCAGGCTGAGGCACACCAAACTGTGTAATATCTGCGTACTCAGTCCCCTCATAAACTGGTCGACGGATCAAGGGCCGAGCAGGTGCAGCTTCGGCAGCAGCAGCAGGCTGGACACTGGGTCTAAAGTCATCAAGTTCCGCGTAGTCCAGCTCACCGGGTTGCTGAAAACATAAAAAAGGATGGTATTCAACAAAAGAGGATATAACCATCTTCCCAGCGTGCCTTGCGCCTATTTCGGGGTCATTGTTTTCGGTCTGTGTTATGAAAACATGAATTTTGCCCAAAGTTTCGGGAAATTTTCGCCGCTTTAAGGATGAGGTACGGAGGAGAAGTAGGTCTTAGCGTAATTTCTCATCGTTCATTATGATGACAGAATGATTTCTCGATAGTAAATTATCTTGCTTTCTGCAAGATTGACCGCGTGACCTTTCTCTCGTCATGCGTCGCTGTTAATCTGTTGTACGCATGGTTGTATTCAACAATAAAATTCTTTCTCCTTTTATTTTAGTGACACTAAAACGCAAACAAAAAAAAAAATAGAACACTGCTACTTTTAAAGATCAACAAACGGAACACCATCAAAACACTTGGCTTGAAATGAATCCACTAGCTGACAAAATGAAGATTTAGCTGTTGGGACATAATATTATAGAGAACGGTTCTTCAACACTAACAAATTCTTGAAAGTTACGCAGAGCTTTCGAAACCCACTCGGATCCCGTCATCAGTGACGTTTGCTGTTGTCCGCAGCCTCATTTTGTTGAGGCTGCAAAATTGTATCATTGATCGCAACTCTGTGATCTCAAAACCTCTGTTCTGTGTCTGAACTCCATCGACTGGGCCAGTGTGAAAATTGTTGGCCAAGAGAACCACATGTATTCCACGCAAGATTCTTGAGACCATAAAAATTCATACAAGGCGACCGGCAATGAACCGTGATCAAGGCTACTACCTTCCCCCAACTGGTAGAACAATTTTGCAGCCTCATCAAAACGACGAATAAAAGCAAACGTCACTTATGAGGGGATCCGAATGGGCTCTAAATGCTCTGCGTAACTTTAAAGATTTTATTGGTGTTGAAGAATATTTCTCTACATTGTGTTAACTGCTCTCACAAGAAAATTGGTGCAACGAAATATCATTTGTATTGTAGTTGGAATGTTTACTCTCTGTGTAACATTCTGATGCAGTGGGGGCCAATGAAACCCCCGCCTTCAAACTCGGGAAAAAGGTGCTATTGTAATGTAGTATAGGAGGAAGCGTGGCCTAGATGGTAGAGCGCTGGGCTTGCATTCAGGTGATCCCGAATTCAAAAGCAATCGCTAGCTGGATTTCTTTGCCGTAGTTCAACCACTTGTCCACGCTTGAAAGTAGCCAACTGGTTTGTCTCCATTAGAATCTGTAAAACTCTGTTGCATACATTATCCCTGAGAGCCCCCAAAAGGGAGAGGTAAAAATATAAAAATATTTTTTCAAATATCTTACATATGTACCTTTCTGGGTTTCTTTGACTTTTTAGACTTGTCCACCTGTGCATACTCATCAGTCACTGGTCGCCTGCTTCTTTTCTTTTTAGACATATCCACTTGTGCATAGTCTGCTTCTGCCACAGGACCTGCCTCAGCCTGCAGCTCCTGGGCGGCAACTGATGCACTGACGTCCTGGTAACCATCATCTAGCTCGTAGGGATTGTCACCGCGCCTATAAGAAATAGCATTTAATAACACAGATCTGAGTGACTAATACGAAGTAAAGGCGGTAGAATTACGATCAATTAGCAACCCCTTACCTTGCAAAAAATAATAAAGGACCAAACACTTTTTGTTTTCAAGGAAGTTGAAAGAACGGAAGCGATGTTTGGCGTTAGAATGAGAAAAAGAAATCATTATCACTATTGTACTGAATGTAATACTCACAAAGCACTTGAAGACGGTGATGCATCTGAAAGAAGAAAAAAGACAGATATACTAGTTTAATGGACTGTTATCCTCGGAGAAATAAGGGAAAGTAACATTACTAAATAACTGGGACTGGGCGCCAAATGGAGTAGTCGTGTTTTTTTGTCGCTCCGACGCTGCCTTGCCGTTTCACTATATCAGTTTCAGGAAATTAGCCAAATCAGCCTCAAACTATTCAGAGAATCTTTGCTTTTCCTTTCCGTTATGCCCAACGAAAAGCGAGCGAGACAACAGGCATGCTTAAGCAGTGAAGATGAAAGAACGCCACCACATAAACATGAGGCCGGCGCCGCCATCTTGGAAAGCATACACGAAAAGCTAAAGAAGCTAGACGTGCTTGAACAAATAAACGGAAGACTGCTGAAGATTGAAAATACCGTAGGTGACATGGAAAGAGGACTTAACTCTATGACAGCAGAACTGCAGAAGGTAAAAACGGATTTAGACTTAAAAGCAGATAACGCCACTGTCGATGCGCTGAAGGATGAAATCGAAGAATTACAAAACAGGTCAAGAAGGAACAACTTAGTCTTTTACAATATACCAGAGAAAGCCGAAAAAGGAGATTGCATCTCTTTTGTACAGGATTTTATTACGCAGCATATGGGCCTTGAAACGTTATGTGGCCATGTTGAGCTGGAGAGGGCACACCGCACGCCAAGCAAAACGCCTTCTGCTGGTGAGAAGGGTCCCAGACCAATGCACGTCGCTTTTCTTCGATACACGGATAAGATGAAGGTACTAAGGAATGCCGCCGCTCGTCTAAAGGATAACCCGTTAAACGGAAATGCCATTGGTATAAGTGAGGATTTTGCCAAAAAAACCCAACGGCGGAGGCAAGAGCTCGTGCCCTACAGAAAGTTTCTAAAGAAGAAACTCGGAGACGACCGGAAAGTCTACATCGCATATCCTGCAATACTCAAATATGTCGATGCCAATGGCCGTCACAGAATCGTAGGAACAGAAGAACTAGCAAAACTACGCCATGAAATGGAAGAGGCAAAGAGTTAACCTAGCAACGCCGTCGGAGTGATACTGACCAACAACAACTTTAATCTCACATTCTACCCATTGTTGGAGTTAAAAGAACTTCACAGGCAATGCCTTTAATTTGTGTCATAAAAGGTAATTTTCGTTTTTATGTTGTAAGTGATGCAATGTTTTCTCCAGGCTTTAGCTTAAGAAGGCTTCTGTATTGTGAAACTATTAAGATATCGATATTTATTCGTTAATATGAATAAGTTAACTTTTATTACGTTAAATGTTAGGGGTTTAAATAGTTCAAGAAAACGAAGAGCTATTTTTCGGCAACTGCACGTTAACAAGTACTCAATAATTTTCTTGCAAGAGACATATAGTTCTACTGACCAAGAAAAATTATGGAGTAACGAGTGGGGTAGTAAAGTGTACTTCTGTCATGGAAGTAAACACAGCAAAGGAGTAGCAATTCTGTTTAATCCTCGACTCAAAGTGCTAGTAGAAAATGAAATTTGTTGTGAAAACGGCAGGATTCTTATCCTGCAGTTTTCTATAGATGATCAGAAATTTATTTGTGCCAATATTTACGCACCCAATAATGATAACGCGCAAATTATATTTTTTAAACAACTCAGATCTTTACTTAAACAGTTTCCCAACGACAACATTATAGTAGGTGGCGATTTTAATTGCCCTCTTTCCAAAACCGATAAAGAAGGAGGACGTGATGTTTCGTCAAGAAGGAATGTCGCCAGCGAGATCGAGCAACTGATGTGTATTTTAGATTTAGACGACGTATGGAGAACGCTACATCCAGAAGAAAAACAATTTACTTGGCGAACATCTGACTTGAAAATAAAATGCAGATTAGATTATTGGCTAATAGCCCGTCAACTATTACAAAATTCCCCCGTGCAGAAATGTGAAATCAAGCACGCTGCACATTGCGATCACTCTTTAGTGACGTTGGAATTGCCAATTAATGAGAAATACCAAAGAGGACCTGGATTCTGGAAATTCAATTCCTCCCTCTTAGAAGATGATGAATATGCAGAAAAATTAATGTTTAAAATTCCGCACTTTATAAACAAGTATCAGGATCTTGAAGATCACGGACTCTTATGGGAGTTGATTAAAATGGAAATAAGGGCGTTCACAATTAGTTATTCAAAACAAAAAGCTAAAATGAAAAAAGATTATGAAAAAGATCTCGTACAGGAAGTCTCAAGACTGGGAAATATGGGTGAAAACTGCCCATCAGCAGAAGCCGTCCAGAGATACATTAAAGTTAAGAACGAATTGGATAAGATTTCCTACGACCGGGCAAGAGGAGCATCTGTGCGCTCCAAGGCCCGTTGGCATGAGTTCGGCGAACGAAGTTCGAAATATTTTCTTAATCTTGAGAGACGAAATTATGAAAATAAATGCATTACCAGCCTTATACAAGAAAACGGAAGTAGTATCACGGACCCAAAGGAAATCCTAAAAGAACAAAAAAGATTTTATCAATCCTTATATTCCTCGCAAAATCCTCAAGTAAACGATCCT
The DNA here is from genome assembly GCA_942486035.1 of Porites lobata. Classification (NCBI taxonomy): domain Eukaryota; kingdom Metazoa; phylum Cnidaria; class Anthozoa; order Scleractinia; family Poritidae; genus Porites; species Porites lobata. Next base: position 841,073 of record CALNXK010000108.1, on the reverse strand, counting down.
AAATTCAAAGTGTTCTTCGATAATGACAAGGTAGAAAAGCTGAATGATGAACAAAGAAAGAACTGCGAAGGCTTGCTGACGGAGAATGAGTGCTGGAATGCTTTAAAATGTTTCCAAAAAAAACAAATCCCTGGCAATGACGGTTTTACTGCCGAATTTTACAGCTTCTTCTGGAGTCAATTAGGCAAGATAATGGTAAACAGTTTTAATTATGGATTCCATAAAGGTGAGCTGTCAATTTCTCAAAGACAAAGCATCATACGTCTTATTCCAAAAAAAAAAAAAAATTTATTGTATCTTAAAAATTGGAGACCTATTTCACTTTTAAATGTGGATTATAAGATTGCCTCTAAAGCTTTAGCTCTCAGACTAAAAAAGGTTCTATCGGCAGTTATAAATAACACACAAACTGGTTACGTAGAGGGAAGATTTATCGGTGAAAACATCAGACTTATAAGCGACATCCTCAATTTCACCGTTGACCAGGACATAGAGGGAATTGCTTTATTCATCGATTTTGAAAAAGCATTCGATAGTTTAGAATGGGAGTACCTATTTAAAGCTCTAGATACCTTTCAATTTGGACCCGACTTTAAGACTTGGGTGAAAACTCTGTACACAAACATTTCTAGCTGCATAATAAACAACGGCTTCGCCTCCGAGTCATTTACTTTAAAGAGAGGAGTAAGACAAGGCTGCCCTTTGTCTGGCTTGTTGTTCATTTTAGCCGCAGAATTGCTGTCTTGCTCAATAAGAGCTGATGAACATATAAAGGGAATTCGAGTCCTAAACAAAGAAATAAAATTATCTCAATATGCCGATGACACCACCTCCTTTTGCAAAGATAAAGAGTCGCTTGGGAAACTGTTAGAGTTATTAGACCTATTTAAAGATTGCAGCGGTTTAAAAGCTTAACCAAAGTAAATCTGAAGCAATGTGGCTTGGAAAAAAACGCAAATAGGACTGATACACTATTTGGAGTTCAGTGGCCACAAAGGCCTATCTCCGCCTTAGGGATATCATTCTCTTACAATCTAAAACTTTGCGAACAGGAAAATTTTTCACAAAAGATATGTAAAATTCAAAAGCTGTTTAATATATGGTCTCAAAGAGATCTCTCACTTTATGGCAAGATAACAATCGCCAAAACATTAGGGCTATCGAAACTTATCTTTGTAAGTTCGTGCATACATACACCGCCTCATTATATAGATATCACTAATAGATTGATTACAGATTTTGTCTGGAATAACAAGAAACCAAAGATAAAAAGGGATACTCTTATAGGTCCAAAAGAAAGAGGAGGGCTGGATTTACCAGAATTTGAGACTATATCCAAGTCGTTACAAAGTGCTTGGGTTCAAAGAATGAAGAATGGTGTAGAGGATCAGTGGATGTTAATTCCTTTATTTTATTTGAAAAATGTTGGAGGGCCATTTATTTTTGATTGTGATTATGATGTAAAATTTCTAGGCCTAAACAACTTACCAATATTTTACGCTGATGTTCTTAACACCTGGGCGGAAGTCCGAGAGCAAACTTCGGACAATGAAATCTGTGTTGAGAATGTAATCTTATGGAATAATAAGCATATTTTGATAGACGGTAAATCAGTATATTGGAAAGAATGGCATGAAGCTGGTATACTTAGAATTAAAGACCTACTAGATGAAAAAAACAGATTCCTCACACTTAATAATTTTCTTTCAAAAACTGGCCTCAAGGCGCCTTTTACTAAGTTTTTTGGTTTAATATCAGCTATACCTTATAGATGGAAGTGCGCTTTGAGACCGGGATTTATCATGAACATTCAAGATATGGAACAAAATACAACTAAGGAAATTAACGTGGTTACTAGCAAGAAGGTTCGCAATATACTTATTCAAAGGAAATTTGTAGAACCGTTGGCTAGCCTTTGACTATGCAGGCAAGGATTGGACAGTTCCAAACTTAGTTCTATTTATATGCTTCCATTTAAAATAACTAAAGAAACAAAATTAAGCATATTTCAATATAAGATTGTTCATAATATTCTTCCACATGGGGTTCTGTTACACAGAATGAAAATCGTAAACTCTCCTCTCTGCATACATTGTGATTCCCTAGAAACGCTCTCCCATATGCTAGTTAACTGTATAGTAATTCAAAAGTTTTGGTTTGAAGTAATTAGCTGGTGGAAAACTCACAGTGGTGAATGTTTGCTATTTGATAACTTAAGTATAATGTATGGCTATAATCCCGAAGATCCTAAAAGGCAAATCCTTAACTATTATATCCTTCTTGGCAAGAGACATATCTTCCTGCAAAGGAGCGAAATTAAACCCCCAAGCTTTGATCACTTTCTTGAATTCGTTAAAGACAAGTTAATTGTGCAAAGATCGATTTTTTATTCCAAAGGACAAAAAGCAAAATTTCTTTCACAATGGAAGCCTCTCCTCTCCTTACTGTAAATGATTATAATCTAATCTACGTATGCGTGAAGCAAGCCTGGTTGCAGTGTATGTTGTATTAATCGTTGGAATCTTAATTCTTAATTGTAATTTTTTTGTAACCTTAAATTTTGTAGTGAAAGTGTTGTAAGTGATGTAGTGGTAATAAAGATCTCTGTTAATAAAAAAAAAAAAAAAAAAAAAAAAAAAAAAAACATTACTAAATAACGAAGGCGAAAAACAGAAAAATAATGGCAAAAGTAGTTGAACAATGCAATACCATAAACCGAAACTGACTCTTGATGGGCCAAGTGAAAATATTCCTTTCAGTGGCCCATGTTTTACTCTGATTCTGAAAGGTTTCAACAAGGAACTTTGCTAAGGTAAACGTTTTGTTTAAATAGGGGCATTTCTAATTGACTGTGACGTTGGAGGTATCCCCACGCCCCAGCTCCGCCACCACTAAAGGGTTGAACGATAGAGGTGCATCACTACCAAACAACATGCTAACACATATGTGGACACACAACTCGAAAAATCTTGGTAACATAAAAAAAAAGGAAAAAGAGCATCAGTTTTTGGCAGGATTAGCTTCGTCTTCAGATCTCTCTCGGTACACACCTCACGTCTCAAATTCATTAATACTTCATAAAGAAAACCCAAACGAAGTGAATTTTTAATTAGTGTTTGGAAATAAGATGAAAAACTGGCCTTTTTTGCATCCTTGATTTCTCCTTCTAAAGTCATTTCGTTTGAGAAGTAATATTAAGCATTTGACACAGTGTTTCATCGCTAGATGAAATACCTCGAAGTTCGTCACTGCGCGTCGTATTTTCACCTCTTTTCTCAGTGTTTCATCTAGTGATGAAAAACTGCGTCTCATGCTTGATATATTACGTCAAAAACTTAAAGTCATCTTACATACTGGAAACATACATACTGCAAACTAGTAAGGCCAGAGATTAATGTAAGCATGCACATCGAAGAGTAAAATAGTTTATTATATACATACTGAGAAATACTCACCAAAAAGTTGTGTTGTAAATTTTGATACGCAAATGAGTTCTAGCCAATCAGAGGAGTGAACTATGGTTTTCACACGTGAAAAAAATGATACGTCCAATCAGAATCGCGAACAATGTTTTTTCACATGTGAGAAAAATGATACGTCCAATCAGAAGCCACAGAGGTGTGTGAGTTTCGCGCCAAAATTCCCGCCTTTTCTTGCAGCTTGCTGAGCGCCGCTCAGTTTTTCTCAAAGAGTTTTTCTCGTAAAAAAAGTGAAAAACATTTCAGAAATGGAGTGGAATAGTTTCGTTTGTTTCACTGTCGATAAAGAAAACTGTGGAGAGCCGGCGAAACAACAGCGAAAGGGGAAAAAACAGAACAAGACATAAGCTTATGTTGTGCTTTTTGTCGGAGCTACTTTGTCTTCCATTTATAAGCGTACGCTTTAATATATTGAAACCAGCAATTTAACTTAAATTCACTCATTTTCAATTGTACATTCAGAACAAACAGTTGAGATTACTTGTAGTTCTTGGATTACCTCATATCCTCACCGTCATTTATGTTTTTAAGAAACGTTTCTACTAAAAAGCTGATACTGATACCAAAATGATGGATGTCTCAGTATGTATATAATAAACACAATACGACATGTAAAGTGCTTCGTACGGTATTTACCTACTCGTTGTTTTTGTATCAGAATATCTCACTCGTTCGCTGCGCTCACAAGTTCGATTTTTGATACGTCAACAACTCGTGTGTAAATACCGTACGCCAGCACTTTCCATGAAGTATATTCTCTATACATTTCGGGAATGCTATTTAATGTAACACACCATCCGAAGAACTTTTCCTTCGCTTCCACCAAATAGCAGAAATAATTACACCAACAATGACAAGGACGCCCACCGCTGCTGCTCCGGCAATGACAGCTGTATTCATACTACTCGTCTTGGGCTGTGCGCTTGGCTTCGAACCTAAAAAAACATAATTGTATATTAAGTATATTTTAGTAAGACAGGCAATTAAAACTACCCAGCAGTTTAGTATAAGGATACTTAAGATTTGTATAGGAACGGCGTTCTGAAAGGTCAAAGGTCTATTCAATATTATACAGCTGAGAGAATGATAAGAAATTTTAAGAGTTGCAGTTCAACCTCCGTCAAGCATCCAGTAGTAAAAGAATGGAGTCAGTGGAGTGGTAGCACTGAATTGCTTTTTGCCACCACGAGAAAAGTTCACCTCTGTCAAAGGACCACAGCGTTTGTTGCACTTGGTTTGGCTTTGTTTTGAAATACGGTCTAACCTCTCCTTATGGACACCTCTCTCTTACGGATTGTTCGTTTGGTCCTAGAAATGCCAAAAATCATACTTTCCCTACCTCTATAATACGGACACCTCTGTAAAGCAGGCAATTGGTTCTGTCCGTTTGGTGTCCGTATTAAAGAGATTTGACTGTATGATCAAGGAAGAAACAGTCTGTTATTCATATATGTAGAAACTAACTATTGATTACGGAATAAAAATGTGGCTAAAAAAAATGACGTCGCTTAATGTCAAGGTGCCATATGAATATACAGTACACAAAATTGACCTATCAGTATTTTCTTGAGCACTTACTCGGTAAACTTGGGCTAAACTCACCTTCCGGTACGTCAACACGTTTTATCTTGCCTTCCTTGGAACTCTCTCCATACTTGTTGCTTGCTGTTACTAGTACTTTATACTTCCGGCCCATTTCGACTTTCACAACATATTTACGTACTGAGACATCCGTTATCTTTTCAGTCTCCTGCCACTGCTCATCACTTTGGGTTCCATAGTACACAGTATACACTGTGATTTCTGCTCCGTTGTTGTTTGGTTCCTCCCACTTCAAGGTTATTTGGTCAACATTTAATTCGTATGTGAAGGCCACTGCTGACGGGACACCTTACGCACAAAGAAATGTCACAGAGCTGTTAATTTTCCTTTCAATATTTTTACTCGTTCCTCCTTAAGTAACTGGAGTACCACTTTTTTACGCTTAGCTGATGTTAAAAATCAAATTCCAATTTGAGACGGTACAATTAAGGCTATGGTAATGCTTAGCCAGTTGTGAATAAAATGTCTGCCCGTATTTGGCTCTGCCTATTACTATGGCTACGCTATTATAAACGCTTAATACTGTCTTAATGTGTTATTTAGTCCTTCACTTCTATCAAAACGTTTTTCCTGAACAAAGATTAGTGTGCTTTCATACTCTTTTGTAGAAAGCTTTCAATGGTATTTTACAGATCAGTTTGGATAGGTAGGTTAACTTGTTGTAAAGCTTGACGCAAACACACAAAAGTTATAAATATTGTTAGGTCAAAACATTTTTTAAATACTTATTGCGTGATTATCAGAAGCTTGATATAAAAACACGCAAACAAATGAGAAACGGCCTTTAAACTAATTTTACCTTTCATCTGAGAGTAAACGATTCATTGTCAATAACATTCCTTCGTCATTTGACACGACTTTATCGGGTAATAAAGTCGCGTCGAAAGCAATCAACAGATTCACTTGGAACGCGACGCAATATAATCCACAGCTTTAAGACTTAAGACTAATGATCGACAAACATGTAAGTACAGGTATGTAGCAAAGCACGTTTAGTTTAGTTTATTTTTTTTTATTATTGTTTAGTATATACACACGAAGTGATCTCAACAAAATCAGAGAGGAAACCATTAAAAAGTACGATTTGATTGACGGATCAAGTCACGCGAAAGTTTAAAAATAGATCTTTGCAGAATTTTCAAACATGGTAGACTGCAAAACAGTCGGTTTTTTCCTCAAAATCAGTAAAGAAGTCGGTAACGCGTGGCGTAAGAGTCTTATGCGCGCGAACCGCGCGAGCCTCACACGCCCGTAGGGCGTGTGAGGCGAGAGAGAAAAAACCGACTGTCCGTTTTCCATACAATGAGTTCGTTCCGACCAGGGGGTTCAAAAATGTCGTCGGGCTGTCAAAAATCTGTTCACAACCCCGCCCTCTTTATGAAATCGATACACTCGGTGATTGATTTCAAGGGAGAATACCGCGTGTTATTGTCTGCTCTTGGCTTCGAATCTTGACGCTGTAATCCGGTAATTCTAAAGCATTTTTTGGCGTTGCTTCTCTGTGAAATGTAGTATATATAGTGGAGGATCAAAAATGAGTCGAAGTGGCAGTACAACAACAAAGCCTGCCTGCTCCTCGAAGAGGGAGAAAGCCGAAAGTGCCAAGCGCTTCGGATAAATTGTAGAATGTGCGGCTGTTGTTTCAAAACACAGTTCGGCAATTTTACGAGTGGATGGATAAGCTCGGAAAATGTGTTTGTTGCGCCTACCAGAAAAGGAGAAACGTTACCAAAGTGGGCCGACCTACAAAAAAAAGAAAAGTTCGTTGTCCCCAAGGAAGGAGAATCTCTCTCCACAAGAGTTTTCTCCTCGTGCGGAACAAAGGTTAGAAACTACCCCGGGAAACTGCACGGCGATGCTTTCGCAAATTAGAGAAGAACTGAACACGCCAACTGACAATGAACAATTATTGCGATTGAAAAGAATGAGTAAATCCCCTCATTCCAATCCACGTCTTGGTGATTTAGCTCTGTAAATCACTATCTGTGAGAATTTAAAATCCTGCTAAAAACCCTAACGAGCTGGGCCCAGCGTGACAAAACATTGCAGGAAATAGTCACATTCACGGACATAAAAAAAATCGCTTAAAATTATTCAAATCCAGGAGGCACTTTGGAGAAATAAAACAACCTAAAACCCTTAATCAGCCGCAATGAAGAGCTTTACATTTCTAAAGGGGCCAAGAAAGAAAATGCTGTTGCATCAGAGGGCAAATCATGCCGACCAGAGAAAATCAATATGCGTGTCACGACCTGTCAGTATGAAATATATTTAATAAGCGGCCAAAATTCTCGATTGCACAGTCAAAATAGCCTGAAATTCATCCGATTGCTTCGAGTCGTTTTCTCCTCTCAACAACGTCTGAATCGACCGGCCGTTAATGCCGTCCAGTGACGTCACTCACTACCCGAAAACCGGGTAGTGATTTTGATTGGTTGATTGTCTAAACATTCGCATAATTATGTATAATTATGAAAAATTTTAGCGGGATTGTCATTTGATATTCAGCGGATCACGTCCCTGGCATTCTTTCGGTTAGTTCAAACATTCCTATAAGCTTAATCTTTATCTTAAACAGCAAAACTGCCCTTGTCTTCGAAACTGAAATGCTAAATTGAACTGCGAATGAAGAATCATTGCGGAGAGTCGGTAGGTTTTTCATTCAGAGCCGCTTTGTGGTTTCGGCGGCCGGTGATTTTGTTTACGCGAAGTTTTCTGAGATCAATGTTATAATTCGACCTTCTTGCTATTTTTACCGTCAAGTGTGATGATTCTGTTAGCTTTTCTTTCTTGTCTCCTTGTTTTTTTTCTTCGCTAAGGACCAAATAGCTTCTTTTCAATTAAAGCAAATCATTGTGTTTTTGAACTAAGTGTTCCGTGTGTGTGTTTATTTCATTGCGTGATTGCGACCGAGTTTGATTATAGAATTTAGTACAACCGGTCCAGAGTTGTACCGCATGCAGTTGATAGTTTGAACGTTAAACATGAATTACAATCGAAAAAAATAAAGCAGTTCTGTACCACGGAGACTTTTCCAAACGATATTTCTCGGTTTGCCACTTGAAAATCGTGTTTTGCTTTTTGCATGAATTAAAGCAAAGGTCAAGGAGTAGTGACGTCACTGGACGGCATTAACGGCTGGTCGATTCAGACGTTACTGAGGGAGTAATAACGACTCGAAGTAATCGGATGAAATTCAGGCTACAGTCAAAACGTTTTCCTCCAAAGCATAATCTACTCGACAGAGAAAACAATCCATTGGAACAAGCAGCATTTTTGCGTGAGGTGAAAGTCGTGTGTTTCCTACCGATCCCCCTTTTTTAGCCAGGCAAGATAACAATGACGGTCGGCCGTTGAACAGAACTTGACGAACTCTTTGCATGAACCACATCTGATAAATGAGGCTTTTGTCAAATTCTGTTGGTAGAACACAGAAAACATCCTTTCTCCTGAGCAGTAACTCCAGAGCTTCCCTCTGCTCCGATTTTAAAACAAATCCCAATTCTTGCGAGCATATCCGGCCGATCCATCATTTTACGGCGAAAGCTTTAGCAATTCATTTCGGCAGGGAATATCCCGAATGACTTGTTGAAAACATTACTTGACAGCTTGGTGACAGCTTGCATCGAAATTTAGCCAATGGGAATTGCCCGTGGCTGGGAGAAGCGGGTAATTCGAACGAATATAACGTATGCAAAACGGACAGTCCGTATTTTTTAGCGTCTTTCACCAGTCTCGCTCTCTGTTTTCAGCCTCGTTCCACAACTTTTGTTTGACTGCTCGCGCGTACTTGAATACGCAAAAATACGGACTGTTTTGCAGTCTACAAACATGGCAATTCACAAGTTTATCACTTCGTACACAACAGCGTAATGGCCTAAATGGAACCGTTAGGAGTTTGAATTGTTTCTTTACCTGAAAAGAAAAGTAGGGCTTTGTTGTTTTCTGTTGACTCGCCAAGTTTATAGCCAAAAAGGTTGGTTGTGTTGCTCTTCGCAAGAAGTGCTGACAAAAATGGCGGCTCCGTTGCTCGTGGTAAGACGTCGTCTTCCTGTAGCATTCTGTTTCCTATTTACTTGAGAGATAGAATTTCTGCAAACGGTTTCTTTCAGATTTGTTTGTCATAAATAAACTTCGCTTTTTGGGCCAAATTTTTCTTGTTAGGAAACGCTGTAGAGTCCAGGAAACGGCCTCTTGTACGCGAATAAACGGGAGTTGTAAACAATCCATAGAGCACAACTCAGCTACAGTAACTGGAAAAACGCCGTTTTGAATCCTTCTAAACGTTTCTTGTCTTTAAAAAAGTCAACGATAGGATTCTGTTGACTTTTAAAAGATCGTTTTCTTAAAATTGGGAAAAACACCGAGCTCACACATTATCCATTCGTGGGAGGTGAATATTGTTGAAAAGTTCGAGATAGCGAACCAATCAGATTGCTTAAATCACCAAGTTCACTGAGTGTGTATATACCAATGGTTCATATACCATGATGGCTAAGTCAAGCAGAGCTCTACAACTGCATTATCCAATGATTCAGTTTTTAATAATAACTAATACACACGTTCCCCTTTGTTTTGGGTGTACACAGGGTTACGCTGTGCGAAGGTTATGTAGAGTCACTTATCAACAAACGGATGCTACGCATTATACAACCATTGGATGGAGTCCAATGCCTGACACATTACACTTTTATGGTGGAAACTGATTTAAAAAAAGGAAAAATATACAGAGTGTAAAGAGAGTTACTGAGATACCTGGGCCAGAATACACCTACCTCCCAACACCTTGATTTTCTTGATTTTTCCCTCTTCTTTCCCTCCTTCTCCAAAACTGTTTGTAGCAGTAACTACCAATTCATATTCTTTGCCTTTTTCCAAGTTAAAAACAACTTTTCGATCTGACGTTTCTGTAATTTCCTTTATTTTGATCCAATTCAGTGATGTGCCATCCTCACGGACAGTTCTTCGGTACACAGTGTACTGGGTTATAGGGGCCCCATTGTTTTCAGCCTCTTTCCATTTTAAGGTGATTACAACATCCTTTGTTTCAGCCGGTAAATCTGTGATCTCCGCTGCAGCAGGGACTCCTGGGATAAAAGATGAATAGTACAAAGCGAAAAAAAACTAGTTTACTTTCAGTTGTATTGATAGCCTAGCAAAGTTAGGCTGCAGTTACCTCGAGTCTGCGAACGGTTGTCTTCCTTAAAAGCTCACCTCGTTTTCAATGAAGACAAGCTTTGTTACAAATTATAACGAAGACCATGCAGTCCGAAATTAAAACAACCCAAATTTGTAACTATACCCGCCTGGGTTATTTAGATGAAAATGAACAATAGAGCTGTTCTCGAATGATCATGTTGTTACAGGACTTATCTTCCCGATTTTGAAGATATATGGAAAGTTAATGAAAGTTTGATAAATATCCGATCAATATAGGCTTTTAAGGTCCTAGAGCATTCTAAGTGTTTTCCTTTAAAAATGAAACATAATGAATAACCAATTTACTAATAAGCATTGCATGCAGAAAGCAAATATTAACAAAGTGCTTTGTGAGAGTGGGACATCTTGTCTCCAAATTTGACATCCCTCGGAAGATAGTTATCTTTTAAATGAATATTTCGACCTTTTTAGTAATTAACTTAGCTAGTTAGGGTTTTGTGGCTCGTTTTTGTTGGCAGATACATCCTACGCATTATTATATATGTAGACATATGGTCAACGACCAAAAACAAATAAATGGCGAGCTGCTAAGGAACAGAAGGAAGAAAGGGTAAGCAGTTATAGATAGGATAGAGAAAGAGAAGAACATCAGGAACTATGTAGAACCGCCTTGCGAGTAAGTAAAATAAACCTTGTAAGTTTAACTGGCTGATTTTGGTGGAGTTCCTCTCCTTCTCGCCGACCCCATCAGTAAACTGCACTAAAAAGCATCGTTTACCAGTGGAGAAGCCTTCTTTATCAGTAGCACACAAAAATAACCTTTATCAGAGGTGGACTGAGTTACGTTCAGCAGAGTGCGAAAAAAATCAGTTTATCGATGTTTTCCGAAGGTGGCGAATGCACGCGTGGGTTTTTTGTGAGCCAACAAAATTCAACTATAACACTAAACTATTATTAACGGACAATTTCAGGTAATACAGGACGAAGGATGAGAATAACGGTTGCGCTACTGCGACGCAAGGTAATTAATTTGAGATGTGAAAAATAGCCATAAGTTATGCACGACGTACGGGAAAAGAGTTGTTACTTGTCGGCTTGTTGGGTATTTAACGTACACCGGAATGAGTTGGAGATATTGCGAGATTACTTCTAGTTCTTTCGGCTACCATAAATATTTGAGGCGGAGCGCAAAGTATTAAAGGATTCGCGACGCTGAAGAATATTGTAGACTTACAGTTTGCTTCCGAAGTGAGGCCGGAAGTTGTTCGAGATATCTCGAAATCGGTCTTAAGAAAGTCAAGATTACACAGGTTACATGCCTTCATGGAAAAAATTTGGGGGACAGAAATGTGTATAACGAGAACAGTTATAACTGGAAATTATTGCCGCAAGAGTGATTCGAAAGAGGAAGATCGAGGAAGTGGCAAGGTCATTTGCGCTGCGTTTAGACGAAGCGTTTCGGACTGAGCGATAGATTGTCAACAAGCAAGGAGAAGCAAAACGCAGTTACCGTGGTTTTGTAACGTTCACTGTTCTTCTTTTAGTTCTGCTTGGGAGAGTAGGTGTTTTTATGCTTGTTTTTGTATCGCGTGTTATTACTTTTCATGTAATAATTTATTAAAGCTTATGTTGCGATGTTGTATATGAATTGTCCTCGGTGTGGAGATCGTGAATTTCCAGCAAGTTTTGTAAAGAAGTGTACTGATGTTAGTTACGTTGCTGGAGAAGGTGTACAGTTAACTGTACATAAAGAAAGTGTTGTTGTAGAGGAAATAAGGGAAGTGGAACTGTGATCTCGTTGTGTGCAATTTATTTATGACAGAAATTATAATCGAAACGCGGTCATGCACCTAGACGACTTCCGGTGAAGAAGTTAAGACGTTTTGTTACTCAAAGGAGAAAAGTAAGGGTATTTGTTCGGAAGGGTATCCGGAAAATATCATCTGTTACTATTCCTCCGCATTCACAAATAATTCCTCAACCACGGGTCCAAATTGAACGCTCCCATAGCGTCTTGTTTTCTCTAAAAAAGACTTGTCACGATTTTGTTGCTCGCCTGGCGACCTAAAAAGCGTCTTCCACTCGCCTTACAGCTTTTGTAACGTTAAACTCATCTCGGAGGTCAACTTGTGGCACCTCACCTCACCCATCCTCTTCGTGACTCTTGGCACATAACGCCTTCACAGAGTCTTTCCACTTTTTTCGGTTGGCTGCTATGGTCCTCACTTCGTCCCATAATTCCCATGCTGCTTTCTTTCTTTCCTTTTCAACCGTTCGCCTCCAGGTGGTCTTTGGTCTTCCTCTTCTTCCTTTTCCTTCTGGTACCCAAGACATTGCTGTGTTGCAGTTGCTGTTCATTTTTGGTCCTGTTTAAGTATATGTCCCATCATTTACGCTCTTTCACCTCTTTACATGTCTACTCTTTCTAGTGGCTCTTCAGTACTGACATAACCAGTCCGGAATATCCCTCTAAATTTAAGGACAGGGCCAACTGGTCACGCGACACTTTTCAACCAATGAGAGGGCGCGCTTGTGTTTATCAACAAACAAATCAAAACATCGCTCGAGTGATCAAAAATTTTCAAAACAACGGACGGAGTCGGACAGAATTAAAGATGAGCTTACAGTACTCGTCTAGGTTTCACATTTAATATTTCAAAGAAAACATTTCATGTAAGAGAATAAGAGCATTATTCCGGTATTGCAAGGAATCATTGGGGCGTTCGAACTGATTCCGGACCGATCGCAGAGGTCGTGGCTTCACTGGCATGGCTTGCAAGATTTTTGATAGAAGCAAACTGGTCCTGTGTAAAAATAACCTTAGAGAGAGTGTGAACATTTGTTGAGATCGTACAAAACAGGATTGGTACTACCTATTAACTTCTACCGGACAAGAATCAAAGAATCAGTCATCATAACAAGAATAGAAAGTAGTTCAAATTTATTAATTTTTTTGATTTGTTTTTGTGTTGTTTCGTGTTGACTTCACGCATCTGGTCAGGGGCACTCAACGACAATTTTCGGAAGAATATCTGTTCGGAAGACGATTTTAGATCTAGAATTTTCGGAACATTTGTTGTAAAATTTCTTGCTTGCCTGCCTCTCCTATGATTTTCGAACATCAAAAAAATGGTATAATTGCCCATGTTTAACGGATTTTTACCCTAAAAAGGTCACCTAGAATTTTCGGGAGCCTTTTTTCTGGCTGAAAGTTTCGAAAAGGTAAGTTTTGATCCCTATAATTTTCGGATCACTAGGCTTTCAGCTAGGAAATCCGAACAGATGAAAAATTTTTAGAGGATAAAAATATGCCTATATCTACCGTTTAAATACTAAAATACGTTTAACAGTGCTACGTTTAAGTGGTTTTAAACTATATTCTCGTTGGGTGCCCCTGTCTGGTGCTTTCTTTGCTGGCTGTAGTACCTGCAATGTTTTAATTTTATCCCAGATAATCAGTGCATGTTCAATGAGTAGCGAAATACATCATTTACAACTGAGATTTGCCTTGTTTCTTTGATTGTTTTTTAACGGTGGATGAACATTTGGAGAATCCAACAACATTACCGGTAAATCTTTCTAGATTAGTGAATTTCAGAAACAAAGTGGTTAGTGTCTACCTTGCACTTATGATCTTCAATTTCATCCCTGCAGACTCGGCAAAGTGAGGCGAAATGTTGGACGTGAATATCCGTAAGACTAATAAAGTTGTTTTGGCCTTGAAAAGAAAAAAGACAAAGGCTCGTACTAATGCGAAAAAAGTAATAACATGGCTCTGTGAGAAACCCGGGAGTGGAAAACGTACGTGTTTTGGACCTCGGAATTCAAAAATTGTCAAACAAAATTCTAGGTTGTCTACTATCCCCACATTCAACATGATAAAAGTTAATCGATATGACAATCGAGGAAAAATATCTAGGACTTCGTAAAAAATCTGTGAATCGAAAAAATAATAGATACTTGTTAACCTACCTTGAAAACCGACCAAAATCTCGCCTATACATCACGTTGTTTAAAAGATAAAAGAAGAAATAAGCCACAAAATGTGCTTAATATTTCACGAGACACTTCCAATATGGCTTCCGATACGCTGTCCACTTAAAAAAATTGTGTATGCCTCATGAAAAGTCTTTAAAATATGCCTGAAAGCCTCGAAACGATGACTGATTCTGTCCGACTCCGTCCGTTGTTTTGAAAATTTTTGATCACTGGGGCAATGTTTTGTTTGTTGATAAACAAAAGGGCGCCTTCTCATTGGTTGAAAAGTGTCGCGTGACCAGTTGGCGCTGTCCTTAAATTTAGGGATATTCCGGACTGATAACCCTACCACTGGATTTGTAGGATTCTTCGTACACATTTGTGATGAAACACATCTACCGCTCTGTCGTCCCCCTTGTTCATTTGCTCTCTCTCTCTCTCTCTCTCTCTCTCTCTCTCTCTCTCTCTCTCTCTCGGTAAAGTAGGGCACTTTTGTTACTTCTTTCCCTTTTGATAATAGCATCGTCAATTTAAAGTGGTAACTCGTGAAACTTAAACTATACACAGTTCACTTAAAGTAACATACGCATGTAAAAAGACAAATTCGAGCGTTAAAACAGAAGAGAAAAAGCTGCAAAGATGTCACAAAAAGATTACAAAAGGGCCCTACATCGTCGTAGCTGCTTTTTAAAATGCTTTTCACACCTTTTTTGCATTTAATTGTATCTATTACTTTACCATTTATACTCCATACGATTCCCTCGCTGGCCACAACACTTTAAACTGGAGATATCGAGGCCGGGAAAAAAACGTCGTGAACATGTTTGACTTTTCATGTCCATGAAAGGAATTACGATTCGGAAAAAGCCCATTTTTGAAATGGAAAGTCTCAAAACGTCAGTGTGACCTTTTGAACCAATCAGCATCCGCAAAATTGTGGTGGAAGTTTAGTTAAGTCTATTGTTAATCTAATAAGCGAAACACAAAGTGAAATGGTCGTTTCCTTATTTTTCGGTGATTTTTTAAAGTTACTGATATCTCGAAAGTGGCCCCGTTACGAAAGTTCCCTTTTTGCTAGAAGTTCCAGCAAGCAATTTTACCGTAATTTGTAAGAGATAAAAATCAAAAAAGCAATCAATCTAAACACCACTAAAGTAGAAGTAAGTGGGCGAAAATACAGGTCCTTCCTTTAAAAAGTAAGGCGCTAGGCCAGCGGAAAGGTGTTCTAACCCCTTTTACGCATTTTGCGCTATTGGGTATACGGGTATATTGTTTGCGCAATTACAAGTAAATGCGTGATTCCTTTCCATCGATGAATTATGAAGTTGTTAAGCATGATGAAAATAATTTTAATCAAGAAAAAAATCGTGTGGTCACTGGTGTCAAACATGCATAAAGGAAAGTTATTCAATTTCAGCGCTTCTCTAAAGGCCCCGCCTTTATTGCGTAGTCAAATAGACTACAGGTTAAGGATCATTAAGGCTAGGCTCCAGAACCATTTGAGCTTCTACTTTAAGCCGCATGAATTTATCAAACGGGACAACGGTGGACAACGAGTTCTTTTATTTCAACGCAGGACACGGCATTGAGGGCACAGCGATAAGCAAGACAAAGTAGTACACAGCATTCCCGTAAGTCTTCATCGTCGTTGACAACGCTCATCATGGCCTATTCCGTTCATCTCGCAGATGGTCGCACTTACCAAAAATCTCTTTGTTTTTCTTGTTTTTCTCTGCTTTGTAGAGAAATTTTCGAAATGAAATTTAATGTAGGTGAGAACAGACGAATTTCCAGATCGGCTTCGCTTTAGACAAGAAGGGGGTTGGTTCCAAAATGCTAACCAATTCTTAATGGAAGATATGACTAAAAGATACTTGCAGTGAATAAGCCTTTAGACTTCTTACTTATGATGAAATATTATTGAGTATGTGACACGGCTTAGTCGATCGCAGAGCTAAATTTTACCACTCATATTTGCCTTTTCCAACAAAAAGCGACGGCAGTAACGGATCACGCACAGTGACGAAAATTGAGCATGAGGGTTTATCAGTACTCTGTACGTCAGGTAAGGGTGAGTCACTTTTTTATAGGTTTTCTTTTGGTAAAAACAAGTACCATTTCAAGGGTCAACTAAAATTTCTAGAGAGGACTACACTTATTTTCTTCTCTCCACATTGGTACAAGGCTGCTGACACCAAAAATGAGCAGAATGATAGATTCGACTTCATCGCGATGTCATTGTTTAATTTCAACTGTGTAACAACAAGAAAGGCTAACAAACCTTTACAACGAGAACACCCGTTGGTTGTCGGGAAAGATAGAAGGTGATGCCTAACTTTATTATTTTGTGATTAAATATTAATTAGAAATTGACATTTGTATACGTAGCGCAAAGATTAGCGCACATTAGATTTCACAATAATGTTGACAAAGTCCGAGTATATTTACGATATAAAATGATGTAACTGCGTGCATTTTCTTAGGCTAAATAAGGTTAAAGAACGTGCGATTTTGTAATAGTCACTTAATTTAGATACATTACAATGGGAACTTTTACTGTACATGTGATTAATGTAAAAATACTGCCTTACGCAAGCATAGTAGAAAAACCACTGTATACTTAGAATGTTTTAGTTGATCGTTGATCGTTTAGTTACGTTGATAGTTGATCGTTGTGTTACGAACGTTGAATATGTGAGAATTGTACATCGCAGTAGATCGTTGAATTGGATTAAATGGTGTTGTTACATCGAAAGATACAGTCCTCTTGATTTGTTTGAACCAGCGGAGCGGGGTTAAAAGAATTCCGCAACATTGGTAAAGATTACGAGCACAAATATGGTAGATTCATTTGCAACATCGCACGCCCCTTGGAGTTTTGCTGTTGTAAAGCATAAAAATAACAACCAAATGCGCGCAACATCACATCATCATCATAATCACTATCACATCACTTTTTATTGGGATCAGAGTAGAAAGCACTGCGAGTGGAGAATCAAATAGACGGCAGCGAAAATGAATCTCCGCCGCCTTCATTATGAATTAAAGTTATTCACTCCTCAAACTGACCTGTGTAGAACTGATTTGCGGTGAGAAAATGGACCATGGGATATATAAAGAAATGTAGGCCATGCAGTGTGCTCACAGTCAGGCAGTGGTGACTACCAATTCGCACAGCTTCTTGAATCAACACGTGCTTTTTGCATCGCCGATCTTGCAGTCTGATTAGTTCCGTAATAAATTTAAAGTACGTCCAGTCACGACTTTTTAAGGTAAGTTTGGTTTAATTTGCTGTTTTTCACTCCCATAAAATGTAAAGAAGATATCTGCACGTCACAAAATGGCATCAACGCCAGTGAGCATAACAATGATAAGCCTCCTTAGACACTGTAGTTAATCGAGTAAAATATGAAAGACGTCTTTACAAAAGTTCAAAAAACGTGTAAAGTTAATTGACAGTATGTTTGTCAATAATTCAGAGGAAATGAACATCATCTGAACATCTCTCCTAACCCATGTTTTAATTTGCGAAAACCATATAATTTCTGTATACCCAGGGCTCGTGGCCGGGCGGGAAATGAGCTTATTTGAGCTTGCATTTTGACGGTGCAGGTGTATTTACTTTATTCCTGTTAAAACAGCGATTTTAATGAGTAGGAATAAATGTTACCAAAGTTCCTCATTTTGTTACAAAAGAGCCCGATCTGGGTTTTTGGGAGTAGCGTACACACACATACAGAACAAACTAACGGTCTTTCTTAGGGTGTTTAGTCACATAAACAAGTTTAATTTTGATGTCGACAATATTACCAACCTACTCAAATCCGTTGGCTTTGAATAGGAACATTTTAAATATTGTACCGCTAACGTTCGGGACAGCGTGGAAACCATTTAGAGGGGTCTTATCGTGGTTTATCTTCATCCCGCTTTCAAGTGCACCTTTTTATTGATTTACAAAGAACCGGCTCTCCAATTTATTAAAAAACACGAATAACCTGTTAGAAACAATGGTGATAGCACACAGGGTTTACTGTTACTCTGGTTATTGTTCTAGTTTTAGGTGTTGAAATCATGCGTGGATTCATTTGCAACGTACGCGTACGACTATCGCATTTGTCCGTTGAAGTATTTTTTGGTTGTTGTTCTTTTTATGCTTTACAACAACAAAAAAAAACCGTAAGGGGCGGGCGATGTTACAAATGAATGACCATATGTGTACCGGCGTAATGTTTACTAACGAGCGTTTTTTATATAGGAAAGGTCTCGTTGTAAACGTTTTTTAAACTCTTTTGAACTCTTGAACTTGAGTTATTTTTAAACTTTTATTAGTCTTTGTTGTTGTTACAGTTAATTTGATCCAAATACACTCTTTTTTACATAAGAATGTTGTTTTCCCGCCACGGGCTGAATGTTTTTATTTTACTGTCTATTTAAGGTTGAAAATATTCTTGAACTATTCTTAAATTATAGCTTATGGTATTCCCATTTTAGAATGTAATGAGGTTTCAATTACCAGTGTTCTTTGTTTAGATCTGTTTAAAATTGATAATTTTATACGGTTAAGTTAAAGACATATGACTGTACTGTACAGGTATTTACAGATTTTTCAACATCAAATTTAGTCCTTCTCAAATTCTCAGCCTGGGGTTTATTCTTAAAATTTCGCAATTTTGCCTTGATACTCTCATAAAACATATTCTTATAGGATAAAAAAGAGTGTAAAGGAGAATGTTAATTTAGGAGAAGTCTTGAATTTGGGTTTTTTGTAGACTTATATTAGTCTTTGTTATTGTTACACTTAATCTAGTCTGATCCTATTAATGGGAAATGCTCATGTGAAGCCTTGAACTTTTATTAGCCTTTGTTGTTACACAGGTGAAATTAAACAATGACATTACGATGAATTCGCCCAAATCTATCGATATATTTACTGTATACCCAGGTTTGGTGGGCGGAAAGAAGAAGGATGCCGGAATTTTCTCATTGTTAGTGAAAGTAAGGTAAAAAACCGACTACTCTGGAGTAAGAAGGGAGAAGTTAGAGCTAACTTTTTTTTCGAACGGGCCGGCGTTGCGCCCCATACAGTTCCATGTAACATATTCTACCCCTGATCCTAGTTTTTAAAGTAACTTCTTTTTTGAACTGGCCGGCGGCGCGCCCCATACAGTTCCATGTAAGATATTCTACTCGTACTAGCTTGAACTTAATTTTAAAATGACAACTTTTATTTAACTTGCATGTCGTAAGACAGGCTATTAACTTTCGTAGGACGGCGCACCGGCTGACATTTCAAAAGCGACTCAAACATATTGCCAGAAGAATGTATCAATGTAAGGCTACATAAGGCTATATAGAAAACCAGCCTTTTTAGACTATAAAAACATCAATTGAAAAAAGTCGAAAAATTGACATTTTCCCAAAGAGATTAGTCCATGGTTTTGGTAAAAATTATGAATTTCTTCTTCTTTTCTTTTTAGGCCAAATAGGCAAAGAAAAAGTGTTTCGTATTGTTCTAGATAGAAAACCAGTCTTTTTAGACTATAGAAACGTCCATTTAAAAAAGTCGAAAAATTGACGGTTTTCCAAAGGGGTTAGTCCATCGTTTTGGTCAAAGTTTTGAAATTTCTTCGTCTTTCTTTTAAGGTGAAATAGGCTAAGAAAAGGTGTTTTGTATCGCTCTAGATAGAAAACCAGCCTTTTAAGATTATAAAAACATCAAGATGTTCGGATATGTACGGCCATGCACGGCTATGTACGGCCATGCACGGCTACGTCAGCCATGTACGGTCATGCACGGCTATGTACGGCCACGCAAAGGCTATATAGGGCTATGCACGACTATATACAACAATGCACAGCTATGCACGGCCATGCACGACTATGCACGGTTATGTACGTCTATGTATGGATATGCACGGCTATGAACACGGCTACGTACGGCTATGTTCGGCGCCTCATATTGCCCCTTCCTGTTACATGTAACATATTCTACTTGTGATTACTAGCTTGAACTTCATTTTACACAGGTAAAATAAATCAATCACATCACGATAAATCAGTATCTATCATTATGCCCATTTTTTTAAAGTGCACGAACCGAGAGCGCAATATTAGCATTTAAGCTTCGGGCGCTCTGAGTCAAGTCATTGTTTATGTAAAGAAAGCAGTCGCTTAGCTAAACTCAGCAAAAGAAAAAAAAAAAAAACACAGGCACACAGTCACACGTCTAATTCTTTTTTATTAGCCATTTGGCAATTTTGTTTTCAAAGTGAACCCATGCAACGGCATGTTTTCATTTTCAGTTTGCAAAAATCATAATACATTCTTACTGTATATCCAGGTGATAATATTTACTTTATTCTTGGCACATAGTGAGGGAATGACGAAAAAAAGATGATTTGAATGAATAGAAATGGGTGTTACCAAAGTTCCTCATTTTGTTACAAAAGTGCCTGATCTGTTACGAAAGTGCCCGATTTGTTACGAAAGTGCCCGATTTGTTACGAAAGTGCCCTACTGCCTGTTACGAAAGTGCCCTATCAGAGTTACAATAGTTTCAGACCAACACTGAAGATACAAACAAAAATATCACCATCTCGAGGCAAGGTTCATCACTGTAACTTACCACATAAAAGCCTTTTCGTTGTTTGCCATCGACTGATTCTGTATACTGAGGTCCCATAAACAACGCCACGTTTAGAAAGAGCCCGCCCTTTTCAATCCAAGAAAACCAAAGTAGCAATTTCCCCAACGGACATAAGCCGTAAAAAAAGGACTGCGTCAAATAGTTTGTAAAATCACAAACGCCTCATGAGACCTTTAATTCACTCTTTCTTCAACAAACTAATTTTTTT
>CALNXK010000108.1:785000-815000 GCA_942486035.1 Porites lobata | reverse complement strand
ATAAAACAATTCGAATTTAATGAGGTCTCATCTTCTGTGTTTATTTGTGTTTCTTAGTGAAAGTTTAATACCAAAATACAGTTGGATGGCCACCTTTGCTTCTAGGCATCATAATAAGGCTGTATATAATATACCCAACAGCAAGGTACGTGGATTGATGGGCCCTTTTTGTTCTTGTTTTGTGTTTAGTTGTAAACATCTACAATATACAAACACCTATAATTAGGATGAAGTATCAACCTTCTGTCACTCTGCAGTTTGCGCACACATCATTTTTTCAACCGTTTAACCTGTATGCATTTAGGGGTACGGACGCTTTGCAGCCAAACAGTCACATGGTACATAAACCCCTCGCTAGACCGCAGACTACAAAGTGGGTTTTGGAAAGACGGGAAATTTACCTTATAAATGGCGTAATCGTGATGTTTTTCTTGGCCATGCGCATGCTCACGTTGTTTTTGTCCTAAGTGACTGTTTAGCTGCAAAGGACCCACACCCCTTGATGCATACTAAAAATGAAAGAAATAGTTGCAACCATTGTGCAAACGGTAAAATTACAGAATGACTTTTTTGCCCGGTTGTAAGTGTATGTATATCACAGATATTTAATACAACCAAAGCACAATAGACATTCTACTTACTTATCTGCTGAACCTGCACTGTGCTATTAGCAGTATTAACATCATTAGTGGCCTCGCATGTGTAAGTTCCAAAGTCCTGATCATTTCTCATTGGCACTTCTACTGTGTTTTTCAGTTCTGTTACTTGCTTTACTACTTTCCCGCTTGGCTTTTTCCATGACAAGGTTGGCGTCGGGGCACCATTTGCCTCACACGTCAATTTAACAGTTTGTCCAATCCAAGATTCGGATTTTACAGGAGAGACCGTCTCTATTGTAGCTGCGTCTGTGAAATATAATCATGCCAACAATCAAAGGCCACGAATATTGCTAAAAGAAAATGTAACGATTAGTAATGCAAGCTGTGTAAACACTCCGTACTTAATATACTGATGTGTGATGTAATATATAAAGCAAGAGACGCAGTGTTTTATCACCACATGAAACACTGAGAGGAGAGTTGAAAATACGACGCTCAGCGAAGTATTTTTGACGAACTTCGAGGTGTTTCATCTTGTGATGAAACACTGTTGAACACTTGATATTACTTCTCAAACAAAATGATTTTAGAAGGAGAAATTAAGGATGTCAAAATGGGCAGTTTTTCATCTGATTTCCAAACACTCATTAAACATTAATTTACTTTGTATTTTCTTTATGAATTACTGATTGTTTTCGTCTTGTGCTTCCTTGTCGAAAAAAGGTACAATAACAACAACAATAATAGGTTTAAATGTTTAAATGATTTTACTGCTGAGACCATAATCCGTCCCACACCACCATGCATCGTGAATTAAAAAATCTTACTCACATTGTACAATAATGAACACCTCACGGATCTTGGTGGCAATACCATTAACAGCACTGCATCTGTAACCTCCTTCATCATGCCTGCTGACGGCCAGGGGAAAGGTAATACGACTGTTATTAGAGAGTCTTGTCCATGTGATGTTTGGAGTTGGATTACCATCAGCTGTACAGTTGAGCATCACTTTATCTCCCTCATTTGCTGTCTGATTATCAGATATGTGTGTGATGGTTGGCGGACCTAACAAAGTCAATAAAGTTAATAAAGACTTAAGGTGATTGGAATGGATGACGCTACATCTTCATTAAACGGTGCTATCGAAAAACTGTCACCACATTTGTACTGGAAAAGGATGAAAGTTTGTTATAACAAGTGTTATAAACGTGTGACTACTGAAATAATACAGCCAGATTTAGCCAGGGTTAAAAGCGAAGCTTCCGTTTATAGCGGAGCTCCACGCACGCGCAAGCGTAGCCCCATACCTAAGAAAATGTGGTAACCTACCCATCCGAGAAATTTTGGTAATCACGTGACCCAACGTCTGACCGACCGACCGTGCCACAGGCATACCAATGTAAAATAACTCAAACAACAGGTATGGCAACCCAAATGTAACTCGAGGTTATTTGGCGGGAAATCGCATGGCCACCCGCGTCTTGTGAAGCAGAGATAACTAAAGAGTCAATAAATATGAAAACGGAAAGCAGAAATCGTTTCTGTATCCGTGTTGTCTAAAGTATTAAGCTTAGGTTATTGTCATGTCCACAAATTTAGAATATAGAGAAAGACAGAGAAAAAGAGAAAGTAGGCGACAGGCCAGCGAAGCTCAACGAGAAAAAGAGCGACAGAGAGCTAGAGCGGGAGATAAAAAAACAAAGGACACATTTTTATAGCGGCGGTAAGACTATGAGAAATGCTAGCGGCCACCAAGGTGAAAATGAGCGGCAGTGAAAAACACATAGACACGTTTTACGTGCAGGAGGTAATTTGAATGCTTCAGTGTAACCGTATCGACAATTTACTGTTTTATTCCTAAATTAAGACTATTTCTTGTGCAAAATTGGGTATTGCTGTATATTAATGAAAACGAGAACCGCTACGCATAGCTGAGTCGATCCTCATACTACAGATTCACTTTTCTTTGTCTTTCCTTCTTTCATCTGGTACAAAATAAACAAATTGTTAACGTACTATGAATATCAACTCACGACACATTGCTTAGAGGGTTGCGAAGGCTTCAAGGTTTCCTCATGGTTTCATAAGATAATGAAGTTCGTCGAATACCGAATAGCTGAGAAATGTCACGATTTTCATCATTTTTGAAGATGGTTGCATCATCATTATTCACGAGGTTTTCGCGTGCGATTCTTCTAAATGAAACAGTTTTTAACTCTGACGATTTTCTTCTTAAAGTATTACGCAACAATGTTGCAACGCTGTGATGAGCTAAAGATTGTTGTTGCGAATCGTGTGGTGCAACGTGATGTTACACGAGACGATTGGAAACGGCGATTTTTAGCGCAACACAGCGTTGCAACATTGTTTCAAATTGTTACAACATTGTTCCAACATTGCAGTGCTGTGTTGTGCTAAAAATCGTCGTTGCGAATCGTAAAGGTGATGTTACACTAGACGATTCGCATTGACGATTTTCAGCGCAACACAGCATTGCAACGTTGTAACCATTCGAAACAATGTCGCAAGAACGCTGTAATGCTGTGTTGGGCTAAAAATTGTTGTTGCGAATAGTTCCGTGCAACATAAACCTTAAACGAGACGATTTACAACGACGATTTTTGGCGCAACACATCGTTGCAACATTGTCGCGACATTGTTTCGAATTGTCACAACATTGGTCCAACATTGCAACGCCGTGTTACCCTAAAAATCGTAGTTGCGAATCGCCCCGTGTAACATCACCTTCCTTTAGCATAACACGATTTTATAATTTGTTTGAGCAAACTATAAACATTATTGAATCTATATATTATGCCTCTAATAAAAGCAACAAACTTTTAGTGGAGCTCTCTCGCGTGCGCGCAGCGGATCCCCATGGGTAAGAAAATCTGGTTACCAATGCATCTGGGAAGTTTTTGTAGTCACGTAACCGTACGTCCCCCCTTTCGCCCGTCCGTCCGCACCACGGGCCCACCAATGTAAAATAACTCAATCAACAGGTATGGCTACCCAAATGCAATTCAAGGTTTTATTTGGCAGGAAATCGCATGGCCGCCGAGACTTTTAGAGAGAAAAAACAACAACAAAGTCAAGTCTTTTTCGACGTTATTTTTGATATTTAAACTCACGTGGATAACAGATAAAGAGCTCAAGCGAGTGATGAAAAACGAAGGAGACGAATTTCGTTGGAAGACAAACATGAAAATTTCATAGCGGCGGTGACATGAAGACAACGACAAAGAAAGAGAGAATTCAAAAAGAAAGAAAATTCAGATTCCTAACAACCGTAGCGAGTAAAAAACCCAAAATAGTACACATCTCCTAACAACCTCTAATTTCATTGGTTCTCCATAACACGAAGCTCCGTTGTTTTGGCGGTAGAGTCATCGTTACATTTCTATGCCTATATTGTTATCACAGCCAATCCCGTCAGGCCTTGTAAAGTAAAAAACTGAAATTTAAGGAATAGTAACTGGTAAAAATGGAAGAGCTCCCCTTTTGGAAAAGAAACATATACACTAGGTGATGAAAATAACCATGGTTACAGCTGTACCTTCAACAATGAGATTTACATAATCATACTGATCCCTTCCCTGGGCACTCCCAGCTCTTAAAATGCAGAGATAAGTGTTCATATCTTCACTCTTGACCGCATTAAATGCAAAGACCACTTGCCCAGACATCAAATCTCCAGTAACACGTCCAGCATAATTTATATTATGCAGGGTTTGCGAGCCACCATTCCTTACAGTTAAGATTTTTCCAGGTGAAGTAAAGTCATTTGCACCACTTTTCTTTATCCCCCACTCAGCTGTAATCGCATCACCAGAAAATTCCCATGTAAAGTTCACGGGCGAGCCTTCTCTACCCTTCATAGTATTTCCTAGATATCGTCTTGTGAATTGTAAACCCGCTAAAACAAAAATAAGAGGATAAGCAACAATTCAGGAAAACAAACAAAACCAACAAATACCAAAACTAGAGCTGGAGCATTCAGTGGCGTATAAGCTAAACAAGCCACTTGCCTACTCCCTGACAAAGCCTTAGAAAAGAGAATGGAAACAGGAAGATATTATACACTACAATTATTCAACGAACGCACGTTGGGTATGAGGTGTGAGAGTGGCTTTGCTATCAAGAAGCTCGTCTCGTCTTCTTTCAAGGCTCGTTGCAAGGTACAAGGCTGCTGTCTAACAAAGTTAGTATTTGGCAGCCATTCGGGCTCCTAAATAAGAAGCTAGGAGACCGAGACATTTCTAGGAGCCCATTGATCGATAAGCTCTAAATTTATTAGGGCATAAATAGTAGCAAAGTTAAGGTTCAGCAAACTTTCAAGGGCCAATCTCCCTTTATTTCTTTTCCTCTACCTTGCCCGGTGTGCCAGAGGAATTTTTTTTAGTTAATTGTATTTCGAGAACGGACCTCTGAAGCCAGAGTACACCAACCTAAGTTTAATCAGTTTACTGGGATGACCATATGGACAGTGTCTGTATCTTCTTCGACCACATCCTCGAAACTCGATTCACGCATCTCGAAACTCGATTTGTTCGAGTTTCGACTTTCGAGTCAATGAATCGACTTACGAGTCTCGAGTTGCAAGAAATCAGCAGTTTTGAATTTTTCTCTCGAAAGGATTTCGAGAAAACTAATTATTTCTCGAGAAAAAATAACATAACCATTCGCATGTTCAGCGGTTTGCACAGACCGACAGCGCTTTATACATGAGCGATATTTTGTTTATTTTTTGATTGACAACAAATTAACAACATCAATACACAGCACAAAGTAAAAGAATAAATAAATAAATAAGTCAGTAAGTAACAAAACAAATTACAATAAAAATACTAGTATTGAAGGATGAAAAGCCTGTCAGTTGCCACACATATTCAATATTGTTTGCCACGATTTTTATGAGCGATATGATGTTAAGTTGAAGTTTTTAGGCAATAAAAAAGGGTGTCAGTAAAACGCGGGGTAAGGGTCAGGGCCAGGGCCGTGGTCTATCTTTTGTTAAAAGAATGCTGTTTTAGGGTTAGGTTTAGTGTCAACCCTAACCCTAAAACAGCATTCTCAAAAAAAGGATATACCCCGACCCCAGCCCCGACCGCGCGTTTAACTGACACCCGATAAAAAGGACCAACCAACGAAAGGGTTTTTATCTTGAATTTTGGACAATCGACTTTCTATTTTTGTATGAAGTTTTTTCTTTTAAACTATAAAAAGTGTGCGATGGGGTAAACAGATTAACATGATCTAAAATAGCCGCAGTGAATCTTTTTTTCAAAAACTGTTATGTTTTTGGCGAGCCTTTCAAAAATTAGCACAACAAAAAAATGAAAAAAGAAAGGAAGGCATAGATAACGCTGAATAAATGATATAAGAAATCTCCGACGGTATTTAAATCAATACATTAAGTGATCTGTATTATTTTTCATTCGCACCACGAGGGATGTGTTAGCTGCAAGCCTCTAAGTTGCCTTAGATTTCTTAGTAATAGCTTTATTTTTTCCTGTTGTATTTCAGTTTTTACAAGATTTTCAAGTTTATAAAATTGTTGGTGCTAGATTGATGCTTGGGGTCTCCGTTTATGAAACATTTCGCGGCGTTAACAAGTACACTACATGAGAAAATTGATTGATGTCAGCTTCCGCTCCACTACAGTAAAAACTTTCTCGAAGTAAACCGATCGATCCGACTGTTCTAACACTGGAAGATCTTACCGCATCAAAATGTTCTGTTCAGAAAGTTCTACAAGATTGCAGTCTAGCAGGATCAGAACTCTCACCGAAAAGAGAAAATATTAAAATGTGCAATTACTGGAAGCTAGAGCAAAGTTCATCCGCTCAGCGTGCGTGGAGGAGACTAGCCTGCGTAGCTGGTGGGATTCGCGGGGGATACTTTCTTAAGGGTTTAGAGCGGGGGGACTACTAAACCGCCAGTCTTTGCTGATCGCGTCTCTTGGCTCGCCAAAGCAAAGATAGTGTATATCATGCTCTTGCCAAAACCTGTGGGCAGTCTGGCCAAAACATCGTTTCCCCAAAGAAAGTTAGGGACTTCTGTCTCCTGCTCTTTATTCAAAACAATCTTTCCTTGTTTTCGGCGGGCATTTAGCGCATTTGAAGACTTCTCGATGAACGCTTTCGCGACAACTATATTCGATATTTCCTGCGTAAGTAAACTAACTTTCCCTTGGAGATAGTAGAGATATCAGTTATCATTGGATTGGCATTTTTTGCTCCTCAGCCAATTAGAAACTCCCGTAAGCCTGGTTGCGGACTATTCAAAATACCCAAGAATTGTGACAGGCAGGATTTCAAATTGACTTGTACCCACTCTTCTCGCGGTTCCGCCGCCAAAACAACACTCCGACGCTAATCCCACCAGCTACGCGGGCTAGGAGTTAGACTGCAGAACAGTCAATTTTTTTCTCAAAATCAGTCAAGAAATCGGCAAAGTGTGGCTTAAGAGTCTCACACGCCCGTAGGACGAGTGAGGCGAGAGAAAAAAAAAAACTGTCCGTTTTCCATACAATGAGTTCATTCCGACCAGGGGGGTTCAAAAATCTCGTCGAGCTGTCAAAAATCTGTTCACAACTCCACCCTCTTTGTGAATTTGATACACTCAGTGATTGATTTCGAGGAAGAATAGCGCGTGTTAATGGCTGCAATTGGCTTTGAATGGTTGTATCCAGTAATTTTAAAGCAACTTTTAGCGTTACTTCTCTGTGAAATGTGGTATGTAAAGTGAAGGAAAAGTGAGTGGAAGTGGCAGTACGCCAACAAAGCCTGTGCCTGCTCCTCGAAGGGGGAGAAAGCCGAAAGAGCCGAGCGCTTCGGATAACTTGTAGAATTTCAAAACACAGTTTGGCAATTTTAAGAGTGGGTGGATAAGCTCGGAAAATGTGTTTGTTGCGCCTACCAGAAAAGGAGAAACGTTACCAAAGTTGGCCCACCTACTGAAAAACGAACTTTTCGTTGTCCTCGAGGAAGGAGAATCTTTCTCCACAAGAGTTTGCTTTCTGTGCTCTCATTCCAATCCACTTCTTTGAGATTTGGCTCTGTAAATCGCTATCCGTGAGAATTTAAAACATCCTGCTAAAAACGCTAACGAGCTGGGCCCAGCGTGACAAAACCTTGCAGGAAAGAGTCACATTCATGGACAAAAAGAAAATTGCTTAGAATTATTCAAATCCAGGAGGCACTTTGGAGAAATTAAACAACCTAAAACTCTTAGTCAGCCGCAATGAAGAACGTTTCATTTCTAAAGAGCCCAAAAAAGAAAATGCTCTTGCATCAGAGGGCAAATCATACTGACCAGTCATGACCTCTCAGTATGAAACATATTTAATAAGCGGCCAAAATTCACAGTTGCTTAGTCAAAACGTTTTCCTCCAAAGCATAATCTACCCGACTAAGAAAACAATTCATTGGAACAGGCAGCATTTTGGCATGAGGAAAAAGTCGTGTGTTGTCTACCAATCCCGCTTTTTTACATAGGCGAGATAACAATGACTGTCGGAACTTGAAGAACTCTTCGTAGCGGAGCTCCACACGCGCGAAGCGCGCGCGTGGGCGGAGCCCCATCGCTAAGGTAATCTACCTATCCCAGAAAATTTGGTAATCACGTGACCGTACAGCGACCGACCGCCCGCCGTCCGTCCGCACCACAGGACAACCAATGTTTACTCTCACACTTTTAGCTAGGGAGCCCACGTGAAAACTAATTGCATATCAATGTTGTGATCAATTGACAGCTGTCAAAACAGGGCATCCGCTGACCAGGATCACCTGACCGTACCGCGGGCTCAAGTGTCCACCCATTGAGGTCGAATATTTTTTTGAAGTTATCCGCTGACAAATTACCACTTTCAAATGATCGCAGGCTCAAGTTTATTTTTTCCAAGGATTCATATCAAATATGTTGTGTTTTTGTCACTATGGCCCCGCACTATTAGGATTTTGATTTCAAACTGGCCTCGGAAGCGAAAATTCAGCCAGTTTTTTTAAAAGTACAGGCAGGGAAGACCTTATCTTACCATGGTCACGCGCTGGTCACGCTCTACGTCCAATTTTTATACTCTGATTGGTCAAAATTTGACAGGTGAGTTCATGCGGACAAATTATGCAGCATCTTGAAAGTTGTTAACTTTGACGGCTGAAGCTGACAGAGTTTTGTGTCAACTTGAGATGTTTTAACTGTCTTTTTCCTCTGGATGTACAAAATGAAATACAGCTGCTATCAAGAGTCTTCTGTTATTCATGGCTGGTTTGTTTACTGGGTTTTTGGTTGAGAAATGCGTCGCTTGTCAAAATTCGGTAATTCGTTTTTGGATGGCATCGTTTTCGTTTTTGACCTTGCTTAATGCGTAAGAGGGTTTAAAAGTCTCAAACAACTGTGGCCTTCCTTGATAGCTTTGAGGAACTGAATCTCAAATGGTAAGCCTGAGTAATTATTGTATTTGATGTTTGTTTTTGTTATATCTAATTTCATGAAGTCTTGCACAGTTCACGCTGACAGTTTATGCGGCAAGTTTATGCACGATTGTAGGATTTGAGTGAATGATCTGACCTAGTATCAGGTTTGATATAAGCTTACGGAACTTTAAAAAGCCTTCAGATATATTTGCTCACCGCAAATAGAAAGAAAACGTTCCGAAGAATATTTAGTCATAAATTTGGCTGTAGAGAGAAAACTTTGAGCGATTTCCTTGCTTCGAGGAGTTCATCTTCGAAAACAGTAAACACCGCGCCGGGAAGCCGGCTTAAGCCGTACGCTTAAAGGCTGAGGATTTTTAGAGACACTTTAATACTTGTCTTCGTGAATGAAAATTGTTGTCTCTGTAAATGTTTCACCGAATTATATTCCTTTTTTTGATTGTTAGTAGTCTCCCTCGCAATTTTAATCGCTTGTCCGTGCCGTTTGTTTTCATCGTTCATGAACACCGCTTGTAGGAGTACTCAAAAATGTCGCGCGTATCAAACGCTTTATAAGATTACACATCGTTATAACTGAAACCATTAAATAACAAAAAAATAATAATAATAATAAATTCGCTATTATGTTGAAGCGTAACTCTATTAAAGTTCATTCAAACACTCGACCACACTGACAGCTCGCACTATAGAAACGAGAACGGTTTCGCTTTAAGCCCATGATTGATCGTTCTGAATATTGACAGAGTGCAATTTGTCTTGAAAAATTGTGAAATACCGTATTCTGTCCGAGGTCTGTATGATAAATAGTATTGTTTCACTTCAAATGTGATGTATAAAAATTATAAAAGGTTGGTTTAAACACCCCCAGATTTGTTGGTAAGAATTTGTAAAGTAAACCTGTTCAACGCAAAAAATTCGGCGTGCTTTGTTTTCCAAGAATTTGTTTTCGAGGCCTAATCTACTGTGATCTTGAATGTGATCGAAGAGGTTTGCTGTTTTTCGGGCGTACATATGAGGTTATCAATTCGATGCAAGATGTTTCACTCTAAAATAACTTAGCCTTTCCCTCAAAAGTCACATGAATGTGCCCTTAAGTTAACCGATTTGTGGATTAAAAGTTTATTGTTTGATTTAAATTATAAATTTCTTAATTGGAGCTTCGCTTTTAGCCCTGGCTAAATCTATATATTATGTACAACCATGTGATAAGTAAGGCTTTTGCCAAATCCGGTTGGTAGGACACAGAAAACATCCTTTCCCCTGAGCAGCAACTCCAAAGCTTCCCTCTGCTCCGATTTTTAAACAAATCCCAATTCTTGCGCGAGCAAATCCAGGCAGTTACCATCCGTCATTTGACAGCGAAAGCTTTTGGAATCTATTCATCACGGTACGGAATATGGCGAATGACTTGTTGAAAACACTACTTGACAGCTTGCTCCGAAATTTAGCCAATGGGAATTGCCCGTGGCTGGGAGAAGCGGGTAATTTGAACGAATATAACGTATGCAAAACGGACAGTCCGTATTTTTAGCGTCTCTCCCCAGTCTCGCTCTCTGTTTTAAGCCTCGTTCCAGACCTTTTTTGTTACTTCCGTGCGTACTTGAATACGCATAAATACGGACTGTTTTGCAGTCTAGCTAGGAGGAGACAGATAAACAACCTTTCTAATCTCCTGGCGGATTCAACCGAAGTGGATGTTTTAAAAAGTGAACGAAAATTGCTCGAAACAGAAATGGAAATCCTAACTGCGACCTCCACACGATCGTTTGAGGCATTAGAAGACAACTATGACGCCAAGAAAGAAGCGTTGATGAAATCCGAGTCCCTTGAACGTGAACATACTGAAACATTGCGAGAGATAAGCGAATAAGTTTCTTCTTCGTTCAGGTTCCAAAGAAAGACCACTATCGCAGCTAATGTCACGAGATTGAAAACAGTATTGGAATTTGCCGACGCTGAAGTGCGAAAAACAACTGCCCTTAAACAACGAGGAAGAACTTAAAAGACTCGCACTAGCGAAACAATTGGCGATGGCAAAGGCCGAAATGGAAATAACAAGGCAGAGAAGTTGAACAGACAAGCTTTCTGTCTCAAAGAGCAGCTGTTGAAGACCTGCTAACTAAATTAGCCGACATTTTGTGCCAACGGCGACTAAAAAAAGACATGCTTCCTTTTCCTGAACCAGAAATCTTCAGGGGTCCTTTTGCACTATCCATGGCTGAAGTCTTTCGAGACTATTAAGAAGGGCAAACAGAGAAAGGGTCGCAACGATTGTACTATCTCGAAAAGTGCACGACCGGCGAACCGGGCCAAGAAAATTCTGACCAATCGATTTGAAAACCCATTTCGCACGATGCCTACAAAAGAAAGATAAATGATTGGCCCAAGATTTCGCCGAACGATGGACCAGGCCTACGGAAGTTTTCAGACTCCCTTATCCACTGCCAGACAGCCGCAAACACGATAGAATACCTAAGGTCCTGATCGATCCAGACGAAAACCCTAAGCTCCCTCGTTACCTTGTTGAGAGTTGACGTTGGGAAGCAGACCGGTAGCTCAATAAGAATGAAGGGGATGAAGCATGTGATGCCACTGATAGCGGCTTCCCTCTTTTCTCGGTATTTTGCCGTTTCGTTCAAAGAGAGTGAAAAATTGCCTGTAATCCTGTAATATCAGTGAGACCGCAGAGAGAGGTCGTCAAATACAATCCAATCAGAGGAAAAAGACAGAACGGTTTTAACAGAAAGAAAACCTGTGAAAACGGCGCCTTTGCAACCGATGCCAAGGAAGAGGCAAACAGCAACGATGGTGAGGAAAGGGAAAAAGAAGTCTGAAGTTGCTCCTTGTGCTTTGTGTAAGAGCCCTCATGACTTTGATACGTGTAAACAATTCATGAAGAAGTCTCCGACTGAGAGAGGGCAGTTCATAAGAGCGAGTGCCTTTGTGTTGGCTGATTGAAGTGGGGGCAGATGAAAAGAAACTGCTGAAGAGGGCAGGTTTGCAAAACGTGTAATGGCTTTCATCCGACCTCTCTTCCAGCGATTTTGTTTCCGGTGAAAACAAGTACAGCAGTAATGCAGATTAATGCCAGAGGCCACCTCACACCTTGTTTATCTCTCTCATAAGAAGAATGCTAATCCATCCTGCATGCTTTCCCTAGTCGTTCCTGTGTAGATACACCACAGAGAGGACACTAGTAGCAAGTTGCTGACCTACGCCCTCTAGGACGACACATCAGAAGCTTGTTTTGTGAGAGAAGATCTCCGAAAATTGGAAGTCAAGCAGTCCTAGCTGAGAAGATGATTGAAAGTGGCTTCACTGAAGATGTGGACATTCCCCTCCCTAAAAGCTATTCAAGATCTTCTCTACCAGCCAGGAAGAACTAGGAAGAGTCAAATTCCAAGACCTGAATCCGCTCTCAACTGGCCACACCTTCGAAAGATTTCAGAGAAGATTATAGCTTTAAATGAAGACGTGGAAGTGGGCAATCCTATTGGTCTTAACTGCTCCCGTGCAAGAAAACCACTGGAAGTGATTCCAGGTGAAGAAGATAACCCCTACGAAAGGAGAACTGCCCTTGGATGGGGGAATCATTGGTGCGATAGGATCGTCGACGTCAGAAGATGCTGAAACTAGGAGCGAAGTTCAAGCAGCCTCAAACAGAAGAGCGTGTCCCTTTACATTGAAGACTTCCGTAAAGAAATGTTCGATGTGTCCAGAATGTTTACCCTTCATTTCAAAGAAGAAGCACACGAGAAGACTCTGTCCGTCGAAGATAGTCCGTGGAGGTATCCATCAACTAGAAGACGGTCACTATGAGATGCCACTGCCTCTGAGAAATGAAAACGTGGAATTACCAAACAGCAAGAAACTAGCTCTCAGTCGCCTTACGCAACTGAAACGAGGGCTCACTAGCGACGCTCAGTTTCCAAAGGATTACTGCACTTCATGGAGGAAATATCTGGTGGTTACGCAGAGAGAGTTCCAGTCCGTGAGACGTCAAAAAAAGACACAAAAATGGCAACAATTTGGCGAAAATGACGTATTTGGCGAAAGTGACAGAAATAACGAACAGTAGCCATATCAAATGAGATGGCAAAGGGTCCCTTTTGGAAGTGGCGATTAGTAGTATAGTATATGGGCTCACGAGCACAGTTTTTTTTTTCGGCTTCTGACAATGGATCTGGAGTATTTTCTTCCCTCTAATCACCCCAATTTGGGATATAAATATAGCCCAAATTGGGGCCATTTGAATACCTTCTTTGTTCAACCATGAGCACAGTTTTTTTATTGACTCCAGACTATGGATCTGGAGTACATGGGCTCACGAGCACAGTTTTTTTTTTTCGGTTCCAGACTATGGATCTGGTGTACATTCTTTCCTCTAATCCCCTTTTTTGGGCTATATTTTTATCCCAAATAGGGGCCATTTAAATGACTTTTATGCTCAACCACGAGCACAGTTTCAAATATTTGACCCCGACCTTGGGATTTTCTCGGAATTTTGGCGCGACCTTGGGATTTTCCTGGAATTTGACCTTGACCTTGGAAAACCGGTTTGGACCAGCTTGAAGCGGTTTTGGGCGATTGACTTTGGGAAATTTTAATTTTTATATACACTAATGGTTAAATATATAATTAATTCATCAGATACTGAACGTGCAAGAGAAATTGCCAAACCAATTTCTGATTTATTGTACAGAGTGAATCCTAGTATACTACGGGATTTAATAAATTATAAAAATGATTTGCTTACACTGGAGGATATTTTAAAAGAACTCGATAAGGAGCTAAAATAAGTTTTATATATTCGGGTTCATGATAGAACCAAAATAATATAAAAATTAGGCAATATGCTCGATGCTAGTAATTTTACCCAGGCATTTATCACAAAAAAAAGCCCATCGAGTAGTTAAAGGCACAGCGTATATGTTCTGCATAGCCTGTTCCAAGCGTTCAGATAGTGGAGAGCGGTGCGGAGTAAAGAGCTTTTATTTTTGTCGCGCTCCTTTTTACTTCGCACCGCTCCCCACTATCTGAACGTCTGGAACAGGCTATGTTCTGCAATGTCCGCACGTTAATTAATTAATTTTTTAATTAATACACTGATTAATACACTGATCACACATATATATATAATAGGTATATAACCAAAAAAGTGGAAAGAAATCCTCATCTAATAATAATAATAATAATTTACATTTATATAGCGCAAACCTCTATATGAATATATTCGGTTGCGCTTTACAATATTGTTATATTAAATTTATGTTAAAGGTGACTAAAGCATGAGCAACTATTAAAAACTACAATAAAAAGTATTAAAAACTATAAATAAAAATAAATAAATAAATAATGATAATAATTAAAAAAAAAAAAAAAAAAAAAAAAAAAAAAAAAAACTATTATAAAAAGCCAACAATTAAATCTATTTAAAAGCTAAATTGAAAAAATGAGTTTTAACAGCAGTCTTAAAAGTGTCCAATGTCTTCATGTTGCGAATTTCCGAAGGTAATGCATTCCAGAGATAAGGTGCAGCTGACTGGAATGCACGATCGCCAAGAGTTGGATGGGTCTTAATGCATGGTAACTCGAGGAATATAGACTCATTTGACCTTAGAGAGTACTTGGATTGCTTTTTGGTAGTAATGAAATCAATTAGATAATTAGGAGCTTGACCATATAAGCACTTAAATGTCAAAAGTAGAATCTTAAACTTTATACGGTAACTTATTGGAAGCCAATGAAGGTGGAAAAGCAATGGTGTAACATGGCAGAATCTAGGTGTTCCGGTGACCAACCGAGCCGCTGCATTCTGTATCCGTTGGAGTTTCATGATATGTGAATTCGGAGGCCATATAGTAGACTGTTACAATAATCTATTCTACTGGTGATAAAAGCATGAACTAATGATTCGGTGACTGAACGACTTAAATATTTCCTAATTCTACGCATGTTATAAAGATAATTGAAAGCGGATGAGCAAGTTTTGTTGATATGACTTAGCATACTCATTTTAGAATCAAACCAAGCTCCTAGGTTTCAACTTCAGAAGATGGAGCAATTTGGGAGTCCCCAACCGATAAGGTACTAATGTTACTGACTTTCTGAAGTTGTTGTCGTGTTCCAATCAGAAGACATTCTGTCTTATCGAATTCAGTTTTAACTTATCCGAATGCATCCATCTACTGATATCAGCAATACATGATTCCATGGCAGTTATAGCAGCGGTCTCCTCCAAATCATTTCCTGATCTAAACGCGATGTACAGTTGCGTGTCATCTGCATAACAATGGGAATTAGGAAGATGTGATTCGACGATCTTAAAAAGTTTACTAGCATAGAGGGAAAACAATAATGGCCCGAGACAGCTGCCTTGTGGAACTCCAAATTTAAGATTAAAATTACTCGATAGAACTCCGTCTATATAGATGCGCTGGGTTCTGTTAGAAAGGTACGATTCAATCCAATTAAGTGCAGAGCCTGAAATTCCAAAATCAAACTGAAGGCGATCTAAGAGAATCCTATGGTCCACGGTATCAAACGCGGCGCTTAAATCAAGAAGCACTAACAACGTGACCTTCTGATTTTCCATGTTCATCAGAATGTCATTCTTGACTTTAAGCAGGGCAGTTTCTGTGCCATGGTGCCGTCGATAGGCTGATTGCAATGAAGGAAAAAGATCATGCTCATTTAAGTAGGACTGAATCTGATCAGCTGCCACTCTTTCAGCCAATTTTGAAACAAAGGAAAGATTGCTGATCGGTCGAAAGTTTTTAAAAACCAAGTCAAGACCTTGTTTTTTTAGCAGTGGTGTAACAATCGACTCTTTCCAAATGTCAGGGAAAAATCCTGATTCAAGCGACAGGTTTATCGTAGTAGATAATATCGGAAGTAACTCATCAAGGCAATCTTTCAAGATATTAGTGGGAACAGGATCAAGTAAACAAGATTTTGATAAAGTGCTCATAGCAGAGCTAGAGCTATGAATAATTATCCTCCAAGAGCTAGGTTATTTGAACATTTACTGCAACTCTGAGTTTCATGTTTCTTGCGAAGCAATCATCAGGCAACTGCCAGAAATAACGGCTACAATCGTATTATCCGGGTGTCCATATTAAGTTAGCTCTCTGGTAAAAAGTCACAGACATGTGATTTATTTGATTTATAGCATAAAGGAACAAGGAGGAAGAAGGGTAGGAAGAATGACTGTAGCAAAAAGCCAAGTGAAACTTGTTGAGTAGGAGGCAGAAAATTTATTAAAGGACTACAGACATGGGAAGAAAGAAAGATGTGCAGATGTTTTGGTCATAAAATCTTATTAACCCGTGAACTTGGTACAATGTCTACAATTGGCACATCATTGTGACAAGAAAAATAGAAAGTGCCTGGGTAACCAGTGTCTGTAAAGCTGGATTAAGAATATAGAGGAATTTCTGACTTGAAACACAGAAAAGATTAACTACTGTGCGTACTAAGCTGGTTAATTTTAAAGAAAAAATGTGAGCTTTTCCTCAGGACAAACAAAACTGCCTGTATGGGTGTCCAATTAAGTGAGTGTCCGTAGATCATAGAGCAACTTTATGCATTGAAAAACTAAATGGTTCAGTACATCACTAGGTTGCACGATTCTGCTGATAACACAGTGTTCCATAAACAATTCACTTGCTTCTAGGAAGAAGTATTACCCAGTGGAAATGATGTTCATCATGGAGGCCCATCCTTTATCGCGCTATGTGGGTTTTCCTAGCTGGTTTTTTTTTCCATTTTAAAATATTATTAGAAACTAGCATTTTAAGAGTTAAAACCCCCAAGAGGGCCTGGGGAGCAGTTTTTCACGTGCGGGGGCCAGTGACCATGAACATTGGGTTGGAGGGGGTGGAAAGCAAATTGGGCTGTTCTCTCTTTGTGGCACTTTAGAACTGTCAGATTACTTAACCTTTGTTGAGTCATTGTTGAGCAGAGTCATGTTTATCAATTTCACAACACTTAATTGAGAACCTTCATCAAAAAACAAGATTATTCCGCATCGTTGCAAATGCTACACAGCCTTGCTGGTTTGAAAATACAGAAATCTAGGACTAAGTGCAGATTTGTTAAGATAGGCCTTTTGAGGCTTACTACACATCAGACTGATGGGATCAAAACAGACCAATAATAAATTTAGATGCTGGAAGATTCTTATTCCAACAAAGATACTATTTATATGAAAATGTACATAAATTATATTACAATGGAACCTACCTCATTATAACAAACATATTTTGCCAGTCCCTTGGCCCTTCGTTATATCGAGGTTCCACTGTGCTTAATTTTATTTACTTCTTTTTCAAAAAGTGGGGCAGCCCCTTCCCCCTGTGCGGGCCCTGCCCTAGGCTGGCTCAGGCTATATAATTACCCCCAAAATAGACTATGCTAAATCAGGCAACAACAACAAAAACAAAAACAATAAAATTGCAGCCTTTACACAGTATTACAGCCCTTTGTTTGTTTAATGTAATCACTGGTATGACTAAAAAGTAATGGATTTCTTTTTTGCACACTGTAAGTAAGACCAAAACTTGTCCTCCAGGTCCTAAACTGCGACCTCACATTTCTCTTGTGATCGACAAGTGTGCAGATCAGTTGTTACACTAGGATGGACAGTGCCTATGTATGTGGGAAGGGGCTATGAAGCTACCTCATTTATAGGAATAACATTAGTCTATCCCAGATTAAAAGACACACCAAGGTTTTTTGAAGCAGCAAGACTGTGCTCCAAGAAAAATTGAAAGGAGCCCAGTGCTCTAAACTTGTGAAATCCTAGGTGTCCAACACATGATTTCTATGAAAAAATTTTCTGGTTGCCCCAGAACAATACTGAAGCACCATGGGCCAACCGGGTGCTGGTAGAGCACAACTTGAGTAATGAAGCATAAAGCGGCACATAACCCTTACTTGCAGTAAATATTTCAGTAACCAAGCCTTGGTGATAATTAATTTTTAACTTGCAATCTGTCAGTCACATCACTTCAGTGATTCAGTGCATGAGTGCCCCGGTGTTGGAATTTATATCTCAAATTATGATATACTCTAATAATGATTATTAGAGTATGTACTCTAATTATTAGAGTATGTACTCTAATAATTAGAGTATGTACTCTAATAATTAGAGTATGTACTCTAATAATTATTAGAGTATGTACTGTAATAATCATTAGAGTATTCTAATAATACTAATAATACTAATAGTACTATAATAGTACTCTAATAATCATTATTAGAGTATATCATAATTTGAGATGTAAATTCCAACACAGGGGCACTCGTGCACTGAATCACTGAAGTGATGTGACTGACAGATTGCAAGTAATTATTGTGATAAGCATTTAATGCCAGAATACAAAACTTTTCTTTATTCACTCAAAAGAATAACAATACACAACATTCAAGATAGGATCAAAATTTTATTTAAAGACCACATCAGTAAATGGTAATAATTCTTGTTGTATTTTACAAAATTTCAAATTAAAATATATACAATTTTAGCATTTTAGTACTCAGCTTTAGTATTTTAGCCAACAATTTGTAACATATTGTATGATTTTTTTATCTACTTAATTATTGTATCTATTATATTTTAACTGTAGGTGTCCCCTATTAGTAGAGGGCCTGCCCCTCGGCTAGTTTTTCTTTCTTGACACATAAATAAAGTTTCTATCTATCTATCTAGTTTTTGCAATAACCTTGTGTCAGCTCGCTGGCTTTAGCTTGTGGTTTGAACTGACAATGTGTCTGTGCAGTTTAAATCAGGCTCTGAGTTTCGCAAAGACTAAAATTGAAAAAAGCATACCTTGTGTTTAGTGAGGGATATTGTGACCAGAATGTTAGCTAATGTTGGAAATACTAAGGAATCACGTTTAGTACAGTATATTTAAAAAATATCGTACCATTCAGATATTTGCACAATGATCCTGATAGATTTTAATATTTTATAATAAGAATTTATAAATAGAACTTTCAAGCTTTTTATAAAAGTTCAAAGGAATGTTAATAGTGGTAACAGAACAAAATAATAGTACACTACAAGAGCAAGGTGTGAGCAATAATCGTGTTTACAAAACCAGAGGGCTCTCTGTGATTTGTTGCCTTACGGCAGAACCTTTTTGAAGGTTTCCTAAAAGTTTCGTAGTCGTCGCGTTCCAGTTGAAAAAGGTCTAAGAAAAAATTTATCTTCGATGACTTCGCGAGAAGTAAAAGCAAAAATCACCACCGGCGATATAAATAAACATAACAATGAGGATTGGGGACATTCACTGCAAGTTTTGCGAAATGTAAGCTTACCTCCACGCGCTCCCTCTTCATGCGAAGATTTCTTTCAGATTCAAGATCTGTTGATTGATCTTTTTTCCATATGCTAGCAAAAGATCCAAGTTTAATTTCCCGCCACTGGTTTGCGTTGAAAGCCCCGGTAAATAATATTGCAGCACTCTTCGAAGTTATTAAACCGAGAAAACAGCGAAACTGTCAGCTGGAAACAAACCTATTCCTCGAATCTCTCATTCAGTTGGTCAGACTCAAGTGCAGCTCAGTTCTATCGACTGAAGCGGTTGCTGCTAACATACGGAGCCTAATGTAGTAAGATCGAAAGAGTTTTCCTAAACAAGAACGCATCGAAGTGGGAGAAAATTAAGGGAACGTTGTTTGCGCAGGGTTCTATTTCAAGAACTGTTCTACGTGAAGAGAATGACGTCACAAACAATTGTCTTGTGTTCTTGGTAACCAGGCCACAGGAACATAGCTTTGTAATGGTGGCTTTTGAGCCCAAAAAAGTACCACTTTCCTTAATCGTATGAAGCTATAATTTGCACACCGTGTACTTCAAGTACTAAACTGCCAATCTAGCGAAAAAAAAATGCTAGTGATGGATTTGATCGTAGTAGCACTTTAAATAAAATTTTTTTCATTGTTGTGTAAGTTTTTGTTGTTACACCTTGATTTGAATAATCGAAAAATACATAACCTTATCTGGTATTATACTATTGTAAAATCGTTCCTCTTATAGAATAAATATATTTATTCGTCATTTGAATTAGTGTTTGTAAATTTACAGCATCTACATCTTACATTGGATTTGGAATATTCAATATTCTTTTATTATTGATATTCAGTGGCACCAGCATTTTCAATTCTGTTTTGCTAATCCCATAAGATTGATGAAAATGGTAGACATTATTGTGAACATAAAATAACGAAATACAGGACCACTACCATCTGTTTTTTTAAACACAAAAGAAACTCTAAAAGCACCTGGCTTCGGGTATAGGCAACCCAGGCTGGCCATATATGTCACAGCCTGAAATAGTGTGCAGCAAAAGCTGGTGGCTTTGCAGCAACGGTAGGTTTTCACAAGGCCAATTCTATTATTTTGTGGATAAAAACCTTCTTCAAAACATTTGCCTGTTTTTTTCAGCATGATTTCAGATTTCAAACAGGTGTTTTTCCTTTCAGATACTCCTCAAAAAAGTAGATGGCATCCATTCAGAGATATTTTTGGGCATATTAATTCTTGCATGTCTTTCATAATAAGTTTTAGTCAGAAATTTAGGTATTTTGTCTTTGGATAGCAATGATTGTCATCTTTCTTTAGTTCACCCACAGTAGACATTATACTAGGTATAACCTATCACTTGAGTGCGAATGAGCAAATCATGCGTATTTTGCATAGGCATGTTTCTTTTTTTCTAACATTTCACATGAGTTTCTTGGTCCCTTCCTGTTGCAAGGATTATTTTCTTGAAAAGGTGTTATGCACGTACAAAGGTTTCAAGAAGAGTCAGTTCTCAGACTCCTGTGGCTGTATGAACCAGCTATAGAAAAGTTTGAAGTGTCATGAGGAATCTTTTTAGAAAGAATAAAATCAGCTTTGCAGGGTGAAGTTTTACTAGTCCTGGGCTAGTGGACTAGCGTTAGTGTCGGGCACTATTTACGAAAGATTAACAAAATACTGCGGCCAAATAAGACAACAGTGCATTTGTTTATATGGTTTACGTGTAGCAGCAACTTTCGCCAATGAGATATCAACAACATCAATTCTTTGTAGCTTTTTTACACAGTCACTTGATTTCTGAAAGAAAGTTGTTTTAAATTTAACAAATTACAGCGGCCAAATAAGACAACAGTTGCCGAAAAGCATCTTCTTGGGTGACAGCACATCACAAATTTGCATCGTGTCAAAACAAGTGTACTTTGAAACCTACTTCTCAGGTACCCTATTTGCATACTACGAAAAGATAGGCTTTTCGGTGCTTCAGTAAACTCACTGGCTTAACCTGTAAAGAAGCTCCATCAACTGATAGGTTTTTAAATATCCAACTTAGATGTTCGCCTGTAGAGTTCTGATGCTAGCGCATCCGTTTGTCCAAAAGAAGCCAAATGCTACAACAGCACTTTTGAACGCGTTGCCGATCGGTCTACGATTCATTTCAGCTCGTAACGTTTAACAAAACCTGCAGGCAGTTACAAGCAAAGCTATCATCTCAAAGTTGTTTTTTTTAAAAAAACTAGTTTTCAATGTGGTGCAGTGGATATAAAGCGACTTTATTAAAAGCATGTTTTACACAAATGCCGAAATGCTGATCCTTCACAAAGCGAATTATACGCCACAGTCTACAGGTAGGTCTACAGGTTGCAGACTGAGGTAAAAATTTGTTTGCGTGTTAGTCACAGTAAAGCTTTACCTCTGATTCTCTAAATCGCTCTAGAATTTTGGCCATGATACTTACAGTGTTTAGGCCATTGTACGCTATGAGAATCGTGTCTTGTGCTACAGGAATCGCATAGCGTGCAACGAGATTTGTGTCTCGCAAGAGGGTGGTAACTTACTTTTGAGCGGTACTGTGCTGTAAAAACATAATTTTCTTTGTGCAATTAAGCAGATAGTTCCTTAGTGTTAATCAGCAATCGCTGTATCCATCATTCCTGCCTTAAGTTTTTTGTAGCTTTTCCCGACAGTGTGTCTTCACTTGAAATAATATCTCCATGCATCCTTTTTATATTTAGGCATTGCCCAAATAGAGTATTCGAGATCGCTTGTTTTGATTCAAAGTTGCAATAGGCACGCAATAGATGTGAGTGTAAACAAGCCAAGTAAACAAGCCAAGCGACACAAAAAACTGCCATGCGATGTGTCATGACGAAGCATTAATCCTCATTACATACGTCTCAAAATGGCAATAGAAAACAATGAAAAGTAAGAGAAATTTGCATCAGATGATAATAATCGATAGTTATCGCTAACAATTGATAAAAAATCATCATCGATTTCTATTGGAAATCGATATTAATCAAAGTCACAACTTTTTTCTTTATCGATTTCAATCGATTGATATCGGAAATCGATATATTCATCAATGATTGATATCGATTACTATCGATTCTCGGTTTATCGATTTACTACATCTGGATGTAAATATGAAAACTTATGCTACAGTCTCAGTCAAAACGTTTGGGACACTTTGCTATCTTCTTGCCCTTCCAATGTTGGTATGCAAGATTTAGTGAATTAACTGCGATAAACAGCATTGGGAGGACAACGACACAGGCCAGAGGTGAAAAAGCAGTGTTGGAGGAAGTGTCCCAACTATTCTTGCCTTAGACTGTACATTAAAAACAAATTGATAAAGGATTGTAGACCAAGGAAATAGAGACACTGTTGGACATCCCGGTAAATTAATAGACCTTTCCCTTTTTTTTGGCAAGTTTAAAAGTAATATGTTTAAAGTGCTGATAGGTGCCCTCAACCAACCAACCCGAGCTATACATCTTTGTTCTTTTTCGACAAATCGCTCTGGAACTTGGTCTAATTATTATTTGTTAGGATCTCTGTTCGGCTCTGTCAATTGGATTTCACTTACTAGTTTACGTTAAAAGTTGAAAAAACCGTGGAAGGGTCTACAATGTATTTGAGGAAGCAATCGACTAACAGAAAAAGAGGAAACCTGACAGTTGAATGTTTGATAGCTTAACCTTGCCAATTCTACTACTATTTGTGCCCTCGAGTTTGTTAAATACAGTGATACATTTGAATCTTAGCAATCAATTAATTCACTGCTTTCATTGGTTAATTTTGGGTCCTATAAATGCAAAATGTAAGCGAAATGACCGTCCCGCTGAGACCATCCTCTTTTCCCCAACTGCAACAAAAGTCTCGTGAGTCGAATGGATCAAAGAAAACCGACAACTGGGAAGGAATGGTCATGACTTGTAGTCAATATAGTCCCTCTTAAATCCCCTTGACTACCTCTGAATTTCAGCTTTATCGACAATCATTTGCAAGTTTTTCAATCAACGAGAAAAGCATTTGTAGAAGTCACCGCAATGCTTGTCAGCATTCCCAACCACACAAACACATCCGTCCGACTAATATTATTTAACATAAATCCAGTCTTGCTTACCTCCCGTTTCAAATCCATGAAGAAGTATGAATAACAAAAACAGGTAATAAATTCCCATTTTCTGACACCACGATTTGGCGAAAAGGAAAGTTCCTGAAAGTGCATAAAAGTTCTCTTTCAGCTGCAGCTGTACGATGGTTAATGCGAGCACCGTTGGAAATTTGGGGACGAGGAAGGAGAGATCCACTGCCCGTTCCGCTGGACAAGGGTAACGAAGGCTTTGGGAATGGGAGTTGTCCAGCCGAATCCAACAACGTCCTACAGTTGTTGAGAGTGAGTTGTCGAGGACGGAGTTAAAACTCGTGATGTTTGGCTTTGGATTTTTGACTGTACTTATTGCAGGATTGACTCAAAAAACCGGTAAAAGTTTTGTGTCCTTCATTTTAA
Source organism: Porites lobata (assembly GCA_942486035.1). Taxonomy (NCBI): domain Eukaryota; kingdom Metazoa; phylum Cnidaria; class Anthozoa; order Scleractinia; family Poritidae; genus Porites; species Porites lobata. The sequence goes on along the minus strand of CALNXK010000108.1, from coordinate 791,138 downwards.
GTTTACTTGCGAAAAGAAGGTGGTTTTCTGTGGTTTAAATGACCTATAGAGAGAGTCATACAAAACGAATACTGACTCTGCCTTACTACATGAAATTTTAGCGACACGTTAATTAAGCGATTGTGAAAAAAGCTTATTTAGAGGGACTTAAAATTAGCGATCTTCGTGAAGTGTGGAACAGGGGTCACTTAATTTTCGCGATTTCACGAGCTGAAACTTTGGCGAGTTAAGGTATTCAAAACTTTTACGACGACAATGGCTAGGAAGTGCGGGCGAAACCGTTTTCATGTGTAGGTGAATGCCCTTTAGGGTATCCGGTCATTTCGTTCCATGGTCAGATCGTTCCAAGTCAGATCGTTCCAATCAGTAGTCAGATCGTTCCACAAAATAGTCAGTTCGTTCCACAAAAAAGTCACTTCGTTCCACATACGTTATATCTATTTTCTAAATGTGTAAATGTTATCAGAGTACAGACTAGCGATAGGAATATGGATGAAAGTATTTTCAGAACTATTTACATAATGTTGCGAGCGCCGTATATGTTAATTTCACTATGCATTGCGGAACGATGGGAGAACTATTCACACAATGGCGAGAGCTTATGTTTGTCGGATTAATCTGTTTGTCGATTTTTGACCACAACACAGAAAATAAAATAAAGTACTACGATGTAAAGTGGTTTTAGATTAAACAGCGAGAGAAACCTACGGGCCTACGGGCGGGCCTACCATAGTGATTCGCTGCAGTCGACGATTTACGATGCACCGGCCCAGTCAACTACGGTAAGTCTTGAACGTTTTTAAAGGGAATTTGAAGTTCGACATGTATCTTTAACACTTAATGTGATTTACTTACATGTTGTGATATTTTCTTTGTTTTCCTATTTCAGGACGCCGCGGAGGACGAACCCTCTCATCGACCTATCTTGGACCCCGCCCGTGATGAATCATCCATCGCTGAACAAACACCAGAACCATCAACCGCTCCATTCGCTTTAACATTTAAGGTCATTGAAGACTCCACCTCTAAAGGCAGACCAAAGCTAATTGACAGCAGGGGATACTGCTATGGTGTCAAACGCCGTCGAGTCAACGCCACTGACTGGATATGCACCAGAAGACCCAAGGTGAATATAATTTCATTTGCTTTTAACTAAAATATTCAAACTACGGAATTGTGCTTTTCCGAAAGCACAATTCGACGATTTACTCCGCACTGGAAATTATTTATTCTTATCAGGCAAACGATAGTGCTTTTCCCGTAGTGTGAATAGGCTCTAATTGTCTTTTGTACTTATCTTTTACCAGGTCAATCCATGCAAAGCAAGTATAATTGAACGGTCCGGCTCATTCCACCTTGGTTCAAACGCCCACAATCACGCAGCAGAAGTCGGCGCAACATTATCCGCTAGCATTACAGCAAAAGTCAAGGCCAAAGCAGCAGTAGATATTTTCAGACCAGCATCCGCCATTGTGGCAGAGGTCCTCCTAGAAGATCTGAAGGACGTCCCCTGTCCGTGTTTACCTAAGCCGGAATACATAGCCCGAGTTGCCAACCGACACCGACAGCGCCTGAGACCCCAAGATCCAACAGACCTTAACTTCGATATAGAGGAAGACCACATTCCAGACGGGTTCCTGCGAGGAGACATACAAGTCCGCCGCCGTAGGCATTTCATGTTCGCAACCAACCAGCAGCTACAACACCTTGCCCGAGCCAAATCTTGGTATATAGACGGCACTTTCAAGCTATGTCGGCACCCGTTCAACCAGCTGATGACCGTGAATGCATAATTCTAGCGCTTCTGGTCGCAAGCGCTTCGAAATACTGTACCTTCAGAACGGCATAGCATTTACTTGTTGTGCTATATCTTTCAAAACCATCAATCGTCTCTAGCTCAAAAGCTCTCATAGCGGCAGTTTAAATGTTAAAGCCCGTGGCTGTTTGAAATCATTTCTTGTTTGTTTTCAAACGACTTGGGATGGATCGAATCAACTTTGGATAAATTATTATTTTATCAGTTTGTGGTATGAACGAAACGTTTTTCTTCTCGATAAAGTTCACTCAACAAATTTAGAAAAATTTACTTGACTTTTCACGTGTGGAACGAACTGACTTTTTTGTGGAACGAACTGACTATTTGGTGGAACGATCTGACTATTGATTGGAACGATCTGACTTGGAACGATCTGACTATGGAACGAAATGACCGTAAATCCCCTTTAGTTATAGTATCAACAAAGGGAATCACTGCGGATCATGAAAACTGGATTGAACAACACTGTAAACAAAACTCATATTTAATTCAACTATTTTATTCGCAGTTGCTTTAAGAGCGGCTTTCCGTAGATATCGACCCACGGTCGGCACAAGTTCAAATTTTGATGTCGCTCATTTTTGGCTCATCGATAACCCTTAATGAGTAGTGAAGCATGCTGTAGTTAGTTTTCCCAAATAACGTGTGTGTTAAAATTCGAGAAAACTCGTAGCCCGTTCGGAGCTCAAAATCCACTTCTGGTAAAGCGAAATTTTACACAAATTTCATTGACTTGTACTTCAAACCGCAACGATTTGGCAGCCTTTGAAAAACACGAATAGTTTTTATGATACTTTCTTTCTTATAAGACGATAAATTTGTCAAAGCTGTAATAATTTTGTAGCCAAAAAGGTACTGTTAAAAATAGGCCCTATTGACAATTTCTACCGTCCAAAATTATAGGGATAAAATGATGCAAATTTTTACAATGCGCTATAACTTATAATTTCGCAAATTGACTCTCTACAGCTTGACTGAGCCCCAGTCTATCAGAAAATCGAAACAAATCTCTGGGCGAACGAGTTAAGTAGTCCGCAAGACCTCGAGTTCAACCCTAATTTTGCGAAAAATCATGACATTCGAGTGGTTAAAAATAGTGTTACACTGCCCATCACGCCAGTGTTACCGATAGATATGCTCTAAACAATTTACTTAAAGGCAGATTAAAAACCATTCGAAATGAAATGTCAAAACCTATTATTCTCCTTGATTATAGCATTTTCTTCAGAAACAATAGCCTGTGAACAGGCCTTTGGTCGAGTGCGGAACTGGGGAGAGGGAAAAGCGAAAAGGCCTGTAGACAAACATTTGGGACCGCCTTTCCACGGTACCCGTTGTGCGTCAGATCCTGATGCAAGCTCCTATTGGCAAGAACACTGACTGTTGACTAGTCTGATTGACATCAGCTTTTCGGTCGGCATGTACCACACGATTTGATCACAAAGTGGCAATAACAAAACAGCCCAAAGACTATTACCAAGGGAGGAACTACGTACTCCAGTCAAAAGACTCTCACTGTTTTAGAAAAACACTAAGCTGGAGTTTACCAAGTCACAATTCAATTCTCCATAGTTGATGTAGCTTCGGTTTAAGCTGCATTTCAATCTTATAATTTTGGATCTGTAAATCACTATCCCTGATAATTTTTAAACAATCTGCAAAGAAAACTAACAAGCTGGGCCCAGCATAATATAACATTGCAGAAAAACATTATATTCACAGACTAAAGAAAACGCTTAGTTATTCAGATCCAGAAGGCATTGTGGAGAAAAGTAAGACCCTTATTCAGCCACGATAAAAAGCTTTACACTTCAAAAGAGGTCAAAGAAAATGCTCTTGCATCAGAGGGCAGATCCTGCCGACCAGAAACAAAAACCACAGTAAACTGATATGTGTGCCGTGACCTCTCAGTGTGAAACAAGAGGCTAAAAAATCACATTTGCTCAGTGAAAGTGTAGAACCTTCCAGAGCATAATCTACCGAGCAGAGGAAAAAACTTATTGGAACAAGCAGCATTTTGGCACGGGTAAAAGTCATGTAGGCCTACCGCTCCCTTTTATTGAGCTATTTTGAACAAATAGCTCATATGTCAGTGGTTTGGGTTTATGTATCTTTGTGGCTTTGTATATGCGGATGTTTGTTGCAGGGGCCAATAAGGCTGAAGGTACTATGAGTTGATGCGTAAGAATCAATGAGATTTTGGCATCTAACCGTTAATGATATTGCTTAAGGTCAAACAAGGGCGCTTAGAGACTGCCATCTTTATTCTTCACAATTTTTACGTCTTTTATTACGGGCTAAAGGTGTTTAGAAGCATAACATTGAAATGTCTTCATGATTCAAATGCTGAGTACAGTGATGGAGCTGTTGAGGGGTGTATATTTTAGTGTGGCTGCTGCTTCAAGACATTTGACCTAATTCGGCTATTGTGAATGGTACAATGCACATATTTCATAATTTATGAGTTCTGTTTCACCTGCTTCAAGGTAGAGTATAAAAGATCATGTATTTTTCCATGGATATTATCCATGATTTTTCAAAGTTCTTCCAATGAAACAATAATTGAAATTTAAGTATGGACTTTAATTCCGAAGTTTGCGGCCTATAAATTGTTGTTTTAGAAGTTTGAAAGGCAAGGTAAGTATTGTTAATCCTGTAAACAAACTTTATTCTCTCGCTTACAAAGTTCAACAGACCTTTTTCATACCACCAAAAAAAATATTAATTAGGTGAGGAACATGATATTGCTTAAGAGTTATTATAGTTATGGAAATGTATTTTATTTTATTAGAAAAGATGCGTAACTTAGTCGAAACAGTAGTGGTCAGGGAATTAAATTGGAAGAAGCTAGTTGACAAAATAATTACATATTGTTTTATTGAGTGGAATATAAACATGATACGAGTAGAAATATATTTTGGCAGTTTGATAATTTTCTTGGAAGTTAATAAATGTTACGCTATCAACCTTGACGTTGCATGAAGGATAGTTTAATTGCAGACGTTGTAATGAAGCCGAGATGATTTCTTAAAATTGTTTGAGAAAATTTACTAGTAAACAATTTACGTTTTCTTTACATGCGAATTGTAAAAGGGCCAAAGTCCAACATCTTCATGTGCAAATTGTGTGCATGAGTTATGACTCGAATTCCCTCACGTATGAACTACAAAAGGGGCAAAGTCCGACACTTTCACGTGCGAACTGTGTGATTCTACATCTCATGCAGACTGGCTTTTCAGAGTAATAATCAGTAACTTGAACGTATGAAGACATCTTTAGTTTGGTAATTATTGCCTAAGCAAAGGCTCTTTTCTTTGAAGAAGTGATAACTTATAACCCTTTTAGAATTAAGTCGTCAGAGTTAAAGACTGTTTCATTAAAGTAGAATCGCATGTGACAACCTTGTGAATAATGATGATGCAACCATCTACAACGATGATGAAAATCGTGACATTTCTTAGCTATTCGGTCTTTGACAAGCTTCATTATTTTAAGAAACCATGAAGAAACCTTGAACCTTCCTGTCTTCCCACTAAGCAACGTTTGGTGAGTTGATATTTATAGTACTTTAACAATTTGTTTATTTTGTACCAGATGTCGGAAAGAAAGACAAAGAAAAGTGAATCTGCAGTATGAGGAACAAATCAGCTATGCGCTGCGGTTCTCGTTTTCATTAATGTACGGCAATACCCGATTTCGCGCTAAACATAAGACGGTAGATTGCCGATACTGTTACACTGAAGCATTCAAAATAGCTTATACACGTAAAACGTGCCCATGTTTGCTATAAATACCCAAAGGTGTAATTCCTGTCGGCGAATGCTGATCTCTTTGTACTTGTTTTCGAAGCTTCACATTCTGGAGAAGTCATGATAGTATCTGTACCTTTCGCATTCCAAGTTCTCTCATTGCAGCGGTTTGTTAAATTAGAAACAAACTAGCAAGACGAACAGCTTGTCGCGCACAAGTAAAGCAGCTTAAATAGAAAAAAGCTTTCTTTTTGCTCAAGGGGAAATCTTCAGGATTCAAATGCTTGCACTAGTACAACACTTTCTTGACCGCTGTCAACCAGCAAGGTCTTATTTCTTGAAACGCCGAAGACTGGCACCATATTAATTCTCTTACCGGAGATCAATCGACAATGAGGCTCACGTTTCATTTCTGTTTTTATCTGTTTTTAACCTGTAAGATTGTTGGGATCGAGCTTTTCTAACAGGTGGCCATCTTGGTTTCAAATGTACCGAGTTTAACATAGGGATGACTTTGAAATCTACTTTTGGGGCAGCAGAGCCAAGAAGGCCGCACATCTGGATGATGTTATG
>CALNXK010000108.1:767500-780000 GCA_942486035.1 Porites lobata | reverse complement strand
TAAAGTGCAACAAACAGCGAGAAAAGTATTGTGTTTCCAGAGAAAATATCGTGCACTGTATATTAAATATCTGGATAAACAATCTCAATTTCTATTATTTCCTACAATTTACTGTTGGAAAACCAGAGTTGATAACCACTTGATTATTTTCTAAACAACGTTCCCACAAGTTCTTTCTATAGACTGATAGTAATTATTCTAGTACTTTCCAACATGTAAATAGGACATTCCATTTCATTTTTGATTCTTTTAAGTCTCACTGCCTAACTAATGCCAGTATCAACAGAATGTGCCACAGCATTACTATCTTTTAGATACCCTAGTGTAAATAATATTTGTAAAACCCTGCTATTTTGACTGTACAATTTTGTCACTGTGAAAACCATCTATAAAAAAAGCAAGATTATATATTTGTACTGAAAAAGCGTAGAGATTTGTTTCTTGGAATTTGGTCGTAACTGACTACAAATCATCACTTAGTAAACAACAACGCGAACACCAATACCTTAACATTTTGCTTCGTGTATACATTCAACCATTGCTATTTTATTACTGATCACTGTTCCAAAATAACTGGGTTAACTCATATAACATTTAGACTGGAATTCCGAGAAGTGGAATTAGCCCTTAACGAAAAGAAAAATCATTGGTCTCTGGTAAAAAGTAAGTTACAAACAAGCACTTGTCTTGTTACTGTTCGCTTCTGTTTGACTTCCGCTGCCGTAAAGTTTATAATAAGTATCTGGTTGGAAAATAACAAAACATTCTCGGAGAAACCTGGGCTAACATGTGTCTTTTTTGTGTTTTTGGTCAGAAAGTTGCAGTCTATATTTAGTAAAAAGTTTCGATGCGTCTAGAAGTATCTAAATACTTGTATTTTTAAAGCATGTCGAAGTCAGTGCCGGTTTTATGTTTTGCTTTGAATGGTGCACTTGGAGATTTAATAGCTGTTCATCTTTATCCAAGTTATATTATTTTGTGTTTATTGTATACAGCTCATAAACATTACCATTTTGACAACTATTCCCGAGTAATAAACTTCACGCCCATATTTCTCCTTTGCCATCTTAACTGATCATGCCGGCGACCCAAAGCAAGTTATGCACCAAAAACAAACACATATTTGATGATTCATAAGGTAGCCTTCATACAAAAATACATAGGCCCAATTATCCAAAAGTTCAGATAAGCAAATTTTTTTACTGAAATCCTTTTGACTGATGAATATTCAAACATTATGTTTTCTTCATAACTCAAGAGCCGAGACTCGATTCTCACCTCTAACAGGGGAGAATCAAGTTTCGAGTACCTTTGTGCAGTACTGTAGCTTTAGATAACGCGCTTTGCATGCATTTATGCACACTGAAAGCTTGTTGTGCTATTTTAGTGAGATCGCAAGGGCAGTCTAACATGAAGGTGTGTGAGTTATCTGGGTAGTTTGTTCTAAAAGTATGAGGTCTTCTCCTTTCAAGACCTTTCTGACCTTTTCTGGAGCTGAGTCTCGCATGAAATTTCTCAGGTCCAAAGTGCACTTCCCAGATCTGGAAGTGTGCTGTGGTTGGTCTATGTTCTTTACCGCTCGAGTCAGCAGATGCTAGTGGGGCAGGAACGTGTGACGATTTACCTGTAAGAATGTCTGCATGGTGGGCAGCAGGCTAGTATTATACAAGACTTAGTTTAATTTTGAATGCCGTTACTCAAGCACAACTGTTAACCTGCAAAAGTAGTAGCTGCATAGACATTAGACTTGCTACAATTCGACCTCTTGGCGAGTGGAGCGAGCCTTGTTTGGCCGCGAAGCGGCCAACTGCGATCGACAAAGTCGTGAGAGGTCGACTTGTCTCACTTGATGGGCTTCCATTTGCATTTTGCGTCAAAAATGGGGAGTTGCGTGACTTGCATTTGGGGTTTCAGGTTTCATTTGCGAGTCCTTGACTTCAGTGGCGGAATGTGCTGATTCCACTCCGACTAAATCTATTGAACATAACCGCGGTATAGTGATTCCAATCACGTTTGATATATTTAAATTCTAACATGACTCCAAGGCTTTGTTGAACGTGTTTGTGTATCTCCATCATTGAAGGAGCAAATTTGTTTACTTTGTGCAAAGGTTGACAACCTCAGGGGGCTGGAAAAAAGCAAAAGCTTGTTTCAATCCCGTCAATACTGGGAAAGGAGATTTCACACCCAAGGAATCGTTGACATCCGCACACGTTTTAAACCTACAGAGACTTTTCAATATGCGCATTTCTCTTCCTGTAACCCTCACGTGGTCAGAAAAGGTCTCATAAAGGGCGAAGCCAATAGACTTCTGAGAACTAACTCCTCAGCTAAATCCTTTTGTGAAAACATCTACAACTTCAAACAACGCCTTTGTGCTAGAGTTTACCCTCAGAATCTCATAGAAAAAAATCACCTCTGAGGTTAAATTTACCGAATGGAAGTCAGCTTTACGAAAGAACAATGAAGTGTGAAAGAAAATTTTTCCTTTCGTTACCACGTACCATCCTGCTTTGTAGAACCTTAAAAACATTTTAATGAGCAAATGGCACTTAATTCAAGATCAACCACTACTGAGAGAAATATACGAGCCTCCATCATTTCATGTAAAAGAGCAAAATCGCTGGGAGATATCCTCGTTAGAGCAAAACTATAAGGTCATGTATCACACTATTACGAGCTTATGAGTCTGTTTGGCCTGTCAACACCTTCCACTTCGCAATTGACCCCGTGTTGGAATTGGAACCGCAAGTCACGTTTCAATGCGCTTGGTACTTGTGGGTGACAGCTTTATCCCCAAGGGTCCTTGGGAGCTACTATGATTGGTCAAAGCGCACCGACCCGTTTTTGGGTCGGTAAAATTGGCTCCAATCAAGTATGAAAAGTCCTCGTCCGCACCATATGAAAGTCTACATAGACATGAATTCAGAGCAGCTTAATATTCCTCCTAATACAATTACCCGCAAATATTTACAGTCAGTTTTTATGATAAAGTACAAATAAAACAGTTTCCAGAGATCTTTTTTTTTCTTTAACATAGTTTGCTCTTTTCTTGCTTAGCGCAAGCTCCTCCGATCTTTGCTTAATAAATTCAAACAGTATTTCAGCATTAGCAAATCAAAAATCATTTAGGTCTTGTTCTCTTGTCAAATATGTGGTTGCGCACATGCCTGGGTCATATCACTATCATGCTGCAAATCCTTGAGGGATCAAATTATGAATAGGAATGAAATTTACAGCAGCATTCACAAACGGATTAAGATTAAGATTTATCTTCAAGCAATTTGAACAATCATGAAGTATTGTTACGTTGGGTCATGCACAGTTGGACCCTGCCAAGTATCAGTAGCTCCTCGATATTTGCCAGTCAGTCCTTTGTTGATTTTACAGTTGTTTTTTTTTTTTTACAGATGGATCCCTCGTATTTATCGAGGAGCCTTTAAAAACAGTTTATGTTTTGAGAGGAAATGATTTAACCTTGAAATGGGAGTATTACATTGACAAAAAGCCAGCCGATTTAAAATTTGCTACTTGGGATGTGTACGTGGAAGGCGATGGTTGGAAGAAAATGATAGGAGAGGAGAAAGATGGCACAGTTTTCTATCATATTGAATTGCCACCACTGTATTCCAGAAGAGTTGAGAAAAGGGACCAGGCTACTCTTATTATAAAGAATATGACTTATGAAGACTCCACTGAATTTAGATGTGTCCTAACTGCCCTTGATGGAACTAGGACAGAGGGTGTTGTTAAAGTGATTGTTGCAGGTATGTGATGTATTTGCTTATGAAATGTGCAAATATGGAAACTCAGAGATGATTTATACTCCATATAAAAAAAAAAATTTTCTCTGAGCTGAAAATATGAAAGAAAATGATCAATGTTTATACTTGCATATCATGCAATATTCATCGGCTTCCCCCAGGAAAGCTAACTGCTCTCTACGATGATTCTTTTACATCTGTAAAGCATTACAGTTATTTATTTGAAATTATTTCTCCAGTTATTAATTTAATCAGTGTGGTCGTTATTCTTTTTCTGCAAGAGGAACAAAAACAATACTTTTTCATGTGGTATGCAGACTATTCAAGGAATGGGCTGCCATTAAAATTTACTATGCTGCAGGGCACACTTTTTTGCTTGTTTCTGCAATTTTTTTATAAGAAATAACTAGGTTGCACGGATGATAACGAAGATGATCAGCAAAGAAAAGCAGCGTGGGTTCATAAAAGATCTTGAAAAAATACACATAAATGTTTTTTTCAAAGTAGGAAAGGGTTGTAAATCTTATTCTTATTGGCTGCAACATATACTTGAGGAATAGCAGAGAATAAATACATGAATTATGGGGATATATAAAATCGAACCAAATGTCCTGAAGTACTCCCTCATTGCGAACAATGAATTTGAATTATGTAAATTTTCTTGCGCACTTCCAACTCATTTTTGATTGGTTTTAAAAACAATCAGCTACTGTCACAACTCACACGTGTAGTATCGTGACAGTCCCTCTAAATACCTCAAATTCTTTTGATCGTCTTGCTGAGTTTGTCACCTCTTACTCAGAATCCAATCTACCGCAATCGTCTTCAACTGTGTGGGCAACGCAGCAACCTTTGAAAGATTATTACCCCTAAGATCGTGGATTAACTTTTAGTAAAAGACGTTCCTTGTTGTTTCTTGTAGTGTGCTATGATTTTTTTATGTCATGGTAAGCGTGCATTTTATAGCACACTTAGCGTGCAATTTGAGTATTAGACACGCTGAACACACTAGATTACTTACAACAGCAAAGGATTACAAGAATGAAGTGGCTTGTGTGTTGCAGTGAAATGAATTGCAACTTCTCACTACAGTAGTGATAAAACTTAAATATTAACCATTTTCTTTCTATAGATCGTTTTCACAGTCATGCAACAAAAAAATAAATTGGAAGCCGTCCCGTGGAAGAAGCCAAGAAAATACTTATTTATAAACAATTTGTCCAAGTCTCAGGTCGTTGTGGCCCACGGTTTTTGAGTTATTTGCTGAAACGTTTTACGCACCTTTGTAGAGCTTTGTATGGAGACACCATATTGGTGTACCATTTTGGTGCACCAATATGGCTGCCGGAAATAGACAAAAACATCTGGAGTTCACTTTTTCTATAAAAGCAGGCACGGATCCACACCGGTTTCCACCGTTTTACAGAAATCGGTCGGATTTTTCATAATAAATACATTTTTAATAATAAAAAACACTTTCCAAGTTGAAACCTGGGCAATATGCTACCTGAGTGACTCGAAAACCCAGGAAAGGGGACTTAAAGAGTTAAACACCAAAACATTTCTTGGGAAGCCTGCCCCCCAGACCCCCTTAGATAGTGCTTGCGCCTTCGGCCCTCGTTTAGGAAATCGGTCAGTATTTATTCCAGATCCGCGCCTGAAAAGCTCTTTCTTTTCACTCAAGAACTAGCATACGTGCGCATAAACATAATATCTTCTAATACTTGAAATGGTATACTGCTGAAAATCAAGAGGAGAGACTTTTTTCAACGAGACAGCATTTCTATTTTGGTGTCACTCACTGTAAAAACTCGGAAGTTCAAATTGCTGTATTTTCGAAATGAAACATGCTATGGGAATGGAAACTTGAACAAATATTTACTTTTTGTTTATCTTCAAGCTTGTGTAAATAAGAATTCGTAAAACCTCGCTATTTTGACTGTGCAATTTGATGACATCACTGTGAAAACCATCTATAAAAAAAGCAAGATTATATATTTGTACTGAAAAAGCGTAGAGATTTGTTTCTTGGAATTTGGTCGTAACTGACTACAAATCATCACTTAGTAAACAACAACGCGAACACTAATACCTTATCGTTTTGCTTCGTGTAGACATTCAACCATTGCAATTTTATTATTGATAGCTGTTCCTAAATAACTGGGTTAACTCGTATAGCATTTAGACCGGAATTGCAAGAAGCGGAATTAGCCCTTAACGAAAACAAAATTAATTATTGGTCTCTGGTAAAAAGTAAGTTACAAACAAGCACTTGTCTTGTTACTATTCGTTTCTGTTTGACAGTTTATAATAAGTATCTGGTTGGAAAATAATGAAACATTCTTGGAGAAACCTGGGCTAACATGCGTTTTTCTGTGTTTTCGGTTAGAAAGTTGCCGTCTATATTTAGTAAAAAGTTGCGATGCGTCTAGAAGTATCTAAATACTTGTATTTTTAAAGCATGTCGAAGTCAGCGCTGGTTTTATGTTTTGCTTTGATTGGTACACTTGGAGATTTTATGGCTGTTTATCTTATCCAGGTTATATTATTTTGTGGTTATTGTAGGACAGCTCATAAACAAGGTTGTAATATACGTGCAATAGTTTCAGAGGTGCCTCTGATGTACGGTATAGTCGCTGTCGTAACAGGGCCAGAGTTGGTCTGAGAGTTGGAATCAGTGTTACTGTGAGTGTTCCGTCTAACAAAGTCCGTGTTGTAATTGTTCTTACTAAAAACGTTGTTAAGATAATCAGTCTCGTCTTGTAGGCTGTCGACTATACCGTACATCAGAGGCACCTCTGAAACTATTGCACGTATATTACAAACTTACAATATACGTGTTGCACACAAACCGATAACCACTTTACGGCGACTGCTTACTAATGTCAAGGACAAAGACAAACCGGAGGACAGACAGGAGCAGTATACAAGATCAAATGCTGCGACTGCCAGGCTTCTTACATTGGTGAAACCGGCAGAAACCTAAGCACACGACTGACCGGACACAAACGCGTGACGAGGAATGGTGACGTCAACAATCACATTGCTGAGCACCATTTAAAGACGAAACATCAAATTGACTGGGACTCTGCGACATGTATAACGTATTCTACAGACTACTATCAACGTCTTACTTTAGAAAGTTGGTTTACTAACTTAGAACAAACGCCACTGAATCGTAGTCAACAGTTACCAGCGCCGTACAAACGACTTATTGACGAGATCAAGCAAACCTAACTACGAGAGAACAACTGGAGAACTAACAATTTGACTAACAATAGACGACTGTTTAACTGCGACAATAGACGGATCGAAACGCACCAATCACTGATTACGAGTCTTCGTAGCCGATAACATCACGGCTTAACTGACAGACGACCAATAACATCGCGACATAATTGACCAATCAGATCAATAACCCGAGTATAATACCATCAACTGACGTGATACAACTCACTTTGACTCTGAAGATGACTACCGCACAGGTTGTCGAAACGTCAGTCACTGTCAACAACAACAGTCCTATTCAGGACTACGTTCACCCGGACGATCAAACTCAACCTTTTTAAATTTTATGTAGCGTATTGTTTTCCGATAAAATGTAACATATACGGTACATTGTAACAGGCACGTTTTATCAGCTGTAAACTTTCATAACAGTCACACCGACGATGATGGATTTACCGTCAAAACATGTTTGCTAAAATTTAAAAAGTCGCACTTATTTTGAAAGTATATTAAAGTTAACGTCATGTTCCGACATTTTTTTCTGGCATCTTTGATTTGCAGTGCACATAAAACATTGTTCTTCAAGTCACAACATCAGTCATGATTTTGAATTTGGCAAATTGAAAATGTACCATTAAATACACTGTAGCATTTTGGATTGGGTCTGGGCTCCCCCCAGAAAATTTTGAAATTTAGAGCTTCTGAAAACACCGGAAACACGTTCATTTCTACCAATCGTGGGAAATTTTGTCAAATTTTTATAACCATTTAAAATGTACAGTTAACAAAGAAAGTTGTGTTTGCTTTTAACGCAAAGACTAGAAGTACTTTCATAAATGCAAAAATAAATAAAATGAAAAATTCAGACAAAATTGTCACTGGGGATACAGTGGAACAATGGGTAACCATATTACCGGAATTAAGGCCTTTAATGATACACCATACATCCCATTCACACCTCTTGAACAACTGTTCTCTTTAGTAAACAACTAGAAAGACGATCTCACGTACAGTAATTGAAAAAAAAACTACTTCAATCTTTCCTTTATTACATAAAACGCTATTAAAAATCGGCTTTTTAACAGCCACAAATGCATTTTAAGGGTAGTGTAGTGTAAAAACAGTACAAGAACAGGCTCAGCTTAACTAGGTCAATGAAATTGACATGGCACAGGCATTTTTATTTTCTTAATTTCGAAAGAATGGCCGCGTAACAAAGTGAAATTATAAAATATTCTTTTGTTTGGGACCGTAAAATGTGGCCGATAATGGCTGTATTAATGGGTGTCCGCATTAACAAGGGTTTTATAAGCAAATGTATGGCCGTTTTGCCAGGCCAAAAACTTGGCTGTAATATCAAGGTGACCATATTACCCAGGTGGGCATAAGGCAGGTTTCTACTCTATATCCCAACCAGCTCCATAGCTCAGCTCATTTTCCTGAATTCAAGTAGTATTCCTTGAATTGTGTCTGTAATCGATGGGCTTGGTTTATTGTGTTAGCTATTTTTGACCAGGAATTTCACTATCTGTGTCGGAGAGTGTCTGTGCGCCTGACCTTCAAATCAGGGTGGGAGAGAGTTACGTTTCAGGAATAACTGATTTTTATAGGAGGCGAAATGTTTACTCATCTTTATTCTGACATCCTTTTTGATCCTTTGTAATTCTGTCTTCACTCACTTTAAAGATTTCAAGTTGCATTAAAAAATGACAATTCAGTGGGGCTTAAACCAAGATAACCAGCCAGCCAGAAAGACGTACTTTTTCTGTGTTTGGGTTTATGGAATATTTCTTTAGCTGTTCTTTTGTCGATTTAATTGCAAAACCAAATCATTCTTTGCAGAAACCTACAGCCATTTTTTTCCATGTTTTATTTTAAATCTTCTGCCAATGTCACTGTAGAAACAGCTCCAAAAAAGTCATAGCTCATGTTAACACCTTTAAATTGTACTAAAATCAATGCATTATTATCATAATTATTTTATCAAGTGGGTACAGGTAATGTGTTGGCATTCAGCTGTAATTTAATGATTGATGCACTTTTTCGTTAAATTTGCTGGTGGATCATTAGTGCTTTACCCTTACAGTTTTCCATTAAGAGTCGTGTATGGCTAATGCCAAACATGAATTTGCACCACATGGCCAACTTTTTCCTTTACAGTTGTCTTTTACAGTTTTTCTTTTACAAAAATTTACCAGTAAATCATGTTAGTTTTATCAATAACTTTACTATTTTGGACTGTTTTAGCTGATCATTTTCTAGCTTGAGAAATTCTCTACTTCAACATGACATTTGCCATAAACACGACTCTTAATCTCTCTATTGCCTCTATTTTCTAGGCTCAGCTGTTTGCAGGCCTGGTGTTCAATTTGTGAATCAAGGTGATTCTGCAATCATTGCATGCAATGCCACAAATGTTCCAAGGGAAAACATAACGTGCAGCACAAAAGGAGTAAGAGACTTGCAACAAGTTGCTAGTTGTTATCAGATCTCAGTGAAAGATGTTTCTTTGTCTGATGTTGGATACTATAGCTGTGATGCATCTGCAATCGTCAATGAAACCAATGTGGATTTCTGCTATCTGCAAGTTATTTGTAAGTTCTATTTTAGCTGCATTATTATTGTTTGGAAAAAATGTAGTGTTTTGAACTTTGTCATATTGTATGTAACCATATACCCCACATTTCTGTCATGTCATGCTAGGAGGTGTGAGTCATGGGGAATATTGAATCACTGGAATCTGAAACAAATCTCAGACTCAGTGAAATGTAAAAGAAAAAAGAGTGGCAGGGTCAACTATTAAGGATTGATCAGTTGAAAAGACAGTCAAAAAATATAAATGTAACACATTAGTAACAATGATATATTTAACAATTATTCGACGAGGGCGCGTTGGATATGAGATGATAGATGGCCAACGAGGCGCGTAGCGCCGAGTTGGCTATAATCATTTCATATCCAACAAGCCCGAGTGGAATAATTGTTTTATTAAAAACGCCCACAAAATCTCGTTGAATCGCCCCGACTAGAACAAACCGGAAAAGACAAGAGACTTCCGCTATTCACATGTCACACGTCTATCAAAACTGTCAACGCGCGAACGGACTCGCCTAGACTGCATGAATGAAAAATCAAAACATTGTAGCCATGAACATTTGTTTTTTAAAAACTCATCGGGATTCTAGGATTTTACACAGCAGAACAGCTAAAAGAACCTGGCAGATAATGTGAAGGAAAGGAATTTTTAAGTGACAGCCGTCGAAATTACTATGAATTTGGATTTTCGGTGCAGTTGTAAAAGTAATAACAACGGAGAAAAACTACCGGTATTACCTCGGTCGCTTGTTATGAAGTTGTTTGAAGCCACACGCTGGTTTTGCTGAACGAGAAAAGAAGCTATACTGCCGCCTCGATTGCTCTAGTGAATGGCTGCATAGCCTGTATTTGTAGTTGGTTACTTGTGATTTATATTCTTGATGTCGGATAAACAAGCTGCAGTTATCTATCGGCGAGTGACTCGATCGGGGAATGGCTTCGCGATCATGAAGAAACAACACTTGTCTTCTTTCGTAGCTGGTCAAGGTACTTTAGTTCCATGTGTTTTCATGTGTTTTTCGACAAACTTTCAAACAAGCTCTTGTGGCTTTTTTGTTTGTTTTTGTCTTTTTTCTTTCGTTGAAATTGCATTTCTAGTATTCTAAGAAATGAATTAAAACGATTTGCTTCGGGCGCCGTTCTATCCTTCGCGAAAAAAAATCTCAGCTACCTTCCAATTTTAAACTGACGCGTACACTGACCATATATGGAGAACATGGTATATTAGCTCATATACCATAACGGCTAAGCTAATCAAAATGCTAGAATTGCATTATCCAATGTTCAGTTTTTAATAAATATATATATATATATATATATATATATATATATATAGACCAGTAGGTGAACTACTCAAATCCTGAGTACATGGGTGTTTAATACAAGCCTGTTTCGTAGGCCACCGAAAAGGTGACCCACTCTTCAGTTAAACTCCATTATAACACTGAAGCGTCAGGGTCTACATCAGGAAAAGTGATCGCGTGATAAAAACGGTTACATATAATGTTTGAAATTTAAATGTTAGAATGAAAAGCGCGCGCTCGCTCTCAATCGCCTACAACTCTTATACGAAACCTAAGTCGCTCGAAAGCTCGCATAACACAAATGAACTGAAACCAGTGAAAGAAAGAAATAAATGAACACAAGTGAAACTCTAAAAATTGCCTTGAACAGGATTTGAACCCGCTTCCTAGACTTTCTAGTGCCGATGTGTTAACCGCCGTACACCACCAAGACAACCACGCTAACGCGCAGTCGAATTGAAGGCTTTATGGCTCACGGGACTCCCTAAACAATTTTTTAGAGTTCACAGAGGCCACTGGAAGGTGCTAACACCTTTTTAATACTATACATAACACAAATGAACTGAAACCAGTGAAAGAAAGAAATAAATGAACTCAAGTGAAACTCTAAAAATTGCCTTGAACAGGATTTGACCAAAAAAGTGGAAAGAAATCCTCATCTACTATAAAGTGTTCAATAGCAGAGCTACAGCTATGAATAATTATACTGCAAGAGCTAGGTTATTTGAACATTTACTGCAGTAAATGTTCAAATAACCTAGCTCTTGGAGTATAATTATATATATATATATATATATATATATATATTTGTAGCGCGTGCAAGTTTTCAAATTTGTTCGTTATCATGTAATAATGGTGTGTGATGCTTGTAACGGCCATTCACCCTGATGAAGGCCGTTTAACACCATCGAAATATAGGTGAGAGATGAAAAACACATTGTTTTGCTCTTCACTTGTCGTACTGTATATATATATATATGTGTATATATACATATAAATCGATCACGAAACAGGCTTGTCGGGATGAAAGTGTAGTTTTTTCCTATTTCCAATATTTATATATCATGCTCTACTGTAACGTATCGAGCACTCTACTACGGAAAATCGAAACACAGTCTTCCTATATATATAGATATATCTATAGATATATTTATATGTATATATATATATATATTTTTAGCCAGGGCTAAAAGCGAAGCTCCCATTAAGAAATTTGTAATTTAAATCAAACACATTAGAGCACATTTATGTGACTTTTGAGGGAAAGGCTCAGTGATTTTAGAGAAAAATGATTTGCAAATAGTCCAAGGGTGAAACAAAGCTTTCATCGATTTAATAACCGTATATTTACACCCAAAAAATAGCAATCATCTGTGATGAGTCAAGAGCCATAATGGCTCTTGATCACAGTAGATTAGACCTGGAAAACAAATTCTTCCCAAACAAAATAACCCAAAGCCCACCTACACCATCTTTATTTAATAAGGTTACTGGACAGCTCCAAAATTTAATTTTACGCTATAATGGCCGGTTATAAGACACGATAGCCATCAGTGTCAGCCAATTTACACGTTTTAATTTATAGGTTGCATTCCTTTGTCTAAAAGGG
>CALNXK010000108.1:697500-762500 GCA_942486035.1 Porites lobata | reverse complement strand
CAGCCGTCATCATCGGCAACTACCTCCCAAACACGTGCGATTGGCCATTCACCACGAGGGTAATTTTCATCTGCAAGTAGAATTAGATCTCCTACCTTGATATTCTCTTTACGTGATCTCCATTTCTGTCTTTCCATAAGAGTCGGTAAGTACTCTTTAGACCATCTCCGCCAGAACACTCCACTTAAATTATAAGTATTGTAATGTAAAGCATTAGTAGTGGTATTATAAGCATTGTAATTTAAAGCGCATTAGATCATATACCAATGTATTTTGCGCTATATAAATAATAAAGTTATGTTTATGTTTATGTTTAAGTACTGAGCTTGTCTCCTCACACGCCTACAATGAAGATCCTCTTTGTAAAACAGCCCTGGTGGCAAGCTTGGTGTCGGACGTAAATGTAGCAAATGGTTGGGGGTTAACGGCTGATCATCTAGGTCACTGTCGCTGTTGCGTGTCAAGGGTCGACTGTTGACGATGTTGACAGCTTCTTCCATCACAGTAGCAAGTACTTCGTCTGTCACGATCCTGCTCTTTCAGTAACGACTTCAACACTCTCTTCGTAGTTTGAACCATTCTTTCCCAAACGCCTCCCATATGACTCGCGGCTGGCGGATTAAATTTCCATTTGATTTCCCTCTGCGTGCAGAAATGACTGATCTTGTGATGATCCCATTGTTCAACAGCATTTCTTAACTCCTTGTCGGCTCTTGCAAAGTTGGTCCCATTGTCACTTCGGATTTCTTTGGGACAGCCTCGCACACTAATAAATCTTCTTATGGCGTTGATCCTAGAATCTGCTCTCAGCGAGTGTAAGATTTCAATGTGAAGGGCGCGTATGGTTAGACAAGTGAGTAAGCAACCATACCTCTTGACATGTGACCTCCCCTGTTTAACCTCTAAGGGACCAAAACAATCAACGCCAACGTACGTAAATGGTGGATCGCCTGGTGTCATGCGTTCCTTTGGCAGTTCAGCCTTGAATTGCTCTGCTGGCTTAGCCTTTCTCCTCTGGCAATCAGAACATTTATTCAGCACACGACGAACTGCTGACCTCCCTTTCAGAATCCAATATTTCTTCCTTAAAGACGACAAAACTGACTCCTGGCCTAGGTGCCCCATTCTTTGATGATGGTCCCTGATTATTAAATCGGTGACATGATGTTTGTAGGGTAATATCACCGGGTGTTTCAAATCGTATGGCAAGGGTGCCCTCCCGATACGGCCTCCTGCTCGCAACAGCCCATTCTCGATTCTTGGATTCAGCTTGCTCACTGAAGCGCCCGCTTCCTTCATTAACCTCTTCACCGACCTTTCACATGCTCCTATGGTAAGCGCTGATTGGAGAATTCGTGCTTC
Organism: Porites lobata; assembly: GCA_942486035.1. Lineage (NCBI taxonomy): Eukaryota > Metazoa > Cnidaria > Anthozoa > Scleractinia > Poritidae > Porites > Porites lobata. The sequence continues at coordinate 761,138 of CALNXK010000108.1, read as the reverse complement.
CGGAAACTCCTTCTCTTGAATGTAGCGCAAGATTTCACCCTCTGCCTCTTGGAGCTCTTCAGCCACAAGGCAACCTCTTCTCTCAACTAGTTTGTAATTAGATTGGGAACCTCCTGTGCGTTGTAGGGCCTTGTTCCTAAGGTACCGCTTGTAACGCAGCAACCACGAAATCGTTACTTTGAGTTTCCACCAAGACGCATAGCACTTGATGACCTCTCCCATCACGTCGTGACTGACTGATGCTGTGTAAACTTGACTTTCCTTTCTGATTTCTGGATCGTCGTCCTTAACGCAAGGGATATCAATCATTTTCGTCCACCGTCTGCTGGATTTGCGTCCCGGTTCACGGACCTCCACTCCTGGAGTGTGGAATCGTCATGTATAATTGTTAAGCGGTTCGACTCAAACGTGTGAAATCTCTTGGTTTGGTTATGGATACATTTCAACACGGACGTGGAATCTGTCCAATAAACACTCTTGTTGACCACCAGGTCCAGCTCATCGCGGATTGCAGGGCTGAGTTTCACAGAAATAACTGCAACAGTTAACTCGAGTTTTGGTATGGAAATTTCCTTGACAGGAGCTAGCGGAGCCTTTCCTATAACAAATGAGCAATGTATCTTTCCAGTGGCATCCTTCAGACAGAGGTAGTCTGCAGCTGAATATCCTCCGTGCGAGGCATCTGAGAACAAATGCAACTGGGTTTCTTGAACTTTCCCAAATCCTTTTGGCTTAAAACATCAATCGATCTTAACTTCTCTCAGTTTGTCGAGGTCATCAATCCATCTCTCCCACTGCAGACATTCGGCATCTTTGACCGGCTCATCCCATCCAATTCCTTTCCGGTTCAAGGTTTGAAGTAGCAGTTTCGCCTTCATGATATATGGAGCAATAAACCCTAGTGGATCAAACAAGGAGTACACAACAGCCACCATGCCTCGCTTTGTCAACGGCACTTTGGACGTTGCACTCATGAGTTTGTCAGAAACCTCCCAGACAAATTTGTCATCTTCAATGTCCCACCTTAGCCCAAGGGCGCTCTCTGTTGGAAGCTGATCCAACTTCAAGTTGATGACCGACTTGGCTCTCTCTGGCTCTGGAACAACAGCTAGAACTCTCCTATCATTACTGCACCACTTGGTCAAATGGAAACCGCCTTTACTAAGCTGTTCTTTCACCTTGTGTACAAGCAAGATCGCATCTGCTGTTGTTTCAGTTGACTTCATCAGGTCATAAACGTACATGTTCTTTTTGATAACATTTGCAACTTCTGAATTCCAACCTCTATCCATCTCAGCCGTTTTCTTTAAACAAAGGTTCACAACGCTCGGTGAAGATGTAGCCCCAAACAAATGTTTGACCATCGGTACTCTGTTAGCTCTGCTGACAAATTCCCTCCAGGCCACCACAAAAACCTCAACGCATCACAATCCCTGGGTTCCACTCTAACCTGATGGAACATAGATTGTATGTTGGCTACAAGACCCACAAACTCCTGACGAAAACGAGTCAGCACCCCCACAGTATTATTAGTTAGATCTGGACCTTGCAACAGTTGGCGGTTCAAAGACGTGTGTGCGAACTGGGCAGTACAATCGAACACAACGCAAACCTTTTCGGGTTTTAAGGGGTGCGTCACTGGATGGTGTGGCAAGTACCATACTGGCCGGTCCCCTGGTTGCAACTCATCGGTGGGCACTCTCTCTGCGTGGCCTTCTTCAATATACTCATTCATGGTTGCGTTGTACTTGAGAACAAATCTGTTGGGCTAAATTTTTTCCTTTTGTTTTTGGTTTTCTCACTTACTTGTTATCGTGTATTCTTTTTCTTTTCGCTCTCCGGTGTTTTGTTAATTACGCTCCTTTGTTACGTGCTATATTCAAATTTCGTTATAGCTTGTTATCTCGCCCCTATTTATTACCCGTTTTACGGATCTATTAGCGTAACAACATTCGTCGAAGTAGATTATTTTTTTTCCTCGGTGGCCCTGACCACCAACCCTGTCATCCTCAGCATTTGGTAAGCAGCTTCGTTTTCATCGTTTTTCATTAATTTCATTTTTCAGTCGCTTTAAAGTAGTTTTTCTGTATTGAAACTATTACTTTTTCGCTCTTTGTAGGAATTTACTTTTTTTATGGTTTGGTAATAGAACATTTGCTGATCGTGAGTTCGTGTGTTGTGTTTTGGAATTGGCCCTTGCCCGTTCAAAATCTTCGTCTCTGAGTAGACGCTTCTTTAGAAGTGCAGCTCGCTGCTCAACCGTAAGCCTGTTATTTGGCAGATAAGGGGGGTTTGTTCGCCATGGAAGCCCTACTTGAAAGTGTCCATTCACTACTTTCAGTGACTGTTCCATCATTTCTAATGCTCTCTTATCCTCGATCGGAGGACTCACACTCGAACTCACAACAGAATCTGCAAAGTCAGTGCTCCAAAGTCTCTCAAGTTGCTCCTGCAAAATTTCGTCACGGATTTGACGCTTGGTGTCTTCATCACAAAGCAATGTCCCGTCTGCTGCACCACTAACACTCGACCTTTCGATCACACCTTTGATGTTACGCGGTTCGGCACTCCCGTCTCTGTGCGACTGCTCCGCATCAACGTAAAACTCTTTGTTTCCCAGGCGAACAAAGTTGATGGAACAACGGTCATCAACTCTTGTCCCGCTCAGAGGACCCATAACTGTCCAACCCAGGGAATATTGCACTGCTACCGGCTCGCTATCTCCACCTGATCTGCACTCTAATGGGATAAACAGTGTAGGCTTCTCTCAAAGAGCGGCCGTCTGTAAATATCGCCTGGGGGTGTGCAAAATGAAAAAATCGAAAATCCTCAAACTTTGTCAGAATATAGGTCTAGGTAAACTATTTCTAGAAAAATAACTTTTAGTTCGATTGCATTTTTATTTTACGCGTACAGCAACCGAGTCGGTTCGGAGGTTTTCAGATCAGTTTTCACGCGTTCAAGTAATATATCAAACATGAGACGCAGTGTTTCATCACCAGATGAAACACCGAGAAGAGAGTTGAAAATACGACGCGTAGCGGAGTATTTTTGACAAACTTCGAGGTGTTTCATCTGGTGATGAAACACTGTGGAATGTTTGATATTTCTTCTCAAACAAAATCATTTTTGAAGGAGAAGTTAAGGATGCAAAAATGAGCAGTTTTTCATCCGATATCCAAACACTCGTTAAACATTAATTTCCTTTGAATTTTCTTTATGAATTATTAATGAGTTTGAGAATACCATATATTAGTTAAAAATCTTTTAAAAATTAAACAAGTAAAAAACTCTGCCTCTGAAAATCTTAATAGAGAGAGTACAACTTAACCAATAGCTTCGATGTGAAATTTTCCTATTCGTCAGCAAATCTATTATTTTTCGGATTTTTAATAATTTTACTTATTTTACCGATTTTTGACAGACATAAAATTAGCAAATTTCAGACACAGAAATCACTACTTGGTATACGGCTTTGAGCCATAACTTACCTACCAATAGAAAGAGCAAGGTGGCTTCCTCAAATAAATGCAATAAAATTTTTGGGCAGTCCTGCAGGGAAAATTGTTGAACGCCAAACAAAAGCGACCCTTGAGGTCAAAACACGCCGTTTTGTCACGACATTCGAAGGCGGTTAAATCAATAACAATGCTCTATTGGCCAGATTCCTCCAAAAGCTCTATGCTCTTGAGCAATATTGATTAGACTCGACTTATTTGCACTTCTTTTGCCTAATTATTTCACTTACAACGCGCCCGTTGGCAGTCGAAAGCCTAATTTTATTAAACTGGCGGTTAATGTTTGACAGCATTCGGATCATATGTTTCAAAACCCTAGGTTCAAAACTTACTACCAATTGGATTCATGCACATAAAAGAACAGATTTACCGACGTTGACTTACATAATGATGTATTAAGACTAAATATAATACTTATCTCTTAGGAAATGAAGATATTTTGGAAATATATAACCGGCTAGTGCGGTATATATAACCGGCTAGTGACTGGTCACCGTAACTGCTCGGAGCGGGAAGGAGAATGCGTTACTCACTTTTGTTCAAGGGTAGGGTGATGCTCCAGCGGGAGGGGGAGGGAATGTCAGCAGCTCTGTGTCTGAAAAGTTCTGGTAGGAGTAAGTAAGATTTGTGCTGCATAATGCAATAAATCCTTCCTAAAACTAAAATCTAAAAGTAAAAAAGATATGTCCGTTGGCTGGTTGAAAGTACGACGAACTGATTACGAAACCAGGAGACTGACGAAACGTTTGATAAACAAAAAATTATGCCACATGCGTCATCCACTATTTTGGGATATCTCGTCCGATTATCCTGGCATGCTTATTTTAAGCCAAAAGATCATCATATTATAGGAGCACCCGTGGAGCTACAATCTTGGACAGAATCATGAAAAATGAAGCAGCGAACCCCCCCCCCCCCCCCACCCCCTAAAACTAATCGTGCTCTTGTAACTAATTACTGAGATTTTAAGCATGTCCACCTACTCTCTTCTAACATTCTGCAGCACAGTATTCTTCCAATTTCATTGGGTAATAACAGAAAATCTGATAAGCTGATAAGCAAATTTACCCTTTTGGGACTTAGTAGTTCAATTCTCTATTTTCCAATTCCCCATAATACACTCTGTTTGCCCCCCAAATTTTGCATAAACCATTGTTTTTAAATGCTCCTGGGAGTATTGCATTTTCCCAAGAGCATTTTAAAGCAATAAGTTATGCAAAATTTGGGGGGCAGACAGAGTGTATTATGGGGAATTGGAAAATAGTCAATGGTCTTACTGCTAAATCTTCTGGCATCCAAGCCAACGAGGGACTGTGTCTCACAGCTTGTGCGCGTGCGAAGGTAGGGTGGGGCAGGTAGGCTTTGGTAGATTGTGCTAGCATAATTTTAAGCATAATTCAGCAGAACGAGCATTATTTTGAGCTTTTATTTCAGTTTAGCACTGCTAGCATAATCCGAGCTTTTAAGCGTTGAAAACAAAGAAACCCATCATAGCTCTAGAATAATTCAGTTTGTATTTTATTTCTGTATTGTTTTTGGAAAATATTGAGGTCTGTGCCAAGGCTCTTGGTCAAATATGGTCCGGCAGGCGGCAAAAGTCACCCTGTGCATATCTTAGAGACTGAGACTCTCCTCAGGCCACCACGCTTATGGCCACCCTCAGGCCTCAGATCAAAGATGGCGTCGTCTTTGAGTACATTCACTTCCACCACTTCCAGTGCCGTACCGAGAGCTTTAAACAAGTATGCGGGCTATAACTTTCTGACCCAGATTCAGAACCCAGAAACGGTTGATTTTGGTATCATTTGTTAATCATTTGGCTTTTCGAGGTGCGCACATGCGTATTTGCGATGCTAAGGACTGTAAGATTGGAAGGTGGACTATATGAATGTTCATTAAAGTCAAAATTGATAGAGTTAAGCTACTGATGATCTTTAATTTCCTTAAAATCAGTGTATAATCTAAGTAGCACAATTTCAGTGACAGAGAGCATAATTTTCAGAAAGTAGCATAATTTTGGCATAATTTCTTAAAAATATGAGCACTGCTAAAAGCATAATATGCTTTTTTTTCGAGCACAATCTACCGAAGCCTAGGGGCAGGGAGTCGGGGTGTGGAATTGGGGTTACACTAGGTGTAAAACACAACCAAAAGAAAAACAAAGTTTCCGCTAAATTTAAATCTAGGCTTAGACAGATTCCGCTCGGTAACTTTTAGCAACTTGTACGATTTTGCACTACTTTAGATTCTGAGCAGCTTTTTGGAGTTAGCACATTTTTGGCATAATTTCACTATTTTTATGGATTTTAGGATGTCCCAGATTGACCACATTTCCATAATGGATGGGCATCCTGTGATAATATTCCAAATATGGTACAACAGTACGTACATTAAAGGCAGCACGCTGTACGCCTCTGCTGTCCGTTTCAGGTTCAAGGATTAAGGCCGAATGCAGTCTCACTAGAAGAGCTTAAGATGTCCTCTTTGTGGATGACAAAATCATAGCAAACTTAGCGACAAAGCTTCCTGTCAATCTTGCAGCTGCTGACAGCGTTGTGTACTCGAGTGATACACGTTGCAGTAGTCTTAGGACGTCTCAGTTTTATTTTCTCACTATTTTAGCTGATTAGATCTTTTTTTCTAGAGATCAAACGATGGCGACCACCACGCAGGATCTTCGTCCACGCCTTTTGCAGTTTATTTCTTAAACCGGAAGTGGAAGGTTGTCATAGTGTGTTCAGTCATCCAGTCATTCATTCAGTCTCTCATGTTTTAACTAGTTAACTTTTTAAAGATTGTTGTTTACAATTATAAACGTTTCTATTGAATTTGTTGCCCACTTCGAAACTTTAAGAAATAATCTCCAGAAGCCGTAAACGAATATCCCGCTGGTTGTCAACTTTGGATCTCTAGCAAAAAGATCTAATCAGCTAAAATATAAAGAAAAAAAAGAGAGACGTCCTAGGACGGGATAGTTTCAGGCTGGGATAGTTTTGAATGACTGTCTAGGCCTGCTACTTAAATTGTTCAGTCAGCTTCCGGTTTGAAGTGCATTGCTCTTCCTGTTCTGTGTCACGCAAACGTGACATTCCCTCTCGGTGATATACAAGTATTTGGCCCGGGATGGGAAGACAGTGGAAAGTTACAAGTCCATATTGAATTGTGTGAATTATTTTGAGTCCTAAAAAGCTATGACATTTCGATGGGCTTTCGACCGCGACAACTTACGAAGAGTATAGATATTGGAAGACGCAAAATGTCACTTGTTAGCAAACGGTTCCCAACAAAATCCACAGAACAAGGCATATAGCTGTTTGAAAAGAAATTGTCTCGGCAATGTCTTTTTAACGAGGAGTATCGTTGTTTTTGCCCTTCGAATGTCGTGACAAAATGGCGTGTTTTGAAATCAAGGGTCGCTTTTGTTTGGCGTTCAAAAATTCTCCCTGCAGGATTGCCCAAAAATTTTATTGCATTTATTTGAGGAAGACACCTTGCTCTTTCTATCAGTAGGTAAGTTATGGCTCAAAGCCGTATACCAAGTAGGGATTTTTGTGTCTGAAATTTGCCAATTTTATGTCTGTCAAAAATCGGTAAAATAAGTAAAATTATTAAAAATCCGAAAAATATTAGATTTGCTGTCGAATAGGAAAATTTCACATCGAAACTATTGGTTGAGTTGTACTCTCTCTTTTAAGATTTTCAGAGGCAGAGTTTCTTACTTCTTTAATTTTTAAACGATTTTTAAGTAATATATGGTCTTGAGCCCGTGAAAACTGATCTGAGAGCCTCCGAACCGACTCGGTCACAGTAAACGTAAAATAAAAATGCAATCGAACTGAAAGTTATTTTTCTAGAAATAGTTTACCTACACGTATATTCTGACAAAGTTTGGGGATGTTCGATTGTTTTGTTTTGCACACCCCCAGGCGATATTTACGGACAGCCGCTCTTAAGACCAATTATTAGACCAACATCTGACACACAGGACTCCAACAACTCGACGTCTCTCAAATGAGGCCAATTCGAAATGTCGTCCTTTCGTGGAATGCAAGTGTAGGACACGGGTATCTGCTCAACAGTCCTAACATTCGTCAGCTCTTCTGAGACTTTTTTATCCATGGACATCACAACAATGTCTATCACATGCCCTTCAACTTTCCTGGTCCCCGTCACCCCTTGCAACTCATAATGACGTTTTAATCCGATCCAAGCTCAAGAGAGAGTTGCTCTTTGCGTAAGGTTACCTCACTACCACTGTCCAATAAGGCATAAGTCTCCACAATTCTTCCTCCTCCCTTTGCCCTGACTTTAAGGGGAACGACCCCTAAGCAGACACGCCTTTCACCGGCCCCAGTTGCTGCAGTAACAGAAGCTCTGCCACCACTCTGACCATCTTGATTGGTTCTGTGTGTTGCACTTGTATAACCCATAGCTGCACTGGTCTGCTGAGGGTTTTCTTCCAAAGTGGGAGGGGTGGGGTGTAACAGAGTGTTATGATCCTCGACACAACCTTGTACTTGACACTTGAATGTTTCCTTAGGACAATGGTCTTTGAAATGCCCACCATCAAGGCACTTGAAACACAGTCTCTTGTTCAGTACTGTTTTTACTCTGTCCCGGCTCGAAAGGTCTCTAAACTTCTCACACCTCCACAGCCCATGTTGTCGTGAACATACTGGACAGCTCCTGTTTGTACCAATTTCTCTTCTTGCACTGCTTTGTTCTTCGCTGTGATCAGGGTCGACATTGGTCGCTAAGGTGGTCATCCTTGTTAGAGTTCTTCCCCTTTTCTCTTCGCTTTCCAGACTCGCAATCAGATCCCCAAATTCATTGTTTACAAGCTTTGCTCTGTGCTTCACAAACTTTAACAAATCAGAGAACTTTGGTCTTCCACCAGCTTCAATAACTTTGCCAGCGCAAAGTTTTAACTATTTGATCCCTGGCATCAAACGCTTCTGGTGATTGCTTTACTGGGGCCTGAACTTCCTGGATTGAGGGCGACTGCTCGTATTCGTGTTTCGTCCCCCAACAAACTCTGTTAGGTGAGCTTGCCAGTGGGTTTAATGCAGCATCTCCCTGCGGAGACGATCCTGGTTGCTCATTTCCCCCAACAATTGGTAACTTTGATACACGGCCTGGGGAAACTGGTAATAAAGAGGTAAGAGCACGTGGAAATTCTTCAAGTTTAGGCTTAATATCTGAATGATACAAGACGTCTTCCTTGCAATCTACATCCCCTAAGGCCTCCAAATCAAACTTTTTTTTTTTATTGAACGAGGTGTCTCATGGTCAGTCGCACCGGCCCCACTTTCAGAATGAAGAATACTAAAACTGACATAGGCCTTCTCGGCTTCCATTTTGGCCTCCATTAATTCCCGTGCGTGATTAAGTTTAGTTAATATGAGTTGAAGCTCTTGCCTTTTGTTCAAATGTTCTACTTTAACTTTTGTCAAAATCATCTTTTCTCTACGAGCGTCAAACCCACTATAAACCGAGTTACAGCTGATTTCAGTACTCACGGTTGTCGCGCCCTTTCCTTCACGTGACCTCATGCTTCCTTCAATGGACTTTGATCCACAGGCAACGCGCATTTGTTTCACAATCTCGTCCAATTCCATCTTCCTTGCAAACTCTTCGTAGTATATGGTTTGGGCACCGTTCCTTTTAAATCCTGGCTCTGTTAATTCCATAAAACATTCATGGGCTTTCACAAACTTCCTCCATGTTTCTTCGTACACCGCGAACTTTACTTCTAAATCCTCTGACCATATATCTCCTCTTTTGATTTGCAAATTAGCAATTTCCTCATGCATTTTCCTTAGCATCCCGATTAATCCAGCTTTGGATCTCTTCAATTGCTCAGCCCTTTCAGCTCGATCCTCTTCTTCATTTCTCCGTGTAGAATACGTTCGCACTCGAGTTCCCTTTCGGGCGGCAGGACGTGAGCGAGTAGACATGTTTCACACAGAATCGACCAAATGAAGCTCTGGTTCGAAACCTGTTCGAATCACGGCAGACTTGAAGAATTTCAGCCAACTTTATTTAGAACGTTAAAAACGCACTACTTGCACAATGTAAATCTTGTATCAACTTGTAGATAACAATCTTACTCAAACGACAGCAAGCGAAGACATTGGGCGCAAACCTCGTGGTCGGTTCGGAGAAACTTGTATGTGGTTTTCTGGCAAATTACAGAGGTAAATATCACTCGAAGTTACGATACCAATTCTCAAATGTAGAAAAAAAGGCTAATTTACCGAACTGTTCGGCTTCAAAACGCTAATACAGGTAGAATATACTCAAATACTATCCTCGCTCGCGATAACAAACTCGACCAAGGCAAAAATGTTTTTGAGTCACGTGACGATAAACAAACAAATTACTCCTAAGGGGAGTCGGGAGCGACAGTTAAACTTTCTACTCAATTTAGAATTTTTTAATTTCGATAGTGGGCACTGAAGTTAATCAACGTAAACTTGGGCCGTTTTCAGTTTTCCTTTACATGCCTGTAATAGAGTACTAAAGTGTGACGTCATAAAAATGAAATTTCTGAAATCATGCGATTTGTCAGAATATTCTGAAAGACCAATGTCCAAGAGGCCTACTTGCCAAAAATGAGCATTTCGGGACAAATTGTCTCTGAGATCGTAGCTCAGTTATGCTTAGAAAACTCCATACAAACCCTTCTAAATTTTTTTGGGTTGACCCAAAAAAATTACCCCCAAAAATTGACGTCATCAGTTCAGTACTCTATTAAGAACATAAACTTAATAATAATTTCACAAACAACAAATATTTCTTTGAGCAATATGTTTTGCCTTTTTACTCTTTCATAAAAAGCGAGCTTTGATTTGACTGAAAATTGTTGGTACCCCGAAATTGTAGGTTTTGAGAAGTGTCTAAAATTGACCTACAGTCAGCCTCAGGGACCCCTAAATGTTTAATTTCTAGAACTCAGCTCAGGGTGCAAAGAAAGTCATTTTTGCAGTGTGCCATTTGGGAAAGCTGAAGCTAGCATTTACTAACCCAAACGTCATTTCAACTAGCCCCAAAAACGTTTTGATGAGCAGAATTGATTTTACAGTTTTTCTCTAATTTGAATTCCTCAAAAAAAAAAAACACTTGGCTGTCAGGCAGTGGGCAAAAATAAGGTGAAAATACAGCGATTTGTGGTAGCTTTTCTACCATAAAAGTTTGCCACTAAAATTTACGTGGCCCGACTCTATTTATATGCGAGATGGTTATGTTTTTTATTCGCTTTTCTCAGCAGAAAAGATTTAACCGATTTCTCTCATTTGGGGCGTCCTTAACTAAGAATGGTCAAACTATTTATTTATTTTCTTTTAGGTATAAAAACGTCTTCAGGAGTAGGCTTGGATAAATTCAGCTCGTAAAATGGCTTATTCTGTCTGCCGGCAGTGCTCGTAAAAATTGCTTATTCTGTTCAAATTCTGCTCGGTATCTGAAAAAATTTTCGCAAACATAGAAGGGAGCCTGGGCCTAACCCCTAAAAACTAATTATATATTCATTATCGGTGGCGAAATTGTAATTCATCTTACTTTTAATGTGAGTGCGTTGTAGTTATTAAATAATCAAATAATCCCAAGGTATTTTCCATTTCTTTTTTATTTAATTTTAAATTTTCCCTTTTTCTGCTCAAAGTCCGTCGAAAAAACCTTATTCTGCTCGAAATTCTCCCGGCAGAATTTATCCAAGCCTATTTAGGAGATATTGGCAAATATTCAAAACCGCATTGTTACAAAAAAATGTAAATAACTTTGAAATCCCACGACAGATTTTCCCCTAACTTCAGCAAATAAGCCTCAGAGCTCTCTAGTTTTACATCTACAAGTTTGAAGTCAATCGTGACCATACAACTCGTTGCACAACATGCTGGTCACATCACACATCACCTTTATTTAACCTCGGATTTACAGTGTAGCTCTTGAAGCTGATGTCTCCGAGATAGAAGAAAATAAATAAATTCATTTAACCTTGAAATGCTACGCAAACACATTTGTGAAAGTCGACACACAAATAGTGAAAGTGTGCTCACAGGCTATCTCCTACATGTATCTGAAAGGGTATTCTCGCCCAAAGCTTTATTGCAAGAAACTAAGTAATCAGAAACCTGCAGAAAATACAATTATCAGTACAAGAAAAACAACTTTATGCTGAGTGCGGGGTTAGATTAAAGAACTTCTAGTCATTAAACTTACTCAGTATTTTAACAATCTACCAGAAACTATTAGAAACTGTAAAGATTACAGAACCTTTTTAAGACTTTCAAGGAATTTTTAAGGTGGCTCGACTGGATTTTTTGGGGTTGATACCTCCCAAGTTTGAGCATTAACTACGTCGGCATGAGTAAAGATATGGAAAAAAGGTTACCACAACTGTATTATATAAAGATGAAAATTTCTTATGATCTGGGTTTTATTGCAATCGGAGTCGCCATGGCAACGTAATGAGGCCATTGCGTTTTTCATTTATCGTTAATTTTCTCTGTACCAGGAGTTTTTTGAAGAAATCGCTTAAGGGAGTATGTACCTGCCATAATTGCTTCCATTATGGCAAAGTTTGAAGAAATTCTATGGGAGCGTTTTCGAAATATTTTGAAATGCAGTTTTAAGAACCATCAAAGCAGTGAAATAGCATGCTAGCCGCAAAATTCGCTATTATTTTAAGAAAATGATAAGCTTTGGAATCGCAGCTTCATCTCATAGTGGTTTGATTCCATTGAAAACTGCTTACAAAAAAAGAGGGGAATTGCTCTGGGCGATCGCGAGTAAGAAGAATTTTATTAACTTGCATTCAGCTGCTTTTGATACAGTTTTTGGAGGTAATTTGGTCCATGCCTAAAAATTTCGCATTTTTCCAAAAACCGCTCGATAAATTTTTTTATAAATTCGACAATCCCGAGATCAATCGTTAAGAAATATTCCCTGCAAGTTTTAAGGACATTGAAATCAGGGAAGGCTTTTAAAAAGGGCCCCAAACATAACCAATTTTTCCCCCAGATTTTGTGTTTACAAGCGAGCGTCCTCATTGTTCAATGGCATTGTTTTCAAGTTTCATTTACACGTGCACATTTAGCAAAAAGATAGAATTATTACAAAGGCAGCACTTTCTTCTCAGTTATTTAAAGACCCTGAGTGTTGGTCCAGCCGGGGTTCGAAGCCGTGACCTCCCGCTCAGCAGACCAGCGCTCTTCCAACTGAGCCAACCGGGTGGCGTAGTATTCAGTAACGTTAAATTTCACCAGCATTTTGTGCAGCGAATTGTATGGTCACGATTGACTTCTTCTAGAGAGCTCTGAGGCTTATTTGCTGAAGTTAGGGGAAAATCTGTCATGGGATTTGAAAGTTATTTACATTTTTTTGGCGAAAATGCAGTTTTAGATGTACGCCGATATCCCTGACGTTTTTATACCTACAAGAAAATAAATAAAATTTTCTTGACGCTGGACCATTCATTGTTGAGGATGCCGAAATAATTCCTGCTGAAAAACGCGATACAAAAACATAACCATCACGCGTATAAATAGGTTCAGCCTACCTTAAAAATGTATATTACTTAAGCTTCACACCTTGATATTTTATTTATTTGTTTTTCTGAAAGGACCCAAACTGGTAGCTGTCCTTCCAAACATTATCACTGTAGGAACTGCATACTTTGGTTTTTAGCAATACAGTTTTTTAGAAAAATTCAAGTTAGGCAATGTTTACCCTAACCAAAGTAATTATACACATGACAATGGTTTGTTCTTTAAATTTCTGGTTACGTAGATCCTCTCAAAAAAGATTACGCATTTTGCCCAAGTGTGTCCCACTCTGCACGAATTGGTCAGACTCTGTCAATTTGTTGCCCAGTCAGTTCTTATCCACCCCCACGTAAGGTCACCTGGAAGAAAAACGGAACTCAGTTGCAGCAAGGGAGCGAGACTATTTTGACCATCATTCTTGACAAAGATGATAAATTTGGAACCTACACTTGCACTGCTTCAGATGACAATCCCTCCACCGAGCCAATTGAAACAGTTATCACTGTTATGAAAGAAATTTGTAAGTATAGACTTGTAAATACTTTATTGTGCATTTACCATCATATAACTCAAGGCAACTGAACAATTATGGTACACATTTATGTCAAAGGGATAGAAAGACAATTCACTGAACTGAAAAAAAGACATTTGACATCCCTATCTCTTTCAAGTGTGTTTATCAAATCAAGTTTTTTATGCACATCACACTCCTGTCCACTGATTACTTAGGGTCGAAGGATAGGGTATTTTCTTATCGCTTCTTGATGATTGACGTTATTACGCTATATTTTCGTCGGTGTATGTATTTGAGTTAATTGCCTTGGATCGGTAATACATATTGGTGTGATCTAAATACAATAACAACAACGTGGTTTGAAAGTTCATGTCTTGTAGCTGAATTATACTTACTACTGAGTATTGATTTATCTTGAGGGTAATGTATTGTGTTGTGCAAACTTTTATTAGATCATCAGATATTTGTCTGCTGACAATTGTTTCTGTTAAATGTTTAATTGTAGCCGAATTACCAGTTATATCAATCAGAGGAACAGATGTAAAAGCAGCAAAGATGGAGTGGTTACCACATATTCAGGCAGAGTACTATTTGGTGAATATAACAGGACTCGATGAGGTTATTTTTGATGATCTTGTGTATGTTGGAAAAGAAACTTCCTTGGAGATCCATTACAACACCTTGGTAACAAAGAAAGGCGAAAGAAAGCCCGAGAAAATAGAAGTATGTCCGGTTGTATCTGCCTTTGGAAATGGGACAGTTATTGCAAGAACAACAAAAACATGCTTGAGTAAGTTTAACAACCATTACATACGTCAAGTAAGATATTTCGCCGGGGCTAAAAGGGAATCTCCTACAATAAATTTATAATTTAAATCAAACACATTAGGGCACATTCATGTGACTTTTGAGGGAAAGGCGAAGTGATTTTAGAGGAAAATAATTTGCAAACAGTCCAAGAGTGGAACAAATCTTAAATCGAGTTAATAGCCTTATTTAGAATTCACCAAATCAATGAACAACAGTTTCTGCGTATTCTGATTGGCTCCTGTAACTCGAAATATCCTTGGATATTCACTGTTTTGAGACGGGATTCAAACTGACTTCTTGTTTCGTGACAGTTTCAAAAGATAAAATTTTAGCAGTAAATGAAGTAGCTGCACCAGCAAATACCAAGAAAAAGACAAAATTTGGCTTTCAGTGTTTAATTCTTACTGAATTTGCAACAAAATCATAAAGGATCCTCAAAATACTGTCGAACTCACCTGTCAAATTTTGACCAATCAGAGCGTAAAAATTGGACGTAGAGCGTGACCAACGCGTTACCATGGTGAGAAAGGTCAAAAGCAACTTCCCTGCCTGTAAAAGCTGGCTGAATTGAATTTTTGCCCAGTAGGCTTTTGTTTGTCGGTGATTCCATTTATCAGTGCTTCTAACGTCAATTTCTACAGGAAATGCTGAGCCGGTATAAACAAGTTTCGGATACTCCGACTGCGTTTAAATTACTTAGCTAGGTCAGAGCACGTGCAGCTTCGAGCTTAGTCCATTTATTAAAATAATTTTTAGCTATTGTTTAGCAAAAGCGCATTCTAAAGCAGTTTAATTTAGCCATAAACTCCTGTATTCTGTATTTAATAGCTCGTAGTACATGTGCTAACCGATACATACTCCTTGTGAACAGCATATGAAAACATTTATTTAAAGCACTTACAGGAAACCCTCCAGGTCCATTAAAATAATAGTCAAAAACCACGGTTTAAGTAAAACTAAGCCTTCTGGAAAACTTAACTATTAACAAGAAAGTGCACTATTGTTTGGAAAGTGTTTGACAGCCACATGAGAAAGCAAATTATTTTACAACTAAAAAGCGTTAATGAGCTTAAAGTGATCTTTGCGTTAAGTAGAAAGACTGCGCTGATAACTAGTTTCTAGAATATTCAAGTGCACATGCAGTCAGATGCTTCGACTGTGTGGGGTTTCAATTCCTATGGTCAGAACACGTACAGCTTTGGGCAAAGAAGCTCCTTAGTCATTGGTGGAAACCGTGAGTGCCATAGACATGCCAAAAAGTTACCAAAGAAATGCTGACGAAATGCTTAATACAGTATGCCAAAAAGCAGATCCCAAATATCAAATGCTAAAGAAATGTAAACATGATCTATCAAGTAATCAACACACGGAGAAGGTCATGAAATATAAAAAACTAAGGAGAAAAGTGAATTGGTAGTATCGAAAATGAAGACCGAAGAACCATTTGAAAACGAAGACCCACTTGAAAACGAAAAGACCGCCTCGCAAACTAGACTCCGACCTACTCGAAAACGAAGTCCCACTGGAAAACGTAGACCTCGAAGACGAAGACCCACGCGAAAACCTAATCGATGCATAAAGTCTTGAAAAGGTAATCGACCAGGATCAAATGATCACCATTAAATCACATAAGAACACAAAATAGTTAAGAGTGGTTGTCAGAGAAAACCAGGCAAAATGTTAAAAATGTCAATGGAAGGGAGTCAACAGAATAAGCTCATACTAACACCATAGATAGGTGAGGTGGAGTAATGGACAAATGTAATAAACAGGTTCTTCACTGCTCTTGTACTAGAGATACAAGCATCCGTTCACTTAAGCCCCTCGGACACCATTTTTGTAAGCAAAGTTTGACCATTTTGTGAAGCTCGCAAACTCCTCAAAATTAAACGAGCGAAGTTCGTTTTTGTATGCGATACAACACAATACTGTTACAGGACTATCTTCGAAAACCATAAACTTTGTTAAGTAGCAACGGGCAACACTCAAACTTTTTTCTTATTTTACCTGACCTAAACTCAGTGTCTGCTAGCTAGCCAAAAATGGGTCGTTTTTGAATTGATCTATAGAACACAACTAAGAGGATAATAAAACTCTGACAGCCAAATTGCAGTCCGCTATCATCCATGTTATGAAAACACTAATTATCATTTTGGCCTCGTTGGAACAGGAAGAAATTAGAAAACTCACATTTGCCGTAGTTGCCAACCTTTTTCGTGAAAATAGGCGTATCCTTTTGTGTTTGTTTCAAGTCCTCTTCATGATGTTTCTTCCCTATTTGGCTGTCAGCTACGGTCAGCAGGTAGAGGCAATATCAGAACGCTCGAAATACTGCCACTGTTACATCTTGAAACGGCAAAAAGTGCTGAACCATGGGTTAAAACTAGAAAATAACAAAGCAAAGCAATTCAGTATTCGGGAGGGACTGGCACTAGTAGTTGCCTTGTCTCCAAAACGACAAATGATAAGGTAAAAGACAAGAAACAAACGACTCAGTAAATAAATGCACACTTCCTATACAAAACAAAAGCAAACCCTCATCAGCTACTTGCTCCAATATTACTTCTGTTTATTAAATTTTGTTTGTTCTGGGTTGTCATTTTTAACTCGTGAATCCTATTCACGAAGTTATAGGGAGCACTCAAGGGTGGTCGGTTGATCGGTTGGTTGGTCGAGTGGTGTAAACTTTTATCGTACTCAAGTGAGCCTCGTGATGAGGAGGCAGCTTATTTTGAGCGGTGGCTTCGATGGAGCACCATTTTGGTCACGTTTTGGTTCTGTTACGTCACATGCTTAGCTATGCACATGTCACTAGAATTTTCTGATGAAAGCCTGTTAGTCCAGAAAAATCTTGTCAAACTTTATTACGCATTGGAAAATGACAGATTATTTGAAAACAGTAACATATAAATGGACCATTCAAAAATATCCAAAACGATCATATCTGAATTTTCCAGTGACATCTTCTATTTGTTTCTCCCTTTGGTTTGAGCTGTTCGGCAGCTGCCGAGCTTCCCTCTGACACTGATAGATCACCAACATCAATGTTTTCCGTTGAAAAGCTTAATCTTAGAAAATAAATACGACTTTTCTCTCCACCTGGTATCTCTAGATCATTAGAGTTAGCTGTTCCAGTCATTTTACGTCGTTGGATTCCTATCACACTGAAACACACCATTATTTACCGCTCCTTGTTCTAATTAAAATATTCTTATAGTCAAATTCCTTTAAAAATAACCACTATGAAAAGACACTTACAAAGTGATTGCTTCGGAATAAACTCTCGAAAGCGCCCAACAGATTGTAGCCTTCAGCAGGCTTTACACATATATTATCACACATGATGGCGTTGAAATGTGATAAAAGATAGGAAATTTCAGCCATCTTTGGTTAATAAAAAAGTCTTCAAAATGTGGGTACTTCTGGGTACTTCGTAGCCTGCACAGTATTCAGGACTTCATTTTGCTGGCGTGAGGTCCACATTTGGAAGACTTCAACTTATAATCCAAAAAATCGTGAATATTGGTGACCTTGTTGTGAGTCACTGAACACTTTGACATACGAAGACCAAGTGAAACAATGAAAATAAATGTTTCTATATGAAAACTTCGCTTTTAAGCCATTGCAGATCGGAGAAATCATGTCAAATAACAAAATAATGTAATTTCTTACTTTTACTGGAACACAAATGAGAAAAAAGCCAACGAGAAAGCGACCTTATTTCATGATGAAATCTGCCATGACTTCGATATTGCGCGATGCTTCTGAAAAAATGCATCATGAGATACTATTTGATCATCATCTGCAATTAACCTAAACCAGTTTGACAGGTTTTCGTTTCTATTCAATCAACAGCTACTGGACTAGTTCTAGGAGTAACATTACTTAACCCTTAGACACGCATTCTCCTTATTTCGATTTTATATCCCATCTATGTTGAATAAAACCTCTCTTTTAGGAGGCCTAATTGGTAGTATCCTGGGTTATTTTTACCAGTCACGCTGTATTTTGGCAAGTGCGTACACAATGACCGTCCTAAAAAATATATCTGAGTAGTCATAGAGGGATGATTTGGCCGTTTTGGTTGATTCCCTTTGGATTCCCTTCGTCACATATGCAGGATTCCCGCGCAAAAAGTGGATTCCTCCATGCGTAATAAGTGTCTTTCTCCATATATAATTAAGTGGGTAGTCGTTTCTTTTCTTTTGGAAGAACACAATAGGAACAATAGGCTTGCCTAGACTTGCCTGGTAAGTAACTTGGGCCCGGTTTACCGGAATGTCTATTAAAAGGAAAATAGGAGCGATCACCTAGCAATGTGAGAAACGGCTAACTATATCTCATTTAGCGCTAAAAAAAATCGGATACATCAACAAAACACATACACAAAGTGGAGCTAAAAAGTCTTTATTTCAATTTTGTCTGACAATTACAGAACTGTTTTCTCTTATCTATAAACGATTAAAGTCTTGTCATTTTCACGCACTGTTAGTCAGTTAATTATGCGAGTTCACAAGCCCAAAGTTGAATACAAATTAGTTCATCTCTACAGCTAGACCCAAGGGAGCACCTTGACGTATTATTATATAAACAATTTTAAATAACTTGACAAGGATTAGTTAAAACACGCGACTTATAATTAACGTTAAAAGCCGACGTTTCGGTATCATCATCACACCATTCTCGAGGCAAAATGAATAAGTAATGCGAAGATTTGATTTCTATAGTCTCTACAAATTAGCATAATAACGAAGGATCACAAGTTCTTCAAGTGAATACCTTTGCGCGAATCGAGTCCGCCTGCACGTTTAGGGATGGTTTGAGTTTTCTTATCAACAGCATCTCCTTAATTAGGCCATCAAATTTGTTAGAGCCTTTAGTGAGCACGTGAAATTGTTCTGAAAGAAAAGGTGGTACGTCCGAGTTATGTTCGCTAAGATAATGTTTACAAATTGACGACGATTTCTGTTTGTGTCCATCAACGCGTTCGTGAAGGTGGCCGCGAGTATAACCAACATATCCTGCAATCTGAGATACTGCTAGAGCTTTTAGAATGGCAATTTTACCCATAAGTGTGAGTCTTCTGGCCGACCAGCTCCCGAGGATTTTTTTTATCTTTTCGATTTTCTCAGTGAAATTATTGTCAATATTGGCTGGCGTCGATGTCGAGAACCAAACTGCTAAGGCGTAGACCTTTCCCTCTGCCCAAAAGATAGGTTTACTCGAAGGAATAACAGCATTAGTATTCTTGTGTGACCCTATCCAGAGGGCTTCAGTTTTCTCACAGTTTGCTTTCAAACCTGATACATTTGCGAATATGTCTAGTACGTATAATGCTCTCGAAAAATAGCGTTCTGAGCCATTTAAGATCATTGTTGTGTCATCTGTATATTGGGACAGCTTACAATCTGAGTTACCCAATTTGATACCGCGAATTTCTGTATCCCTTCTTACTGCGTTACCCAATATTTCAGCACCTAAGATAAATAAATAGGGAGGCAGTGGGCACCCCCTGTCTTACTCCACGATGTAAAGAAAAGAAGTCGGATGCCCATCCATTGTTAAGGACACAGCTACTTATGTTCGTATAAAAAAGTTTAACCCAGCTTACTAAGGATGTTCCAAAGTTGAAGTGTCTTAGTGTTTTCTCTATAAAAGACCACTCTATATTATCGAAGGCTTTTTCAAAATCTACAAATAACAAAAGGCCCAGGATTTGTTCCATATTTGTGTGGTTAATAATACTCTCAATAAGTCTGATATTTTCTCCTATAAATCTGTTTTTCAAAAAACCGGTTTGATCATTATTTATTATGTTCAAAAAAAATTTCTTTATGCGGTTTGCAATGGATTTAGCTGCGATCTTGTAGTCGCAATTGAGAAGAGTTATAGGTCTCCAGTTCTTTAAAAGGTTAGCTGGTTTGTTTGTTTTTTTTTTTGGTAAGAGGGTAATTAGACCTCTTTTTTTGAGAAATTGATAAACAACGTTTTTCATATGCACCATTTAGTGCATTAAGTAAGTAGCCTTCAATGTCTTCCCAGAAAACCTTATCGAATTCGGCTGGAAGGCCATCAGTCCCAGGAGTTTTGTCTGATGCCATAGTTTTTAGACTATTTAGGCATTCCTCTTTTGTTAAGGGCTGTTCGGATTCTTCCTGCGCGTGTTGGTCGAGTTTTACGGTAGATTCTTCAGAGAAGAAAAAAGCGTCATGAGCAGAGATATCAGGCGCGCGTAATGCATATAAGTTTTGATAGAAAGATTTTGCTTCTGTTAAGATTTCCTCATCTGTTTTGATGACACTACTATTCTCGGGCTGAAGTTGCCTTATGGTTTTAGTATTAAAATGCCTTTTTTCCAAGTTTAAGAAGTATTTCGTGTTTTTTCTCCTTCGTTATGCCAGCGGGCTTTGGATCTTATCATGGCTCCTCGAGTTTGACGCTGGACAACATTTTCTAACTGTAATTTTTTAACTTCTAATTCATTATATATAGTGGTCTTGTTGGTTTCAGATAAGTCATTTTCTTCCAGTTTCCTCTGTAGGGACGTTATGACAGACTCCAGATTTGTTTCTGTTAACTTCTTTTTGCCTCTCTTATGTTTTGCGTATTGTATTGACTTTGAACGAATTTGCATCTTCATTGTATCCCAGAGGAGCACGGCATCAACCTCAGTGTTATTTTGGTATTCATTTGCAACTTCAGTGATTGTTGTTTTTATCAAATTAATATATTCACTGTCTGATAGAAAAGACGTATTTAACTTCCAGAAGCCCGCGCCCCTGGGATTGGTATTGTTTGTAAGGTGGCGCGTTATCAAAGAATGGTCTGTTTTGTACCCTGGTAAAATATCAGCTTTTGTAATTGCTGAACTTAGACTATTACTCGTCAAGAAAAAGTCTAAGTGACAGTGAATTTCGGGCCTGCTTCTTCTCCAAGTGAATCTTTTGATATCCGGAGACCCGCCAAATGTCGATAAGGTCTAGCGAATTTATTATGTTCCGAACTTCCTTCAAAGAATTTTTGTGAGTGGTCAGTCTTCCTCCCTTCTTATCATTTTGGACGTCCAATACTAGATTAAAATCGCCACCCAGGATAATGTCCTCGCACTCGAAAGAGAGGAGGTGGCTGTTTTAAAAAATGTCGGATTGTCATCGTTTGGCGCATAAATGTTTCCCAAGGTTATAGTCTTATTTTCAAGTTTCAAATCTACTAAAATAAAGCTTCCATCTGGATCAGAAAATTGTTTCTGGATTTCGAATTGAAAGTTGTTGTTAAACAGGATGCATACCCCTGCACTTGAGCCAGAAACACTACTAAAAATAGCTGAGAAGCCCCATTCTGATGACCACAGTCGTTCTTTTTCAAAACAAGGTAAAACTTAAGTGGCTTAGGGAGAACATACCTTGAAACAGAAAGATTGGCGAATCTGGAAAGGACGGAACGCCAAATAGTTTAACTTTAGAACTTACAATATACAAAAAGGGAAGAATCCGTTGTGTGCAAACGGCAAAGCAAACGTGGATTACTAGTCTCAGTCTTAAAGGTTGCAATAGCAATTAATGAAAAGGCAACTGAGAAAAATCGAATTGTACTGACCTGAGTAAAGAGAGATAGTAGTTAGCTAATCTGACAAGGTACTTCACCCCGCACGATGAAATCAGACAGTTTCAGCAAACTCTCTTGTAAACCATGTTGACAGTTCGATGACTGAACACAAATGACATCTTTTTCGCAAATAGTCAGGTTATATAGAGTGTCAGAAAGGCCAGAAAGGCCATAACCAGGCCTGAAAGACCAAAAGGGCCAAAGGAGACAAATGGGCCATTTTTAGTCATGTGTCTTTATTTTTCTCAGACACACGCGTTTGTGTCGCGCGTCGTTAGTCACACAATAGCTCTCAATATTGGAATCATCATCATCTTTATTAAGTGTAATCACAAATTACTGTGTCTAATTAAAAATTTTAGACCTTGCTTTAGTAATTGGTATTTATTTAGTAATTGGTAATGTCAGATTTGTTATTTATTGTACCAGTTTACTATTATTGTTATTAATGATCAAGTCAGCAATAAAACACTCTTAAAGTTTGGTTGTTTACAGTTTTATTGAAACGCAACAATACAAGGATCCAGGAAAAATAATTATAGAACATTCATAGTAGGTCTATTCTTTATCTTGTGGAATGGGCTGCTTTTGATACAGTCGATTGAGTAAGAATTTTCGCTTATCGATTGCTAGTTCTGTGGATTCCAACCAATCGAATCCTTCTGTATCTTTTAGTTCTTTTTGGGTTTCCATCACTTTTTTTAAGGTGGGATCTTTTTTCATTGCACACATCCACTGTAGATTCTCTAAGAGTACTTTTCCTAGCTCTTTTCTGTAAACAGGGACGAGAGCGTTCACGGCTTTAATACGAGCCACGTTTTCTGAATCTCCGTCCCCTTCGTACTCATTGATCAACGCGTTGAGCTCGGTCTCATGGCGTTTCTCGGCTTCATCAAAAATGCGTGACCAAGGCTCTACGTTTTCTGTTTCTTCTTGGAAAGACTCCGTTCCTTGGCTAGAGACTTCGCTTTCTTGGGAGAAATCGCTGTCTTCACTGTCTTCATATTTTCCAGCACCTTTCTGAAGAAGGGTGTGATGATGGTTACTGTTCCACCTTTTTTTGGTTTGAACCGCACGCATTCAGGTGATAGGACACTAAACTTCAGAAAGGAACGCGCCTCTTTTATAGGATATTGGTGAATTCGGGGTTACTAAGCGTTCTCCTTCATAAATATTAATCGATTTTCCATCGACCCTACATTCACCCTTGATTGACCTCACATCAACCCCACATCGACCCTACATCGACCCCACATTGACACCATGATTGACAAGAATTACATTAGAATTAGTGATATCAAATTTGATTAGCGAAGCTATATAAACAGGAAAATAACTTATTTCCTTTACTATGTTGGAGGTTCTCGTGTGGTAAAGATGCTGTATAAATTCGTGAGAGATTGCCCGGTGTGTGGCAAGCCAGAGTTACTCTCCTTGAGTGATCACCTGTGTCAAGTGCATTGATTAAAGAGCCGCGAAAGAAAGCTTGGCTAAGAGCAGCAGTATTTTCGGGGTCTAAGAAAAGTCTGGGTATAACACAAGGAGTGTCCCGAAGTTTTCCCCAAGTATTGCACACGGAAAAGGAAAGAAGTAGAGAACGAAAACAAGCTATTGCAGCTGTGAAAGAAACGGAAAAACCTCAGCATTGTAAAGTCAAGAGGCCCAAATTAAGCAACGATGTTTCCTTGGAAACCAAGGCTTCTCCAGAATTTATGTTTCGACTTAAATTTTCACTTCTCGTGGTGGGCCCCACTCAGTGTGGTAAAACATTTTTCGTTGAAAATTCTCACAACGGATCGTATTCTTTACGAGAGCAAGAAACAGATGCGAATATGGTGGTACTACTGTCAGTGGCAGGATACCTACAAAATGATGCAGTCATCTATCAGAAAGGAAATTCAGTTTTTTCGTGGCCCTCCAGAGTTTACAGAAGATCTTCGGGAAATTGACCCAAAGTTTAACAATGTGCTGGTGTTTGATGATCTTATGGCCCAAGCAACAGATTGTCCTCTCGTTTCCCTTCTGTTTACCCAAGACCGGCATAGAAATGCTAGTGTGATACTGCTGCTACAAAATATGTTTGCAAAGGGAAAATTTAACACAGACATCAGCTGGAATGCTAAGTACATGGCTCTTTTCCGAAGTCCTAGCGGTCGAAAACAAATTGGTATCATTGCGGAACGAATGTTTGACAAAAATCGCCCATGATTCACGTCAGCTTATTTTCAAGAAACGGAAAGAGCGTTTGGTTATATCTTTGTTGACAATCGCCCAGACACGCCGAGTGATAAGCAAGTATTGAGTGACATTTTCGGCTCTTGTCGTCGATATCTGACTATTAACATCTCCGCCAAATAGGTCGAAACAGTCAAAACGACCAGTTACAAGGAAAACATTGCCTGCGAAGCTAGATCAGCAGTAAAATGGCCTCCTGTAGTCAAATCTTCCACGCAAATTGTAAAAAAGTCACTGCCATTTCCTTTTGATTCAGTCTGGTCTGAAGCAGCCTATCCCGTTGTACAAAATTTTATGCAAGGAGCGCCCCGATGCCAAACCCTACCAAAAGACTTCGGGATCACGGAAATGTACCACATTGCAAGACATCTTTATGATCCGTATCTTCCTTCGTACTCATATGGAAATTACTGGCCTGTGAAAATAAGACACTATTGCAATGGAAAATCAAAATGGATTTATTTGCACAAGGACTATCCCAGTGTAAGATCTCTCCTAGAAAAGAACAAAACGAATACTTGATAGACCAATAACAAATTAATTAAACGGTTGTCGATGCACTTTGCAGTGGAATATTTTATTTTTCAATAGACCTAACAATTGTGTGAAACGGTACCTTTTTGTTAGAGGACTTAAATTATCACTGGTTAACGGAGCGTGTAACAAGACATCGAGATAAAGTAATTTTATAGAGAGAACACTGTCAGTGTGATAGATTGAAGTAAAGAGTTTGAGCTCCATTTTGTGTATGTGTATGTGTGTTTTGTTTATATGTCATATATATATATATATATATATATATATATATATATATATATATATCCTAGTTTTAGCGCTAAATATGAAGACATAAGCTAAATTGAAATATAAGACTTCAGCTCCTCTTTGTGTGTGTGTTTTGTTTATATATTCGATTTTTGAGCGCTAAATAAGATATAGTACGCCGTTTCTAAAGTTACTTACTTACCGTGTAAAGTTACCTAACGGGCAAGCCTAGGCAAGCCTATTGTGCCTATTGTGTTCTTCCGAAAGAAAAGAAATGTCCATCCACTTCCCTATATATGGAGGAAGGCACTTAATTAATAAGGAGGAATCCACTTTTTGCGAGGGAATCCTGCATATGTAATGAAGGGAATCCACCTTTTGCGAGGGAATCCAAAGGGAATCCACCAAAACGGCCCAAATCATCCCTCTGTGGCTACTTATATGTTTTACTTTGGATCACTATTACGTTTTAATTTACTTGCTTCAAAATTAGACTTGCTTGCACGTGATAACAACAAAAAATGCTGCAGTATTAATATTAGGAACCTAAAGCAACAACCAGGCAACAACGACGGCAGTGAAAACATCAGTAAAAAATGAATTTGCGTCCTATCAAACTATATCGTGTCTATTTGAAACCGCACAATTCGTCAAATGTAGGTTAGTTTTCCTGGAGTTGAATTCTAAACGACTTAATCCATGTTCAAATAGAGAAAGGACAATTTGTCGTCGTATGTCCACGTTCTCTACAAAACGTCACATTGGGAGGTTTCACCTGAGGTGATAACTATTGTTACAAAAATCAGAAGGGTTCGACTGTAACAAAAATTCGTATTGCAACATATGAAAAAAGTTCGTTTCAGCTTATAAAGGCACACTACAGGTTTGTACATAATGCCCTGGTCAAAATCCTCAACTCCCTTAAGCGGTTTTTGGCATTCGTTTCTTCAGCTGAATTCCATTCTACCTGCTCTTCGACCACTTTCACGAACTCAAGACAACGGCCTTCATCATCTTTAGTCAACAGTGTTCAATTCAGTTGCCTGATAAAATGCAAAACAAACGAAGGGATTCAAGTCGCGTCGTTCCTTGTTTAATTGTCTTCGGATTATTTCAAAAGCCTGTTTAAACCACGGGAATGGAGCAGTGCTTGACACTACCTTGTTTGGACACTGGTCAATGGGCTAGTGAGTGAAATAAATCACTAGCCCAGAAGGACAAGCCACTGGTCCCAAAAAAGTGCAGGGGGTTAGGAACCAGTCTTCTCGTCCTCTACAGGTTCCTCCTCCAACACCCTCTTAAATGAAATGGTACTATGAAAATACCGGTATAATAAAATGAAATAAACGGAATAAAAGTTGCTCGGTTATTTTTGTTAGTTTTCAATTCTTCATTAAAACAGTTTATACAGCAATTTTTATGAAAATCCAACTTTAGGGCAAAGAGACATAAACAGTAATAAAGCGAATGTTTTCAGTCCAGAGTTCAACAGGCAATCTGAATGTCACGAGTTGTAATTTTTAAAAGTCAACATTGATTTGTTAAAATAAAGGCGGCTTCGAGTCCCTCAGCTCCTACGTTCGCAGGATTTTATAGATCAACTTTCGCGGCTTAGAGGGAATTAAAATGATCAGTTACGTGTAGTTTATTGGCTCAGTTATGCTGTGATCAGAATGATATGCTTGACTACAGGTAAGCAAATTCCCTTCAAGTTGGCGGCAAATCTTTAAAAAGCTTCAAAGAGTAAAATTTCTTACAATTGCGTTGTCATAGAGGGATGTGTAACTAGGACTCAAAAGTCATATGGAAAGCTTTCCTTCCATTAAGCTGCACTTGGTAGCTGGTTGAGAATATGCTTTTTACAGTCAAAAGACCCTTGAACAGGACACTTTCTCGAAGGAAAGTTGTTAAAAAACTTGAAATCTTCTTCATTCCTGATCCGTAAATGTGCCCGAAAAAAATCCAATATGACGGACCCTACTTTGATAACAGCTCTTACCCAGGCCCATACTTTATTGAGTGACATGAAAACGACAACGTACAATGTAGTTGCATTTCCAACATGGCGTCTGTTTTGCTTGTCAATAGCTACTGTACCTCCACTATATGAATAACAAGTCTTTTGGTTTACACTTGATACTCAAGCTAAAAAACTAACTACCGATAAAGTGTTGAAGAAAAAGAACTGCTGAGGCCAAGTTAACGAGTTGTAAAAAAATTTATTTTGTTCACTAAACTACTGGTCTACGGGCTAGTAGAAGCAAACTCTTGCCAGCCCAGCGTGAATTTTCACCAGTCCTGGGCTAGTGGTCTAGCGTCAGTGTCGAGCACTGTCAAGTTCATTTTATTTCATACTATTTTCATTGTAAGTTCACAGATACAAATTAAAACAAAAACAGATTCTCTTCAGTAACTAATAAAGCAAAATGGAACTAATGCTATATTGAATGTCTGTGGTGTCCAAAGTAGAAACTGCAAGTATTTCTTTTTCTTTTACCCACTGCCTAAACTTGTTCTAGCATGGTTGAAAGAGTAATCATTTTGCTTACCAAAAGGAAGCAATATTGTTTCCCACACTTTTAACTTGTCTTCACTTAAAATGGGAGAAGCACGTAGTCCAACCCTAACCCTAGCTTTAAAGACTTCTGCTGTAGTCCAAGAATAACCCTGATTAAAGAGTCACCTGAACGTTTTGGCAGAAACTCAGCTCAGCAATCGTATACTGAAAGGTCGCGAGAACAGCCCATTTCCTCCTCCTGAAACAGGTGCTAACCCAAATAGGAGAGTCCTCAAGCTACATGTAGAAATCAACAACTAAAACAATTCGAACCAGGAGCCCAGAGAACAGAAGTACTGCCGTTATCATCAGTGAAAAGGACACCATTTCACTGAATGCATAGCCTTTGGAAAACAAGCACTAGAAGTTTGAAAAAAATGTTCTCTCAGAGCGGGATTATGTATTTGCTGTCCATTAGTAGGACACAAATGAAATTTTACAAATGGGACAACTGCCATCTCATTGTTCTTCACAAAGAAAAGGCCATCCACGGGAATGGAGCACTTACAAGGGGCTTAAAATGGTCTGTGCTGTGGTTTGCCTCAACTCTTTTAGTGGTGAAGTCCCATCTAGCAAGATTGTTCTTGTTGGCATTCTCTTTGAGAATGGGCTTCAAAAGTCCCATCACGCTTATGCAGTCGTAGACGACAAGAGCAATACATTCATGATTAGTCTGGACCTAGCCAACAAGTAAGGGGGTGTTTACATTAGAAAACTCGCACCGGCGTGAGTTTCATACCGGGATGACTTTTTGATTTTGTATCGCGTTTACTTGATGACTGGGTTATCCCATATCTCGTTATTTGAAGGTACACTTCATCTTCATAAAATACACGTGTGATTCAAAATTGCAAACATTACGCATGCGCTACCCGTTCCAGTCTACCGGCAGACCGATTTCACACCAAAACGGGTGGTCCTTTTCGCGTTTACATGATACCGCTGCGAGATTTCGTATCGCAGTGAAATTTTTGCCTGGGTACAAGAACCGGGGTGAACTCACGCATGGGTGACTCGCGGCGGCATGACATTTTGTGGTGGTATCATGTAAACAAATATAGAGCCATGAGAGGGAACTGGTGTGAACTCACTGTGGGGCGAGAGTCACCCCAGTGTCATATAAACACCCCCTTAAACGCAACCGGGACAAACATCAAGTATTTCCTGATGACCTGCAGCAGTGGAAAGAAGAAGTCTGGGCAACGAATTTCTGGTGTTCTGTAGCACTCCATGACTGGCGAAATAAGAAGCTTCCCAGCTCATCAAGCGTGCAAACATCCCCAAGGCCAGACAGTTTTCCCACTTTTAGGAGATTGCCAATGGGATCCCTCCTTTTTTTACCAGGCCAAATGTTGAGATCGTTGTCGGCAGAGACATCCCCGAGCTGTTGGTCATAAGAGCTAGCAGAAACAGGAGCCTCATGGGCCCAGAAACTGAACTTAGAATGGACCATAATGTGTTCAGCTCAAGAAGGTGGTCCAGTCCACTTCTCAGAACACCATAAAACGTTTGAGTATTTAGGAAGCCTTTTAGTTTTCCCTTGACAAGCAAACTTCACATCATAACCATCTGAACAGCCTGAGACGAAAGAAGATTACTTCCAGTTTATGGGCAATTCATCAATTGTGGTCATGCTGTTTTAGTTCCACACAGCGAGTTGTCAGCACCACGTTGTAATGGAGGTCGTGGTGATTTGTCGGCTGAGTTCCAAGGATCTTCCTAAACAAAGAACTTCTCCTGGACCAATATCTGATCAGTGGCCTTCTCGGAGTGTTAATCTGTTTCCGTCAGGATAACATCGCTGTGGTTTGCGACATAGAGCAGATGTTCTACTGGTTTCATGTGCACCCAAAGCACCAATATTTTCGTTGATTTCTCATTTGAAGGCAGCAATCCATCAAAGCAAATCATCGAGAAGAAAATGACTGGCACCTGTTCGGCAACAGGCCCAGCTCTGCTATGGCCACCTTTGAACGTGGAAAATAGTGGACGATAGTGAGGAGAAATGTGGCAAAGAAACAAGAGTCTTCATGCACAGAAACTTTAATGTAGACAACAGGCTGACTCATGCCCTGCAAAAAACAAAAACATTGCTCTTATCAGAAACACCAAAGCCATGTCAGCTGCCGTAAATATACGCTTAGACAAAGTGGTTTCTAACTCAGTAACTGTCGTTTAAGCCTTTCCAGTGGAAGTCCATGCCGTGAACATCAAAGATAAAGACCTATCTCGTGATGGGGTCTACTGGAACATTGAGAGGGACCATTTTACTTTCCAGTTGTCGTTAAACCCTTTACACAGGGGGAGTTCCGTCTGTAATAAACTGCGTGTGTGGCCCTCTAGGACTTGTATCCCCAGTCATCCTGAAAGGGAAGCTAATGTTACTGTAACTCATTATAATTTACCACACAAGTCATAACAATGATTTGCAAGGAGCTTGACATCAAAATTGATGATGGATTTTACCTACTCTGCCTTGAAGGTTCTACCCAACTACATTCAGAACAAAAGTAGAATATTCTATGTCTTTGTCCCGAATCACGTCAAGGTTAGCCATGACAAAACTACACCAAGTCAGTGGAAATATATCAACACTGCAAGAAATCCTGTCGACCTCGCAACTCGGTGAATACTCCTTGAGGAACTGGTAGGATTACAATGGGACCTGAATTTCTATGGAACTCTATCAACAAACTGAACAAGACGTTGGAGCATACACTAGGGCGTCATTGTGTCACGCCTATGTGAGGATTTTTGTGTCAGGCACGCGTTAGTTCACCGTGTTGTTGATTGTTAAGGGTTGGTTGAGATGGGTGGAAAAACAGACGTGGAGACATAGTGAAGTTCCTTGGTAAGTAAATAGCACGAATTTTCCCTGGAATTCCTAACCTAAACTGGCTCGCCAATGAGTGATTGCACACGGCTACCAAGGAAAAGAAGGGCAAAGGAAAAGAAGAGCTCTCCATTTCTTTCCCCGCACCATGCTCCCGTGTCTCCTGTCGTGTGTCACTTGTGCATGACTTCTCTCAATATCCCTTGCTCAAACTCCCATCTATAGCCAAACTTGTCAATTCCAATTACATTTGCATGATTAATCTTCAATTATTGGAAGAAATCGCTTCGTTTCTAGGTAAAAGAAAAGCCTTCCTTCCAACTGAAAAGTATGCCTATGTTGCTATAAAAAGTTGAAAATGCTCCGCCATAATTTTGCCTAATGTTAAACAACCTTACACAGTCCTGTCCAATTTCATGACTTGGATGGTTGCCCACTTCATTTTTAGCCTTTGAGCAACGCCACGGTAAATTCCTTCCATGCTGTACATGATGCCACCAAAGTAAAAACGTCAAAGCCTTTCCTTGATTCCATAAGCAGAAGTCCACAAATGATCGATCTTTGACTTTTTTGCTACGAAGCAAGCGAATCAATGCTTGTAGCCGTTGTGGGCATTTCTAAATAAAACCAGAAGTCGAGGTAGCAGCAAACCAAGTATTAAACTCCTACCACTTGCGCCTTTTTTACCATTACCAGTCCGGGCCACAACCAGAACTGGATATATTATGACGTCACCCAATTTCTCAACACGGCGCCCAAACCAAGGGACACGATCCAGGGACACTTTTCAGCTCTTTGCTATGTCTAGAAATTACCTTTTCCCACAGTACCTTAGGAGCTGCACCTTTGAATGATGAGGAAGCACATGAGTGTGAAAAAAATGGCAAGCAATGAGTTTTGCGTGCTCTCTAGAGGTAAAACGGGTGAAAACGGCAGTGTTTCAGCTCAAAGATCTACCTGACAAGGCGCAAAACATCTGAAGATAGAAAGGTGTGTTTCGATTTTTTGATGTTTGAAAAAAATTTTTTGAAATCTACATAAAATTTACTTGTTGATGGTGGTTTTGTTGTCGTAGTGCAAATCATTTTCACATAGTGCTGTGCGTTTGAATTTGCAATAGTGAGTTGCGCCATTTGCGAAGTTTTGTAACGCCATGTTCATTTTATGCTCTATTGCAGTGTGATGGAAAAGCACGTTTTTTTGGCATAAGGATGCCAGTTGGGTGACAAAACTTTAT
The DNA here is from genome assembly GCA_942486035.1 of Porites lobata. Taxonomy (NCBI): domain Eukaryota; kingdom Metazoa; phylum Cnidaria; class Anthozoa; order Scleractinia; family Poritidae; genus Porites; species Porites lobata. The sequence goes on along the minus strand of CALNXK010000108.1, from coordinate 729,519 downwards.
CAAAAACCCAAACTGTCCAGATTGCGTTGGTTGGTCCAAGGAGCAATGTAGTTTCGCCAGACGGGATTGTTGTTTGAACGATCGAGCAGACCTTACTCAGCTTACTGTGGGACCGACATTAAGCTCCGAGACGTCGGGCCGGGTATTCTGAAGTATTGCTACCAACTGAACAGCTAAGTAAGTGTACTTTGCCTTTATAGTGCGACAGATTATATTATTTCAGATTATTTAGATAACAAAACGGTAAATGTCAGGAAAGACTGGTCATTGCTGCTAAAAGTCAAACCTACAACCTCACCACATGCAAGAAATGATCTGTTTTCATGTGTAGTTAAGTAAAATGTTGGTTTCTTTTTTTAACAGTTTTTATTGAATTAAAGACAAGGTTGTTGCCCGCAATAGTACTAATTTTAACACGTCCTACAGTTGCAGTAGACTTTTACCAAAATTGTTAATAATAAAAAAAAATAATTTATAGTTGCTCTACTGCAACTTTATGTTGAAAAAGCAATAGCCTTGTGGTTAGTTGGTCAGTGAGCTTCAATCCTTCAATCAAAAGCTTCGAGTATTCCAGGAATGAGCTAGCCCTGGCTGAGTTCACCATGCTGTGTTCTTGGACAAGACACTTAACTCTAACAATGCCTCACTCCAGTAATAATATTACATTTGGAGGTTTGGGTGGCACACATACATGTAAGAATAAAACCCTAGTATTTACCTGTGAGGATCATTTCCACGTTCATAGATTCTGTTTGTGTTATTTTTTTAAAAAGATTTTTCCTAGTCAGACACAGAAGGAATTTAGCAATATTACTGAAGATAAGAGCTACTTTCAGGCGGTACAGCGCAGAAGTTACAGCTAGCAGTAACACTCTAGATGTATTTCAGTACAAAACCAAGAACAATAAAGATGGCAGGTCCTGCACTTGTGTCTACAATCATTCCCATGCGCCTCAAAGTTTTACTAATATCGCAGGCTCTTAACAATATCAACAATAACTAAAAATACTCTTTTTTCTTTTAAGAGAAAGAACGGAAGAACCAAAGTGACCTGTAAAACCCACTACTACACAGAAGTGGATAAAATGTATCACTACAAATCATGTTGTTATCCATGCTAATTAGGTCCATGGGGTCTTTCATTGATGGATTTCAGGACATGAAAGTAAGAGTAAGTATAAAATTCAGTTTGATACATATAGTTTTTGTAATAAGGGTTCAAAACAATACTTGGTCAAAAACTTTTTATTATTTGTTGCTTTTTGTAAACAAAAACCTCAATGCATTTAGATCTGGAAGCTTTTGTTTTGGTCTGCTGTATCTGTCTAAATCTATTTGACCAGTCATTTATGGGTATTGATATTCTGAACTCCCTGTAGCCTCTTTCTAGTATTTTGGTAGTATCTGCTTGACTTATTATGGGCAATTATTTTGCTCAAGTTGTTGAGAGGGAAATAGCAGGAGGAAATGGGGAGAATTTGGCATGGGTGGGTTTGACAAAATAGTAATATCTTCTTTATGATGTGACAAAAAAATATATATGTAGCTGTCAAAAAAATCAATATAAGTGTCCATCCTCACTGAAGGTTTGTGTCGAGTGACAGTACAATATATTATTACTAACTACATAATTATTTTTTCTTGCAGCTTATGACAATAAAGCTCTGAAAGAGGAAAATGCAGTTGTGATACGATAGGGGAACCATAATAAAGTGACTCTTTTATACTGAGTGGTGTTATTTGCTTAACTTTTAGTGGAATGATTGTAACCTATGCTTGTGTACAAAATACAAATCTTGCTACAATTGTATTGTAAACAGAAGATATAATATTCACTATCCCAGTGCACATTGAAATAAGAATGTCGGGAAAAATTTACTTTACCTCAACAGTCCTTGTGAAATCAGGCAAATCAAGGCCAAAATTACGCTTGTTTAGGGTATATATGCACGCTATAAGGTAGCGTTCACTTTCCTAGGCTCTCCCGAATTGAAAAGGTCAGGCAGCCCACATCGTGCGAAGAAGTCGTAAACGAGGTTGCTGATTAAAGCTTATTGTTCGCGAGCTTCTGTGAGTCACGTAAGAAAATGACTTTTCGATGGAATTTTCCGCAAGTTCTAAAAATCGAGGGATCGACAGATCGGAAGGATTCTATCGTATCATGAGTATCTTTAGAACGGCTTTCGACGCTACATGGCTGCCATTTCTCTCGGCCTTAGTCCTTTTGTAGTTTAAGCAATGTTTTGGTTTTGCGTAAGCCAATCAGATGACAGGAAATCATATATCCGGTTCTGGTTGTGGCCTGGACTGGTTACAATCATTTTCAATTCTCAGTGTTCACATGACGTCACTGAAATTAATTATATCTTGCATATGAAATATCGCACAAAGCTGATTCTTGGCGAGGCTTTTTGTATATTTATCTTCTTTCATTTTCCAGATTCTGGACTTTCTGTGTTGAATGGTTTGCATTTTTATTGTTGATGGCGTGACAAGGGGTTAATTTTGTCCCTCCCATTTACCACTCAATACCTACTATTATTCAATTTTTGAGCTATTTTGAAAAAATTGCTCTTATGTCAGTGATGTGAGCGTATGTATCTTTGTGGCTTTGTATCTTTGTAACTTTGTATCTTTGTATGTTCGGATGTTTGTTGCAAGAGCCAGTAAGGTTGAAGGTACTATGAGTTGATGCTTAGGAACCAATGAGATCTTGGCATCTACTTAAACATGACATTGCTAAAGGTCGAACAAGGGCACTTTGAGACCGCCATCTTGATTCTTGACAATTTTTTCCTCTTTTATTATGGCTACAGGTGTTTGGAAACATTATATTAAATATCTTCATGATTCAAACGCTGTGTACAGTGATGCAGCTGTTTAAGGGTTCATAATTGTGTGGATGCCATTTTAAGACATTTCTGACCGAATTCGGCTATCGTGAACGGTACTGACGGACGTATTTATGAGTTGTGTTTCACCTGCTTCAAGGTAGAGTATAAAAGATCATATATTTTCAAAGCTCTTCCAGTGAAGCAATAATTGATATTTAGATATGGACTTTAATTTGAAAGTATGCGGCCTATAAAATGTGGTTTTACAAGTTTGAAAGGCAGCTTATTTTTTTTAAAGCTGTACCGAGTATTGTTAATCCTGTAAACAAGCTTTAAAAATACTATTCTCTCGCTTACAAAGTTCAACAGACTTTTTTCGTTCCGGCAAAACAGAAAAAAAAAAAAGTGAACAACATGATACATCCTTTCTGCATACTAAGCTTTGTAGTTATTGAAAAGTATTTTATTTAGTAAAGATGAGTAACTTAAGTAAAAACAGTAGCGTTAGGGAATAAAATTGGAAGAAGCTAGCTAATTAGATACTGTTTTATTGAGTGGAGTAACATGATATGAGCAGACATATATTTCGGCAGTTTGATAATTTTCTTGGAAGTTAATAAATGTTAGGCTATCAACCTTGACGTTGTGTTGCGAAGACAACAAACGATATCTCGTCGGTTAAAGAAACTCACGGTTTTAATTTTACGGCTCCTAAAACTTACATGTTCTGATAACAACTCATGACAACAACAAAAACCCGACCGCGTGTGAATTACAAAATCAGAGTAACTGTCAATCAAAAAAATGAAATCTGATCACTAAAAACTCACGCGTGCGATTGCGTGACGCGAGACTCGAAATGTCTTTTGTCCATTTCCCCCTCCCCACACTGGGAGGTAAGGATCAGTGTGATTGTTCGATAAAAGATTGAAACAGAAAACTATAACAACGAGAAATGTTCAGTGTTCTAACTTTCGTGCAAGGGCACCAGTTTATGAATTGGTCTAACGATGGTGCTTGCGCCACATTGGATCTTAGCGACTCTGATGTGGCCATCCCTTCCTGTATAAGTTTCGATGATGCGTCCCTAGAGGCCATCGTCCTCTTGGCAGTTTAGAATCCAGGACGAGAACAACATCATCCACCTTCAGATCCTTGACCACTTCGGTCCACTTTGGCCTTCTGCTTAACAAAGGAAGGTACTCTTGTAGCCACCTCCTCCAGACTTGGGAAATTATCTCCTGGACCTTTCGCCAACGTTTTCGTGGACTGAACTCGGTGGTATCAACGGTTTCAGGTGCGAATTGACCGCCCAACTGCCCGTGTAAGAAGTGGTTTGGAGTCAGCGGTACAATGTCCTGGGGTTGGCTGACTGGTAGGTGAGCGGTCGTGCATTGAGCAGTCCTTCCACTCCAGTCACTGCGGTAATTAACTCTTCATCAGTTACGCCACTCGTTCCGATTACTCCGTAAATAGCTTTCTTGGCCGACTTTATCATGGCCTCGTGAATGCCACCAAAGTGTGGTGCCCCGGGGTTGAATCTCCATGTTACACCTCGATTGGCTGTGCTTTGCTGAATCTTGTCCTGGTCCAGCTTACTGATCAGTTCTTTTAGTTCGCTGACGGCTCCAACAAAATTGGTCCCACAGTCGCTTATCATTTCCTTTGGCGCCCCGTCTGCTTGTAAAAAGCGTGTAAAGGCATTCAGAAAACTGTCGGTGTCCAAACCAAAAGCCACCTCCAAATGGACCGCACGGGTTGACAGACAAGTAAACAAACACAGCCACCTCTTCTGTCGGCGCACACCTCGTCCTTGTAACGGTTGTAAAAGGGGCCAGCATAGTCAACGGCTGTTTGGTCAAAGGGACGGAAGGTAAAGCGAAGACGGATCCCTGGAATCGGTGCCATGATCTGTGTAGCGGTCTTGCTCTGCATTCGTTTGCACATGTTGCACTCGCTCCCCACTCTCGGATCTCTTCCCGGCTGCAATGATCCAAAACTTCTGGTTGATTTGGGACAAGACAAAGTTGGTTCCTGCTGTATGGTTAGCCTGTTCATGATAATGCTTGACAATGAGCTTCGGACACAATGTCCTCGAGGCAGTATCATTGGAAATCGCACATCGTAAGGCAGGTACTCTGCGAACTGGAGTCTTCCATTTGAACGGATACAGCCTTCTTCATCTAACACAGGATTCAACTTCATTAGTCGGCTCTTGGTCAGTATTGGTCTCCCGGTCACTAGAGCTTTGTATTCGTCAGGGAATGCTTCAAGCTGACAGGATTGCACCACCTCTGCCTCAGCTTCTCTTATTTCACACGGTGACAATGCTTTGCTGGTCTGTCGCGGACCCCTCTTCGACATGTTGTGGAGCGCCCTCCTTACTCTAGCATGTAGGTTCACCAGTCGGCTCCAACTTGAGAAGCGTTTGGGTTCAATCTCCAGACTGGAACACTGCCACCCTGACTTGGCTTGTCCCTCTGAGCTTGGTTTTCTTGCACTGTCACGAGGGTGGTAGAACCCTGTTGCTGTTTTGTTGTCGACTTCATTTCGGCATCACTTTCGGGCTTTCGCTAACTCCATCTTAGGCCACTCACTTTTCTCCTTCATCAGCCATTCGGCCATTCCACCATAGTTCGGATTTAGCAAGCTCAGCTGGGCTCGTTCCTCGGGAACACAGGTCTGCAGGATTTTTGTCGGTGGAGACATGTTGCCACTGTACCGTTCAGTACTAATCTGTATCTCTCAATACGGTTTGCCACAAAGGGTCGAAAGTCTCGGCCTCTTCCACGAATCCACCATACGCCTGTACTGTCGGAAAAAATAACGACGCTGCTTTCACGGGTAGTTCCAGGACTCTGGACACGGACTGGGTTAACCTTAAACCCACTATGGCTCCCATTAATTCCAGCCTTGGCACGGTCATGGGGGGGTAAGCGGGCAACCTTACTCTTAGAAGCTATCAGCTGTGCGGACACGGTACCATCTTCATACTACGCAGCGTAAGTAGGAGGCAGCTCCATAGGCCTGTGTTGAGGCATCAACAAAGGTCACCACCTCCTTCGACTTGACTGGTTGCTGGTTTTGCAGACACCGTGGAATCTTGACCTTTTCTAGGCATGACAGCTGTGAGAACCAGACCTGAAGACGATTAGCCACTTCGTCCTGAACCTCCTCATCCCAGTCATAGCCACGGTTCCACAGTTCTTGGAGCATAATCTTCGCTTGTACGACGAAAAGGGCTTATCAGGCCAAGCGGGTCAAAAACAGTTGCAATTTTCTTCAAAACACTCCTCTTAGTAATTGGGTAGCCCTCGGTCACGGGTGTTGCAGGCACGGCCAATAAATCATCGGTGCTGTTCCACTGTAAGCCAAGCGTTGTCGTTACTGTATCCTTACTGTCTTTTATGTCCACTTCTGTGGCTCGGTCCTCCTCGGGTATGGCTGCCATCACCGTTGCTGAATTCGACACCCATTTTCGGGCGTGCATGCCTGCTTTTGCCCACAATGCATTAAGCTGGTGATACAGGTCGACTCCTTTCTCGTCCTCCTCAACACTGTCTAACGAATCATCCATGTAGGTGGACTGAAGGACAGTTTCTGCAGCTAATGGGAACTCGGTTTGGTGCCGCCTGGCATTCTCCTGGGCGATGAATTGGGCTTGAAGGGAGCTGAGTTCTTCCGAAAACAACTCTAGAGAATTCATACACATCTGGGTTGCGCCTGTTTCTCCGTCTCGCCACAGGATTCAAACAACGGTCGGTCTTCAGACTCAATTTCTATTTGAGGTACATCTCTTGAATGTCACAGACAAGGGCAACTGGTTACGGCGGAAGCGGATCAGAACATCAAAGAGTTCTCTCTGAAGTTTCGCCCAGCATGAATGACATCATTAAGAGCGATTCCTTTGTATTTGGCGGAACAGTCAAAGACTATCCTTACTTTGGTTGTAGACTTGCTCATCCTAACAATCGGAAAGTGTGGTAGGTACCAAACTTCAGGGGGCGGTGCTTCATTTTCTGGGACTTTACGCAGGTACCCCTTCTCCACATAAGTCTCGATGGTCTTCTTATACTCCCTCTCAACAAATTCTCTCTTTTTAGGTTTTTCTCTGTGCTGAGAAGACGGGATTCTGCCATCTGACGATTATCGGAAGTTGAGGCCTCTGTCCTTTCCACGGCACAGCAACACTGTATCTCTCACCGTTGTAGCAGACTGAGCTGCTAACCCTTTCTAAGGCCAATCTCTCTTCTGCAGTACACACGACTCGGTCATTTAGCTCAGTTCCATAACTCTCGATCTCCCAAAACCTCCTAAGCGTTCCATCTAAATCACAACAACCACCTGCTACACTAACCGCCCTACATCCCTTGTAAACAGTGTTCGAATTGTATGCGTTCTTGTTCCAGTCTCCGCCTCTACCATCTGAGGTCCGATACAAGTCCACCCAAGCGGACCCAAGCGCCCACCGGTTCACCCACCTTTCCACGTACATCAGCAAACGAGTAATGCAAGTCAGCATTATCAACACCGATCAACAAATCTACCAAGCCGCTTTTTTGCTGGTGACGCTGAAGTCGCACTGTGCAAGGTGAGGCCACTTGCCTTTATTCGCATTCCAATTCTCCACTTGGTAATTTCCAGTGACATTGCGGGGACAGGTCTTAACTTCAATTTCCTTTGTAAACTGACCATTAACACTTTCGATCTCTACTTTTAACGGCATAGTCTGAAACGTCTCTACAGAATTGTTCAATACATGAACTTTCACGGTTTGATAAGACTCCTTTAGTCCAAGGGCTCCGCCCACTTCTTCGCTCAAGAATGTCTCGTTTGAGGCATCATCTAGGATTGCATTCACTTTAAGCTTTTTTCCTTGTGCCTTCACCCACACGGGAACGGTACGCAGTGAGTAGGCTTCTATTGGGCTTCTCGGGTTGTGAGTAGTCATCGTCATGCGGCACGACTGTCCTCACCCTCGGTGATAAACGGGCCGACTGCCCCTCCCATGGAGTAAATGACGGGTAGCTGTTAGAGCTGATCACTGGTTGAGCAGTCCCCATGGGTGGGTTCGTGGCAGGCGGATTCTCATGCAAGAGACGGTGGTGATTTCCCGCAACCGTTGATTTGGCAGGTTTGTGACTTCGCACAGAACTTTCCTGGTGATCATCATCACCAAACACCGGAAACACAATCGTTTTTCTTTAGCCAGTGTCCATTTGTCATCGTAAATTTTTCTGTTGGAAAACCAAGCAGGCCCATACTCCATGATTCGGGAACCACAGCACGGACACGGGCGGTTTTTCGGTAGGCTGGCCTGAGCCTGGTGGTCTCCTGGCGAAATCTGATCTGACGTGAAAATTTCTGGGCCTGTTTCGATTGTTTGGATTTCGATTTGAATGTTGCCATCCATCAGATTTCTCTGTAAACCGATAAGCCATGCGCCATCTCCTTAGCTTCAACGCGGATGTGTACTTCTTCCTTAAGCCAATCCCTCAAACTTACAACAGATCGCCCCCGGCTCTGTTTCTGTAGCCAACGGCTGTACCCTTTGTACTTGAACTTCAGCGAGCTTCTTCACTAACAGGCTATGAAGTGTTCCTTCTCCAAGCTCTCCATCGCGCCCCTCGGCCCTAAAGCTTAACCACAGTAATACGATTAAATCTGCAAACTTTTCAAATCCTTGAATGTCGTTGTTTCCCATTTTGGGCATTTTTTCCAGCTGGTCCATGTAGGCCTGCAGTTGCCGCCGCTGACCGCCGAACTTGGCTATCAAGATTTCCTTTGCCTCTTCATATTCTGGTTCTGACACCCCAAGCCCTCGAATCGCTTCCAGCGCGCTGCGGACAAGCTCTGCCTCAATCTCGCCATTTTTAGGTTGACTGATTCTTTGGACTGGTCCACCAGACTTTCAAACAAGCCCCAAAACTCCTCAAATTTCGTCTTGTCTCCACCATACGCCGGTACTTTCAATGGCTTCAGGCGATGATTCGCGAATGACTGATTTGCGGGCTTTCAGGAACGTTTATTTCTCCTTGACTGCTGTGCGAATTTTGGGAAGGCGTTGGAGGCAAAACTGGGTTGAGCGAACCCTGCAAAACGATCGGCGGACTTGAATGAGCGACAAATTCACTGTGCGAAGCAGTCGCGACAGAAATTTGAGCGTGTGATTTCACGGCCTCGTGTGCCTTTTCAATTGCGGTTTGAATTTCCGATTCCAGCGTTTTTCCTTCTTCCATAGACGCCTGTTTATTTGCTTCCTCTCCATTTTTCAAATAAACAACACACAGTTCATCCAGTATTTCCAGTGTGCTTTCCAGAAGCGACCAAAGTTGCTCAATATCTTTCTCAATAGCGCCTCGTCCTTGGCGAATCCTTCTCGGGGCGTGATGCAAAGCTTCTCCATGTGATGGCGAATTTTTGTCATCTCGGTTTTTCGTAGTCTCTTTTGTTTTTCAGATCCAATAACACTTTCTCTCTTTCCAGTTTCTCTTCATCGCCCTTGTTTTCGGTCTGTTCGGTTCCCGACCATTTTCACCGCCAGTTTCTTCTGCATCGGCATTCATCTTGAGCGGCGAAATCACAAATCAAAAATTCAAGCTTACCACAGTGCTTGCGTACGGTGAATGAATCTCCCGGTAACTCTTCAAAACGGTCTCTCGGTTTCTCCCGTCGTGGTCGCCAAAAAATGTTGCGAAGACAACAAACGATATCTCGTCGGTTAAAGAAACTCACGGTTTTAATTTTACGGCTCCTAAAACTTACATGTTCTGATAACAACTCATGACAACAACAAAAACCCGACCGCGTGTGAATTACAAAATCAGAGTAACTGTCAATCAAAAAAATGAAATCTGATCACTAAAAACTCACGCGTGCGATTGCGTGACGCGAGACTCGAAATGTCTTTTGTCCACGTTGCATGAAACGTAATTTAATTGCAGATGTTGTAATGAAGCCTAGGTGATTTCTTAAAATCGTTGAGAAAATTTTGTAGTAAACAATTTGCGTTTTTTACGTACGAATTGTAAAAGGGCCAAAGGCCAACATCTTCACGTGCAAATTGTGTGCATGAGTTATTTTTATAATTCTGTTTACTAGATTACCGTGTGATAACTCGAATTCCCTCACGTACGAACCACAAAAGGGGGCAAAGTCCAACACTTTCACGTGCCAATTGTGTTACTGTACATCTCATGCAGATTGGCAATAATAATAATAGTAATTTGAACGTTTGAAGACCTGTTTCGTTTTGTAACCAATGCCTGAAAAAAGGCTCTTGTCTTTTGAGAAGCAATAGCTTTTAAAACATGAAGAAATAAGTTGTCGGAGTTAAGGACTGTCTCAGTGAGTAGAATTGCACGTGAAAGCCTCGTGAATTGTGATGATGCAACCATCTACCACAATGATAAGAATCTTGGTATTTCTTAACTACTCGAATTCGATGAGTCACGTTTTGGCTTAAGAAACAAGAAACTCCGAGGAAACCTTAGGGTTTTCCTTCTAATCAACGTTTGGTGAGTAGATGTTTATTTTACTTTAATAATTTGTTTGACTTGCACCAAATGTAACAGGGAAAGACAGAGGAAAGTGAATATATAGCATGAGGATCGACGCAGCTGAGCGTTTCGCGTTTTCATTTATGTACGGCAATACCTAATTCCGCACCAAAAACCAGTCTACATTTAGGACGAAAAAGGTAGATTCATCACTCTTGGTAAGGTTACACTGAAGCATTCAAAATAGCTCATGCACGTTTAACGTGCCTATGTTATAGCTTACTAATGTCAAGGACAAAGACAAATCGGAGGACAGACAGCAGGGAGCAGTATACAAGATCAACGACTGCCAGGCTTCTTACATTGGTGAAACCGGTAGAAACCTAAGCACGCGACTGACCGAACACAAACGAGCGACGAGGAATGGTAACGTCAACAATCACATTGCTCAGCACCATTTAAAGACGAAACATCAAATTGACTGGGACTCTGCCTCATGTATAACGTATTCTACAGACTACTATCAACGTCTTACTTTAGAAAGGTGGTTTACTAACTTAGAACAAACGTAACTGAATCGTAGCCAACAGTTACCACCGCCGTATAAACGACTTATTGACAAGATCAAGCAAAACTAACTACGAGAGAACGACTGGAGAACTGACAATTTGACTAACAATAGACGACTCTTTAACTGTGACAAGAGACAGATCGAAATGCACCAATTACTGATTACGTGTCTTCATAGCCAATAACATCAGGGCTTAACTTACAGACGACCAATAACATCGCGACATATTTGACCAATCAGATCAATAACCAGAGTATAATACCATCAACTGACGTGATACAACTCATTTTGACTCTGAAGATGACTACCGCACAGGTTGTCGAAACGTCAGCCACTGTCCACAACAACAGTCCTATTCAGGACTACGTTCATCCGGACGATCAAACTCAACCTACTTTTGAAATGACTCCTGGGTTCAAACCTTTCACAGTGCCCTAGATAGTTTGTCTTTATATTATACTTGGTAATGAAGGCAGTGTAGCTTAGGAAATTTTAATGTGAATCGTCAAGCAAATCCTTAACTTCTTTCACTCCTGCACGAAAGCATAACTTATAAAAGAAAGGCTTATTATCAATTCTTATAAGCGAATTTAGCCAAAAATTTGAGATTGCGAAATTATCGAGTAAAAGAAGGGTTCTTGAAAGGGAGAGCTCAGCGCTGTCTAGAATCATTGTGGTATCATCAGCTTATTGTGAAAGTTTGCAATCAACTTTGGCTATATTAATGCCGCGGATATTTTCATCCTTCCTAATGGCGTTGGCCAAGACCTCTGCGCAAAGAATAAAGAGATAAGGGGAGAGCAGGCATCCCTGTCTCACTCTGCGACTCAAAGAAAAGAACTCAGAAGACCAACCATTGTTTTGGATACAACTGCTTATATTAGAATAAAATAATTTAAACCACGTCACTGAAGACGCTCCAAAGTTGAAATGTTTCAAAGTTCTCTCAATAAAGGGCCATTCTATGCTATCAAAGGCTTTTTCGAAATCAATGAAGAGTAAAAGGCCGAAAATTTGTTCTGTACTTGCATACTTGATGATGCTATCTATGGGCCTGATATTTTCCTCAATATTCAGTCTATTTTTCAGGAAACCCGTTTGGTCGTTATTGGTGATCTTCGCCAGAACCTTTTTAATGCGATTTGCAATTGGTTTGGGTGCGATTTTGTAATCACAGTTAAGAAGGGTAATTGGTCTCCAGTTTTTCAGAAGATTGGCAGGTTTATTTTTCTTAGGAACAAGAGTAATCAGTCCTCTTCTCTGCGTGATTGATAAATGTCCATTTGTACAGCTACAGTTGAGGGCGTTTAGTAAGAAGGGCTTTACGTGATTCCAAAAGACCTTATAATATTCCGCTGGAAGCCCGTCACTGCCTGGACTTTTATTTGAAGCCATCGTTTTTAAGAGGCCGTGACTGTAAATATCGAGAATCGCTGGCCAGGCTAAAAAAATCGAAAATTCTGATAATTTGTCAGAAAAACCCGTTTAGGGAACTGTCTTCGAAAAAAATATTTTCAACTTTCAAGAATCTATGGTTTTCGAGAAAATGAGCAAAACCGAAAATAGCGGTTTTTACCTAATTAATTATGCTAAAATTAGAGTTAAAATGACCTACTTTATCGCGTCTGTACCGAGGCAAGATTCAAAGCTATAAAATAAAAATATTTTTGTTTAAAAGAATTCTATCTTTTCTTTCTATCCATCGTATGTTTTAGACCATAAACATGATTTTGCATTTTTTACGGTTTTTTAAAAACTACCCACCAAGCGCACTTTTTAAAATGGCTAAAAAATGAGCAACTTCACAGGCAAAAAATTCACCTTGGTATGTGTGATACCTAGCCAAAATGTATACTAGGACAAAGTTCAGCTCTTATATTAACAGAATATGAAATAAAAAATCTGGGTACTCCGGATTCGCCTTTACAAAATAAAAAGTTTCGTGACCACCAGTGGAAAAATGTCACAAATTTGCATAAGTCAAATTTGTAGAGAAATGATGCCGCCTGATTTTTCTTTGTAGTTTCGGTACGTTGTATATTCGAAACGTAGGAGAAAGGATGAAGGCGCCTTTAAATAAAGCTAAAATTAAGTAAAGGATCTGAAAAATTGATATCCCTGATAACAAATTGCTGTGAAGCTTGGCAAATTTGTGGCAAATTTGCATATGAATGAATCTGCATATTCCTATTGTACACAAGGACGGGTTTTAATACAGTTAGCATCACGCAATATTTGAGGCTTGAACATAACCAAGAGAATAGGTAATGTTAAATGTTTTGTAATTTGTATATTAGCTTTTCTTAATTGTACATTATAAAATTATGTTTGCTCAGCAATTGTTGTTGGTTGTTGGAGTACTCACTGTATTCTGCAATTGCGTGACCGTTGTTAAACTCAGCACAGTCAGACTTTATTTTTACCGGTACGATAAAAAAATGTGAGCTTGTGAAGCGTGTAAAGAAATATTATTCCTGTCAGATGACTTAACTTTACTTTATTCACCTGAATGAATTTCGCGGTGATACATCTTTCTTGGAGTGGGCACATGCTTTTATGGTTCATTCGTCACTCATTTTAGAGGATTTGCCATTAATAACACTATACATCAGACCCTACAAGTTTTCGATCAATAAAAATCCGAAATAGTTTATTTTCTCAGTAGTTTTTCAAAGTTACGTTTTGGTGAAATCGTCTCGCATATTAAAAATAACGTAAGTAAAGACAAGGTTAAAGTAATCATTGCTCCCTTTTCTCTCTTTTCTGAAATTCTTCCCCCTCCTTTTTCTGCCTATTCACTGTTCGTGCGTTCAACACTATTAAGTCCAGACACGATTTCCAACACCCAAAGATGGTCAAAGATCGCCAAGTGGACCGACCCGTAATTGTGCCATGGATTAGTTGAAACCTTCATTGAACGGACCTTCTTGGATCCTTGCAATTGTCCTCTCAATAGAAAAAGTAAATCAGATGGAGGGAGTACTGCCGACACTGGGGTCGTTTTGGTGTTTTTTTTTTTGAACCAAGAATATCCTTCATGAACCCATTTAGCGTTCCATTTATTTACAATGGTTATAAACTGATCAAAATCAACAAGGATGGATTTTTCCACTGGTACCTCATTTAGCAAATTTTCGCCTATCCTCATGCATGTATCTTGAGAGAGTTACACACACACAAAAAGCAACATTTGGGGTAAAAAAATCTACCTCCATTTTTTCTATTCACCTTCTATTCTCTACAGATTAATTAAATGTCCCTTTCCTGAAATGTTAGCCAGCCAAAATTCCTTGCAAAACAAAGACAGTGGGAAGACGATCAAGTGCCGGTCAACAGAAGAAAAAAGTCAAAGGAAAAAAAGAGAGCGGGAGAGAATGATCGAATGGATATATATAGGTTCGTAAGAGATGTCCAAATTTTGGCTTCTGTGAATGCGCCAAAAAAGCTTCTAAATTAGTGTACGTCCAATTTAGCAGTCTTGTGTTGCAAATCTCTCTTTCAGCCATTCCCATATGACACCTGTCTTATCCGATTGAAGTTGTTTGATCGTTTTTTTATTGAAGTGCCGTTTCTGCATATGTAATGATACTTAGTGTTTTTCTCTCCCTCATTATACCAACGAGCTTTTGATCTTAAAATAGCTCCACGAGTTTGATACTGGGCGATCTTTTCTAGCTGAACAGTTTTGATGTCTTTGATGATTTCCTCTTCAAGTTTTTTCTGAAGGGCAGATATGTCAGATTCTAAAGTATTTTCCTTTGATTTACTTTTAGCCTTTTTTTGTCTCGCATATTTTAGCGAGCTAGAGCGAATCTGCATCTTCATGGTTTCCCAGAGGAGGACAGCATCTACATCGTCATTGTTTCTGTACTCCTTTGCAACTTCATCAATAGTTTTTTTTAATTAACTCAATATACTCACTGTCCAACAGAAAAGATGTATTGAGTTTCCAGAAGCCCTGGCCTCTGGGGTTACTATTACTAGCAAGGTGGATTGTAATGAGGGAATGATTGGTCTTATAACCCGGTAAAATATCTGCATTTGTGATTGCTGTGGTTAAGCGTCAACTTATAAAATAGTCGAGACGACAGTGCACTTCAGGTTTAGTTCTCTGCCAGGTGAAACGCTTACCGTCTGGATTTAGGGTTCTATCAGGTCTAACAAGTTCGCTGTGTTCTGGACTTCTTTAAGCGAATTTCTATGCGTTGTCACGTTTCCTCCTTTTTTATCCTTCTGAACGTCCATGACGAGATTAAAGTCGCCTCCCATAATAGCGGGGCTCCCGCGCGCGCGAAGCGCGCGTAGGACAGAGCCCCATACCCATGGAATATGGTCAACCTCTTTTCGTTTGGTTGTCACGTGATTGACCGAGCGTACGTACGTACGTACGTACGTACGCGTCTACAGATTGTATGGGTGGGGTAGGGGAGACTATAAAAAGGAAGGGAGGGGTGTCTCAGGCGTGTCTTGGCAAGCCCACATCTTTAATATAGGACATTAACAATATGGTCAATTGACAGCTGTCCAAACAGGATAGCCACTGACCAGTATCCCATGACCATATCACGGGTTCATGTGTCAACTCATCGAGGTGACGTGATTTATTTGGAAGCTGTCCGCTGACCAGTTAACTGTTTTACTAGATCGCGAACAACGTTCAATCTCATACTTTTACTAGTTTGGGAGCACAGGAAAACTGATAATGCACACATATTGGACATCAATGTTTTGATCAATTGACAGCTGTCAAAACAGAGTACCCGCTGACCAGTATCACTTGACCGTATCGCGGGCTCAGGTGTCGACCCGTCGAGGTCAAATATTTTTGAAGTTATCCGCTGACAAGTAAACTAGTTTTCAAGTGATCGCAGGCTCAAGTTCAATTTTTTTCTTAATTCATATGAAATATGTTGTGTTTATGTGCTGCACAATTAAAATTTTGATTGCAAACTGACCTCGGACGTGAAAATTCAGCCAGCTGTTACAGGCAGGGAAGACAGTTGCTTTTGTTTTTTCTCACAATGGTCACGCGTTGGTCACGCTCTACGTCCAATTTTTATGCTCTGATTGGTCAAAATTTGACATGTGAGTTCATGCGCAAAATTTATGCAGCATCTTGAATCTTGTTTACTTTAACAGCTGAAGCTGACAGAGTTTTGTGTCAACTTGTGATGTTTTTAACTGTCTTTTTCCACTGGATGTACAAAATGAAATTCAGCTGCTATCAGGAGTCTTCTGTTACTCATGGCTAGTTTGTTTATTGGGTTTTGGTTGAGAAAACGTCGCTTGTCAAAGTCGGAAATCCGATTTCGGATGGCATCGTTTTCGTTTTCACCTTGCTTGATGCGTAAGAGGATTGCAAAGTCTGAAGCGATACTGGCTTTACCTGATAACTTTCAGGAGCTGCATCTCGAATGGTAAGCCAGAGAAATTATTGTATTTCATGTTTGTTTTTTGTATCTAATTTAATGAAGTGGAGCGTAGTTTATGCGGGAATTTAGTTTATGCGCGTTTGTAAGTTTTGAGACAACGATCTCACCGAGTATCTGGTTTGATATAATCTTACAGAACTTTAAAAAGCCTTTAGACAGTTTCTCACCGCAAATATAAAGAAAATGTTCCAAAGAATCTTTAGTTATAATTCTAGCCGGAAAAGAAAGCTTTGAGCGATTTTCTTGCCTCGAGTTCGTCTTTGAAAAAACAAACACCGGGAAGCTGGCTTAAAACATAAACTTCAGCAAACTTAAGCTTGAAGCTTGAAGACTCAGGATATTTAGGGACACTTTAATACTTGTCTTCCTGAATGAAAATTGTTGTCTCTGTTTATGTTTCACCGAATTATATTTCTTTTATTGATTGTTGGTAGTCTCTCTTGCAATTTTAATCGCTATGCCGATTGTTTTCAGTCGTTCAGTGAACATCGCTTGCAGGAGTTCTCAAAATGCCGCGCGTTAAACCATCAAATAAAAAATAAACATGATAAATTCTTTATTATCTTGGAGCGTAACTCTGTTAATGTTCATTCAAACACTCGCTAGAGCTCGCACTACAAAAGTGAGAACCGGATGGCCGTATAGGTGATTTTGGAAAATTTTTTTAACAGTTTATGAATATTGAATAAGAGCAATTTGTATTGGGAAATACTGCTTTCTGTCCATGGTATAAAAGGTTGGTTTACACGCACCCAGATTTGTTGGCAAGATTTTGCAAAGTAAACTTGTCGAACGCCAAAACGTTGGCCTGATTTTTTTTTCTAAGCCTAATTGATCTACGGTGATCAATAGCCATTACGGCTCTTAAATGTGATAAAAGATGATTACCAGTTTTTGAGTGTACATATGAGGCTATCAACTCGATGTAAGATTTGGTTCACTCTTGGGCTGTTTGCAAATTATTTTTCTCTAAAATCAGGTAGCCTTACCCTCAAAAGTCACATAAATGTGCTCTAAAGTTAACTGAATTGTGGAATTCGAATACAAGTTTATTGTTTAATTTAAATTATAAATTTACTAATGGGAGCCTCGCTTTTAGCCCTGGCTAAATCTATATATTAACTTCTTCACATTCAAAAGAGAGGATTTGATCAAGAAGATTTCGGAAAAAAAGTAGGATTGTCATTATTCGGTGCATAAGTGTTAACTAAAGTCAAAATCTTGTTATCTATTTTCATGTCTATCATAATATGTCTTCCTTGATTAGAAAATTGCCTGATTATTTCAAATTGAAAGTTATTGTTAAATAGTGTACAGATTCCGGCACTTGCACTGGAAAAGCTACTAAGAAAAGCGGTAAAGCCCCACTCCGACTTCCACAGGGGATCTTTTTCTTGAGTACAGTGGACTGGACCTCTTGAAGAAAAAAAATTCCATATATTTTCATCTTAAGCCAACGGAAAGTTTCCAGCCTTTTAGGGGAGTTGGACAGGCCCCTCACATTCAAGGAAACAAATAACTAGTAAATCGTTTAAAGTGAAGGTGATGATTATAAAGTGGAGACAAAACGTAATAAGGGTAGTAGGACACAAAGGCAGCAAAACAATTAACACCTAACAAGAAAGATATACAAGTTAAGCAAAAAAGGAATAATCTAAGATTTACATTTGGTTTGGACGAGGTCCGATGCCAGATAAGCGAAAACATCTAGGGGAAATTCAGTAGCGCTGGGGAGTTTGTTTGCGTCCTGTACGTGTGACTAATAAGCGTTGAAACATTGTTCAGCTAGAATTCGAATTAAGGGTGCTCGATTCCTTCAGATTATCCGGGATGTTATCTACGTTATAGACATTGTTATTTACCACCAAGTTTCTGTCTACCACCCTTGCATTCATACCGTTCTTGCGGGCCAGAAACATAGCCTTGATTAAACCTTTTCTCTCCATCTGAATAGCTTTGGCATAGTCTTGAGTAATATACACGTTTTCATATTGTGAAGAATTTCGCAGCCTTCCCTTCGCTTTAAGTACCATATCTCTGTCCTCTCTGCACAGAAAGCGGGTAATGATTGGCCTTGGATAAGCTTTCGATGTCTCATCCGACGAACGCCGTTGCCCACTGTATGAATCGCATGGAATTGAAGATTCTCAACGTCCATGTTTGGCTCGTTTTCGACGATATCGTAAATAATGTTCGCACAGTTTTCACCTTCTTGTTCTGGTACGTTCATGAAACGTAGATTTTCCCGCCAGGAATAATTTTCAAGGGCAATTACTTTCTCCTGCTCCTCCAAAAATCTTTCTTTCAAGGCGCCAATCTCCGTCTCGAGCTCGGCATTCTTTGATGAAGCCATAGCCAGTTCCCTTTTTACATTATCCGAACTATTTTGGTAGGTTTTCTTGAAGACTGCGTGTGACTTAGATTCTGCTTGTAGGTCTGCGATGACATTCCACGCTGATTCAAGTGATTTCTCTACCCTGTCAAGGTGCTTTTAACCCCTTCGATCTCTTCTTTAAGTTCGTGTCTTAAAATCGAAATCAGTATCAGATTTTAGCCCACCGAAATGTTCCTCTATTATGTTATCCAAGTAAGATAGCTTTTCCATGATTCGTTCGAGCGAGGTACGATCGTCGGGCATTTTATCCATACTGCAGGATTCCGTATTTCCCTCGGCTGTCGCTCCGAGCAGTTTGTTTCATTTTGGTGACGGTCGGGATTGCGTTGAGGACGAGCTTGAGGATCTTTGGTGTCGTTTGGACATTAGACCGCTTTTTTATGCACTGAACATTACTTTTAGGACGCTACATTCCTCTCCAGATTACTAATATTTACTCTGCTACGACCACTGCTGCGGTCAAAATCTGGCGAAGACTCTTTTCTCGTTACCGCAATTTTAAAATCATCCACTTCGCACTGTACTAACCCAAAAAACGATGACAATGAAATGTTTTTCTACTTTTGGAACTTGATTATGATGGTAATAAAAGTAGTGTTCACACAAGGCTGAACAAAAGATGTGATCATTTTCTTCTTATCATTTTTTTCCGTGTTTGTCTGTTTTATGATTGGTTAGTTGTTTTCCAAGGAAGTTACTCGTACAGCCAGTGTATAGCAAAAATATTTTGCGATAAAAGGTGGAAGTGTTTACAGCGTCCGTTTTTGCTCTTTAAAATTCCAATTTAAATCTATCATTCTTATCGTAAATCTTATTTACATTTCAGCTGTTAGAAGTCACCAAATGACACTGAAAGCTGATGTTGCGTGTTTTCTGCTTGTTTTTATTGGCTGTTTGGTAAGTGTTCTAAGGTTAATGATGGAGTGGTAAAATTTAAATGAGAGAGAGAGAGCCGGTAAACGTCTTAAACCCTCTCTGAAAATTTTGATTCCAAGCTGGAAATATGACCATCGACACTGTTGTGTAGTATACGTTACACAACATTGCCAGTGATTATGTTTCGAGCTTGTAGCACCTCTGGTCTATCATTTAGTGTGCAGATACCAATTCTGACCGATCAGTCAAGTAGCAATTAGAAATCTGAACTAACAGTAAACAAACGACAACAAAGTAATTCTAAAGTAACTTGCTTTAGGCGGTTTAATAAAAGTATTTCATTCGCAAAAAAGACCCAATTTAAGAGGCGTAACTGAAAGCTGCAGTAGTGTCTTCTCAGCCACTCTGGAGTCTCACGTTTCTTAAAAGACTATAACTTTTCAGGCACGGAATCAATGATTGAAATAGTGATAAAAAGATTCATTTATTGTTTCATTCAAAGAATAAAACTGCACAGTCCGGTTAATAAACCAGTCTATTTGATTTGTAAGTAATCTTTTTAGCATAGTATCTGCAAATCTACTGAAACCAATCCTCGATCTTCAATGTAAACAACAACGGCCTTCTGGGCAGTTCTTCGTACAACGTGTACATGTACATGTACATGTAGTATATTTTGTTTTGTTTCCTTTTTGAAGTAAAAAAAACGCGGGTCACAGCTGACCTATTAAGTCTATGTGCCAAACAAAGTGAACTGAAGAAGAGAAGGCGTGAGACAGTGGAAGGGGGCCAAAAACTGCAGAGCAGTAAACCAGGAAATCAAGAAGACCTGAAAAAAGGCAAAAAAGTCCTGGGTCGGGTTGTTGAGAGCTACGTCTAAGATAACCCAGGGTTAGTGCCAACCGTCTGGATTTCAGATATGAAAGCTTAAAAAGCAAATCCAGTTTAATTCCTCTTGTCTACATTTTGACGATTGGATACTCTAAAAAGAATAAAGACAGTTACACGAGAAGTCGCTTTTGAAGAAAAGAAAAAGAAACCCGCGTTAAAATTCCACCCCGGTTTAGTGCTAATTGGCCTTAGAACAGCTGTCAAGATATCGGAGATAATATCAAGATCAATAGCAAGAAAGCATATCAGCTAGTTCAAGTTCTAACTAGCAAAAATAGCATTGCCAAAGTGACACCATACAGGACAAAAACGGAAACCCAGGACATTCTAAAAAGGTGGACAGAATACTGCATAGAACTGTACAGCCACATAGTCGAGGCTTTACAACATTAACGCCAACCTGATCTAAGTCGTAGAGAACCTCCACAACAACAGCACCAGTGCAGTCTACCTGAAGTGGCAGCATGCAGTGTAAGACACTGGTCAAAGACGACGATCGGAGTCATGCAAGGTTGTCTGCTCCCACCGACTCTCTTTAACATCTTTAATTTCTGGAGAAGACTATGACTGATGGACTGAAAGATCACAAAGGAACGGTTAGCTTCAGAGGCACAACAATCACCAACTTACAGGTGTTCGTTTTGCCGACGACCTCTATGGCTTCACAGGAAAAGAGGAGGAACTAGCCTTTCTGGTGGATTGCCTGGACAAGACCTTTTCTGCCTTTGGCATAGAAATTAGCGCAGAGAAGACCAAATTAACGACCAACAACACAGATGGCATCAGCATTGACATCAGGGTCCGAGGGGAATAACTGGCACAGTTATCACAGAGCAGACGTTGAGAGCGGATATCCAGAAGAAATTTCAGGCCACTGCGATGCTTTAGGAAACTGCGCGGCATCTCATGAAGAGACCACATCACCAACAATACAGTCTGAGACATTATCAGGCAAGCCGTCGGGCCCTATGAAGACGTCGTAACCTCGGTAAAGAAACGTGAGTTAATGTGGTTTGGGCAGGTATGAAGATCAGCAGTGCTCGTCAAGACAATGTTACAGGGAAAAGTGCAAGGAGTGACAAGAAGAAGTAGAAGAGAAAAGAAGCGTTGCAAGAAAAACATCTCTGATTAGACAGTGTTCAGGCCCTAAGAGAATCTGAAAACAAAATTATATGGAGGGAAACAGCTGTTAGGTCCATGGCGCCCCAACGGTCATCATGACTACGGGGTAGGTGCAAGGTGACCCCCATTGGTCTCTCTAAGGAAAAATTTCTTAGATAGTAACTACTCCATAGACTAAGTGCAAAGGTTTGTAACTGTGTATATCATTGCTTACTATGAATCTGTTGCTTTTTTGCCTAGGGTTGGTGAAGACGAAAGGAGGAATAGTAGACGCTGCCTGGGCAAAAGAAACAACAAACTATTAGTCACTAATTAAGTAACCTTCAATGTAGGCATTTAAGCAAGCATGTGCCTATTAGCGCTGATTTATATACCCACTTTAACCAAGTTTTAACCCTTTGACAACCGCTTTTGTCATATTCTTTCCATATGGCACGATGCATGTTCTCCTTCCTGGACCCATTATTTAGCTTTCAGTTTAAGCTATTAAGTTGGTGTGCAGCAAATTTAGCAAGGACAGATCTTTCCACAGGTAACTCATTTTGAAAATGTTCTCCAATCCTGAAAGAGGAGCAAGGTTGACGCAGCGGTGAGAGCTTTTGCCTCCCACTTATGTGGCTTTCTTTGGGTACTCCGGTTTTCCCCTCTTCCAAAAGCTAGTGCAATCTGGAGCGCAAAGACAATTTGATTTACTATTTAGACTTAAACACCATAATCCAAGTAACATTTTGGAAAAATTCCACTGCAAATTTCGCCTTTTCACAATTCCAAGTGAAAGTGGGCAACACATCCACTTAAAAAAAAAAGAGCGAGAAATATTTGCAATGAAAGGCTAACATTTGGCTTATGCGTATGCGCCAAAAACACGAAGGCTGGTTCATTACATCCAATTAACAGAAAATATGCCCAGTGTTACAAATCTAGCCATTCCCATGCTTACTGGCGAAAACCTTGTCTAAAAAGTGGAAAACGCGCTTTTTTTCGCGACTCAGGCGCTCGCCAAAAGGCCAAGCGAGAGATTTTAGGGTCACGTCTACGGCAAACGGCAAACGTCAGATTCAAGTTGAGGATTTCTCAAAATAGAAAATGAGCAGTTAAAACTGTCCAAAACAGTTCTTACAGATAAAACTGGCGTGAAACTACTCATTTTTGAGAAGAAGTAATGACGAGTAAAGGGAAAACTTGGTCACGTGGTACAAATTCACGTTTGCCGTAAACGTACCGCGTGTTGCTAAATCTCTCTAATATTTTTGTAGCTTGTCATCACGACCACATCAAAATTATCGTGTTTAAATGAAAGATGTCATATAAGATATAAGGTTTTTAGTCGATGGTAGATTTTATCGTTAAGGTGTGTTTTCGGGATAAAAATGGAAGGCTTCTAAAGTTAAGGGGAGACTTACCTATTTCTTTGTCTTGCTTTAAGCTTGTTTGTCTAACGTTAACTGTCTTTATTATTACTATATAAACGGAAGCTTAGATCTGTACATGTGTAATACGTATACGATTTTCCTTTTAAAAAAATAAATGAATGTAACAATCGCTCCGCACCACAAATGTCTGTGGTTGGCTCTTCGTCATTGATACCCGCGTTTCCAAGGATTTGGCTTTCTTTGCGCTTTTCACAGGGCAAGCTACCTATTTTTGTCTTGAAAGCATCTGAGAACTCGATTTGCAGGGAAGTTTGTGTCGCTGTTCTGGCAGTTCTCAGTCCCCGTAGTAGCACCCTCCGCAGCAAAGTAAAATTCTATCCGAGAATTTTGTGAGCGCTAAGAAAGTGAAAGTCTAGGATTCTTTCTGAACACACTTTAAAAGGAAATGCCGATAAACTTGTTAAAGAGTTTCTTAGCGCTCTTGAATCTGCGACCTCTTGGTTAGACATGCGTGAGGTTGAAGTCGAGAGTCAGACACGAGTGCGATGGACAGCTTGTTATTTCTGTAACGTAGCCGTTAAGTTAGTCATTTGGTTGTCATATCAGTTGTAAAGTATAGTATTTTGGGAAGGTAGCGAACGTTCAAGTGAGGACTCGAGGGGAGGACAATCAGGACGAAATAACGTGTTTCCGTATTTTGTGAACTAGACGGAAACGGGAAGTTTCCTTTTTCCGTCACGTTTCCGCCCTGCGGAAACATGGTGATCTAGGGCGCGATCCATTCAACCAAACCTTCCGGAAATTTCGGTCCAAAACTCAATGGATCGGTTCGGTCCAACGGGAAAAGTTTCGAAAAAACGGGTCCACCTTTTGAGGTGGTCCTCTTTTCCCGGTCGGACCGGTTGGAATTTTGGTTGAATGGATCGCGCCCCTAGTTTTCCATGGGACGGGACGCGTTTCCGTCATGTTTCCACCACATTTCTGTTATCACATTTCCGTTCTTTCTTGTTTCCGTTACGTTTCAGGTGACGTTTCTTTTTCTTTTTTTTTTAACCAATGTCCAAGATCGCATGATCAATGTTTCAGAAACTTTGCCTTTGCGTAAACATAGGCACGTTAAACGTGCATGAGCTATTTTGAATGCCTCAGTGTAACTATAATACTTCGGTGTAACCTTACCAAGAATGATGAATCTACCTTTTTCATCCTAAATGTAGATTTGATTTTTGTGCGAAATTGGGTATTGCGCTACATAAATGAAAACGCGAAACGCTCAGCTGAGTCGATCCTCAACCTATATATTCACTTTCCTCTGTCTTTCCCTGTTACATCTGGTACAAGTTAAACAAATTGTTGAAGTAAAATAAATTTCTACTCACCAAACGTTGATTGGAAGGAAAACTCTATTGTTTCCGCCGAGTTTCTTAAGCCAAAATGTGACTCATCGAATACTGAATAGTTACGAAATACCAGGATTTTTATCATTGTGGTAGATGGTTGCATCATCATAATTCACGAGGTTTTCACGTGCGATTCTACTCAGTGAAAAAGTCTTTAACTCCGACAACTTATTTCTTCATGTTTTAAAAGCTATTGCTTCTTAAAAGACAAGAGCGCTAGCCTCTTTTAAGGCATTGGTTACAAAACGAAACAGGTCTTCATACGTTCAAGTTACTATTTATCATTGTGAAAAGCCAATCTGCATGAGATGTACAGTCACACAGCTGGCACGTGAAAGTGTTGGACTTTGCCCCCTTTCGTGGTTCGTACGTGAGGGAATCCGAGTTATCACACAGTAATCTAGTAAACAGAATTATAAAAATAACTCATGCACACAATTTGCATGTGAAGATGTTGGTCTTTGGCCCTTTTACAATTCGTACGTAAAAAAAAAGGCAAATTGTTTCACTACAAAATTTTCTCAAGCGATTTTAAGAAGGCCGTCGATAAAACCCGGAACATGGGACATTTCGGAACATGCCGGAACATGCCGGAACATTCCGGAACATCCCGGAACATCCCGGAACATGAAAAAATTTTTAAAATTTTAAAAAAATAGTAGCAAGAAATAAATAAGACAATAAATATAAACATAACTAAAGAGCCCAAAAAAATAAAACTAAAGAAAGAAAGAGCATATGAGTGAAGGCTCCAATACTTTCCCGCCAACTCAGCTCAGGATCACCTGTGTCGTGAATGCCGAAGGGCCGTTCTTCACGATATCACAGTTTTAAAGCAAACAGGGGTTATTTCACAGCTTCGATCCCCACAGTACAACGGATCGCTCACACACTACACAAAATCGTGACTTTCTTGAATCTATAAGCTTTTGATTTTAATGCGATCTGTCATCAAGTTCTCTGTCGCTCTGACAGACGAGTGAAACTATTAATAACAAAATCAAAGGGATAATAAAATCACGCCATCTCACAATCACGCTACACTCTTGCTTCATAACAACATGGAAAGCAAACATGGATTCAGACAGCAGTTCGGACGATGACTGCCAGGTAATTCGTGCAGTTTCCTTTGTTAAATGTTGCTTTTGTTATCTTAAAATGTTTTGTAAGACTTTTTCTTCGCTTTTGAAGATCACTGGTGTTACATATCTTAAACCGGGGACCAAACGAAGTGGAAAAATCGAGGTGAGTACCCTTCATTTTCCTGCGAAAGGTACGATCCCTCGTATTTTCGTTTCTCAGGAAAAAGGCAAAATAGATTACATTTTTTTATTCAAGCGATATTAAAGCTTACAGTATTTATATGAGAGTCATGTACCTGCCAACTTTTTTCCGAGCCAAATGCGTGAGATTTTCGTCTTGTAATGACCAGGATTTCGGAAATCGTCCCAGCGACTTCCAAAGATTTTTTTCTGTGTGAGGAAAGCTTAAAAATTCCCGTCTTTGCGACCCAATCTACTATATTTTAAAGAGGCGAACCGTCAATCATGACTATCATTTGCATGGAACTGCCCTCACTCGCCCAGCAAATCAGTTCCGACCAAGAGAGGACAAAGCTTCATCCTCTCGTGATTCCCACAAAATATTGTTTCCTTATAGTCGGAGAAGATACTAGATTCATTTTCTTTCTTTATTTTTCGTTTTCATTTTATGTGTTTATGTCTATTTTGGTTATATATAATGTATATTTATTGTCTTATTTATTTCTTGCTATTATTTTTTTAAAATTTTAAAATTTTTTTCATGTTCCGGGATGTTCCGGGATGTTCCGGAATGTTCCGGAATGTTCCATGTTCCGGGTTTTATCGACGGCCTTTTAAGAAATCACCTCGGCTTTATTACAACACCTGCAATTAAATTATGTTTCATGCAACGTCAAGGTTGATAGCCTAACATTTATTAATTACCAAGAAAATTATCAAACTGCCGAAATATATTTCTACTTGTATCATGTTACTCCACTCAATACAACAGTATCCAATTTTGTGTCAACTAGCTTCTTCCAATTTTATTCCCTAACGCTACTGTTTCTACTTAAGTTACTCATCTTTACTAAATAAAATAGGTTTCAGAAACTATAATACTTAGTATTCAGGAAGGATGTATTATGTTGTTCACTTATTATTCTTTTTTTGTTTTTGTTTTGCCAGAACGAAAAAGGTCTGTTGAACTTTGTAAGCGAGAGAATGGTATTTTTAAAGCTTGTTTACAGGATTAACAATACTCGGTACAGCTTTCACAAAAATAAGCTGCCTTTTTAAACTTCTAAAACCACATTTTATAGGGCGCATACTTTCGAATTAAAGTCTATATCTAAATATCAATTATTGCTTCATTGGAAGAGCTTTGAAAATATATGATCTTTTATACTCTACCCAGTTGTAGCGGGTGAAACAGAACTCATACTGACGTGCGTTGTACCGATAGCCGAATTAGGTCAGAAATGCCTTGAAGCAGCATCCATACTAAAATATGAACCCTTAAACTGCTGCATCACTGTACACAGCGTTTGAATCATGAAGATATTTAATGTAATTCTTCCAAACACCTGTAGCCGTAATAAAAGACGAAAAAATTGTGAAGAATAAAGATGGCGGTCTCAAAGTGCCCTTGTTCGACCTTTACCAATGTCATGTTTAAGTAGATGCTAAGATCTCATTGGTTCCTAAGCATCAACTAATAGTACCTTCAACCTTATTGGCTCTTGCAACAAACATCTGAACATACAAGGTTACAAAGATACAAAGTTACAAAGCCACAAAGATACATACGCTCACACCACTGACATATGAGCTATTTTTTCAAAATAGCTCAAAAAGCTTAGAAGACTTCGGTACAACACCTACCACATATTTCTTAAATAATCGTCTCATTTTCAAAGATTTTTGAACACCCTGCTTATACTTTTGACCAATTCTCGACGGCTCTCGAGATCTATGTCTAGAATTCGACACCTTATAACATTTCGTTGTACCTGATTCTTTACGCTCCTCAACGTCAACACCTATTTGTAATGCACAACTTACAATAAACATATCGTAGCTTGATCTATTATCTTCAAAATGATTTATTTCTTTATTACCCAAACTCCTCTTTTCAGAATCGATGTCACAAACAATGTTCTTCTCAATAAAAACATTCTCCACAGCTAAAGATTCAGTTTCGTTTTCTTTTTCTTTACAACCCCAAACACTCTCCTCTGCACATATCCTCTGCAATTCTCCATCATTAAAGTGTATCCCCGACATTACCTCGTATAGGACGTAAACAAACGTCCTTATTAAATTCAACACACTTATAACAAAAACTCAGCACTTGGGTATATGATGAACAAACACTTCTTTTCTTCGTAATACACGAAGAATCCACCTTATTCAATCTCAACTCTATAAACTCACAAAACACCTCTTTCAATAAGTCAGCAAAAATAGTCCGTTCGAAATAAATGCTCACAAAAGAATTTAGTGTTGGACCTATTGCTGACGGCGTATGCGTTGTAAGCAAACGAGCATTAAAACGAATACTGTGTTTTGGCCCAATAATTGACAATATTTGTAAGATTTACCTTGATTAAAAATTTTGCCAAGAACGCACTCTAGTGCAAACTCCACAAATGAAACACACTTTCATGTCATTGCATCTTTTAAATTTTGCTACGTAATAAAAATTCACGAGTTAATCACGTGTCTAACCACTTATTTCAACACCTTTAAGGGACGGACCATTAGAAAACTTATAGGAGGGGGCGGGCGAAGTACAAACAAAAATCGCGCAAGGGAAAATTTAATTAAAAAAAAATTCTTACACGCCAATTAACCCCTAAGAAATATTCATGCAAGAGCCTGAAAAAAATTCATACAAGGAATTTGATAACGAAAAAAAATTCCTGCGGCTCGAAAATTCCCCCCATAACTTTTCTAATGGTCCGTCCCTAAGTTACTATTTTTATTGTGAACAGTCAATGTGCATGACAGTTTGCACGTCAAGATGTTGGACTTTGCTCGTTTTGTGATTCGTACGTGACGGAATTCGAGTGCTTTTTAAAAACAACTTTCCTGCACACGATTTACACGTGAAGATGTTGGACTTTGCCCCTTTTACAATTCGTACCTGAAAGAACTTAAATTGTTTACGATATTTATTTGCTCAAACGATTTTCACAAATAACCTTCTTTTCGAACATCTAAAATAAAATTATACAGTATTCAATAGAGACTTTAAGCAGCAACTACCGAGGCGTCTAGTACGATGACCGAAAGTATTTTTACCACCACGCGTCAATGCCCCAAATTCAAGGTACGACAACTTGAACGAGACAGCTGTAGCGGTCAAAACTTCGCTTTTAATAAAAACTCAATCCATATTCTTTCATTCTTTCGCGCCATTTTTTTTATAAGTCGCTCATTTTGTCAAATGTAGGCAAACTCATACCAGAAAAAAGTTCATCTTGATTTGTTTACCTCCTCAATAAAACGTAAAGTGATGCAGTGATGGGAAAGAAATGTTGATAAAACAATAAGATGCACGTGCAAAGTTGTTGATTTCCTAATTAAACTTATTTGGTTCGCCATACTCCGCTTCCCGAATACGTAGAAAATAATACCAAACTGTAGTGTTGTCTAGTAGGTTTAGTACGCAATTCGAGTACTTTTTAAAAATAACTTTAATGCACACAACTTGTACGTGAAGATGTTGGACTTTGTTCCTTTTACAATTCCTACGTAAAACAACTCAAATTGTTTACAGGAAAATTTCCTCAGACGATTTTAAAAAACCACCTCGGCTTTACATTACATATATCTGCAATTAAATTACGCTTCAAGCAAAATTAAGGTTGATAGCGTAACATTCATTTCCTTCCAAGAAAATTATCAAACTGCCGAAATATATTTCTACTCATATCATGTTATTCCACTCAATAAAACAACATGCAATTAGTGTCAACCAGCTTCTTCCAATTCCATTTCCTAACGCAACTGCTTCTACTTAAAGCCTGGTTTCCATATGATTGCTACGATAGCTGTCATCGCTGACAAAAAAAAAGTTCAGCGATTGTAGCGATCATAGCGATCATATGGAAATGTCTGCAATCCCTGGAAGGTGGTTTGCTTATGATCGCTATTATAGCTCCGATCGCTGAACTTTTTTTTCTCAGCCATCGCAGCCATCACAGCGATCGTAGAGATAATACGGAAATTAAACCACCCTTAAGTTATGCATCTTTACTAAATAAAATACGTTTCAATAACTATATTACTTAGTAAGCAGGAAAGATGTATCACGTTGTTCACTTATTCATGTTTTAACTGCCGCAACGAAAAACGTCTGTTGAACTTTGTAAGCGAGAAAATAAAGATTGTTTACACGATACTCGGTACAACTTCCAAAACAAATAAACTGCCTTTCAAACATCTGCAACCAAAGTCCATACCTAAATATCAATTATTGTCTCACTGGAAGAGCTTTGAAAATATACGATCTTTTATACTCTACCTTGAAGAACGTGAAACACAACTCATAAACACGTGCGTTAGTACTGTTAACGATAGCCGAATTCGGTCAGAAATGTCTTGAAGTAGCTTCAACACTAAAATATGAACCCTTAAACAGCTGCATCACTATACACAGCGTTTGAATAATGAAGATATTTAATATAATGTTTCCAAACACCTGTAGCCGTAATAAAAGACGAAAAAATTGTGAAGAATAAAGATGGCGGTCTCAAAGTGCCCTTGTTCGACCTTTACCAATGTCATGTTTAAGTAGATGCTAAGATCTCATTGGTTCCTAAGCATCAACTAATAGTACCTTCAACCTTATTGGCTCTTGCAACAAACATCCGAACATACAAAGTTACAAAGATACAAAGATACAAAGTTACAAAGATACAAAGCTACAAAGATGCATACGCTCACACCACTGACATATGAGCTATTTTGAAAAAATAGAATGATCGCAGACAGAGAAAACAAGAGAGAGCACAAGAGAGAATGGGGCCTAGAAAAGAGCGGAGTGCTGGTCAGCGGACGTTTCTTTTGCTTATGCTCATTGCGGTCGTTTTTTTTGGCGTCCATTTTGAAAGTGATTGCAACGGCTTCGAATTTGCCAGCTTCTGTGTTCTAGGAGCGTGGAGACGGTGTATTTTTGCTTTCTGATGGCACTACAAGACATTTAAGGGTTGTTATGTATATTTATCGACCCATCGGCCATCGCTTCTCTCGTAAAGCGACTCTTTTCTAACACAGTTGAGCAGAATGTGAGACAAAAACCTCGTGATGCGCAAGTATAATTTGAAAGTTGGAGTGTTTGATTGTGCTATTAAGGCTATCCAAGACGGAGGATTGTGATGGAGAATACAGATGGTAAGAGGAGGTAGGCTTAACCGTTTTCCATATTTCATTTTTGTGGTCTGCAACATTTGATATAATGCTTGGGAGACATATTTGTTGACACAAAGCTATGATTGATAAGTAATTTCCCAAGTTTCATAGCAAATATGGTACGGACATATACGGTTAATTGACATTACTCTTACAGTTGATTTCACATTGCTTTACTGCGCTGTGTTGCGAAGTTTGTTGGCAAGTTGGGTACTTCAGTCTCGGGTCTGTGAAATGATTGTAGAAAAATGGTTAGAGGGTTCCAGTGATTTTGTTACAAATAGTGTATGGTGAGTCCTGGGACTCATCTTGTGAATAGTCAAGAGTCCCTGTCCATAACCAGTGAGTCCCAGTTAAAAAACAAGGAGTCCTTAATTGATAATGCTTGGTATGGGCCTTTTAACCAGCCAGTTAATCTGGAGACAGACGCCAAAACTCTTTATTACAGTTTACTGAAATCAAAATATAGTCCTTGTATATACGGTGTATTTAAAGCACAGAAAGACTAAAATAAATATACATCTTTAAACAGTAGTCATAGGGGTCTACAGCCGCACAAAAATGCATAGCAACGGGTTAACATTTTGAAGGACAACAGGCCAACATTCGTTGCTAAGGACGCGAACGAAGTGGTGACCAAAGTGGATTGGGGGTTAAGGAGTCTAACCCTAACAAATATAACAAATCCTTAACAATTCGAGGGCATTTTTCTAACCCTAACCAAGCGAGACATTTTCTAACCCTAACCAAGCGAGGCATTTTTTGTAACCCTAACAAAGCGAGGTATTTTCTAACCCTAACCAAACGATTGCATTTTCTAACCCTGACAAAGCGATGCATTTTTTCTAACCCTAACCAAGCGATGGCATTTTCTAACCCTAACAAAGCGAAGCATTTGTTCTAACCCTAACCAAGCGATGGCATTTTCTAACCCTAACAAAGTGATGCATTTTTTCTAACCCTAACAAAGCGATGGCATTTTCTGACCCTAACAAAGCGATGCATTTGTTCTAACCCTAACCAAGCGAGGCATTTTCTAACCCTAACAAAGCGATGCATTTTTTGTAACCCTAACAAAGCGAGGTATTTTCTAGCCCTAACAAGGCGATGCATTTTTTCTAACCCTAATCAGTCGAGGGCAGTGTTTAGGGTGAAATCAGTCAAGGTAAGTGCTGAGCGTTAAATA
>CALNXK010000108.1:685000-692500 GCA_942486035.1 Porites lobata | reverse complement strand
CTGATGTTGAACTCGTGAGTGTCTTTTGTTTCGTAATGTTTTGTTTTGATGACATACTCGCTAATCTGATATCTCTTTCTCTTGCTTTTCTAGCTTTTGGGGGAAATTTGGTGAAAACGAGCACAGGGTTCAAACACTATCAATCCAAGATGAGGAAAGATGGCAAAAGTTGATTCAAGATGACTCTGTGGTAATCAAAGATGTTCGTATCATAAGCCAAGATATCTTAGAGGTGAATGTGATGAAACATGAAGATGCATGTGAAGGTGGAGGAAAAACAAAAAAATCTTCATTGCGTTTTTGACTACGGCATTGGCACGTCTTAAATTGTATGCTGAATTAGAAAAGCTAGAAGAACAAGTGTTGTATTACGACACCGACTCTGTGATTTATAGCTGGAAACAAGACCAGCCTTACATACCAACGGGTGTTTTCTTAGGTCAAATGACAGATGATGAATTACAAGGAGATACAATTGTAGACCTTGGATCAGCAGGGCCTAAATCCTATTGTTATCTAACAGCGAGTGGTAAATTTGAATGCAAAAACAAAGGCACCAAGAGTTGTTATGAAATCAACCAGGTGTTGAACTGTAACTCTATGATGAACCACATTCAACAAGAACTCACAAACCCGTAGACGTGTGATGAACATTGAAATTAAGAATCATTTTGTTAGAGATAACACTTATAAAACAGTCGGATTGAAAGATTTGATCACAGTGTTTGGAGTGAACTGGGATGAGAGAGTGGTAGAAAAAGACACTGGATTTTCATACCCCTATGGATATGTGAGACTTTAAAGCATGGACGTGATTTTCAGTAGACTAGTTGAGATGCATGTCATAACAAGTAGGGTAAGATAGCATGGTGGTGTAAACCTGCATTAAAAATGTGTGATTTTTACATTGTGTGAATTCTTGAACCCACTCCAACCCCCAGCCCTAACCCTAACCCTAACCTAGCCCTTGCCCTAACCCCACTCCCTTGCCCTAACCTTACTTCCTTTGCCCTAGCCCCTCACACTCTAACAGAGACTGCGAGGGTCTGGACCCTAGCGAGGGGGCATTGCTGACTCAGCGTTTTTCAGACATAAAAGGCATAATGATTTTAGCGTACGTGTCAAACTAGCAGTCACAATGCAGACGGTATCCATGCAGGATTTGGAACTATTTTCATACTGGCAAGAAAAACGTCTGACTAGCTCTCATTGCTATGATATTTACAATCCAGTGATTTCTGTGGAGTTGACGGAATTAGCGGATCGTGTGGTAGCCTATAACGATTCGGTGGTAGAAATTCAATTGGATTTGGGTATTCAACAACTACGTGTCCCTGCTTGGCATGAAAGTTTGTTGATGTACATGAGCGATGCATTATTACGGGCAATTCAACGTTGGATTACACGTCATGGGTATCCAATGAAATCACCCTGTTATGTTTAATTACAAGCAGTAGAACCGTTACCTCTGCCTTTAACAAGATGTCTTGGGGTGTTGACAAATATTCTCGTCTTTGCATTTTTCCCATGGACGTGTAACTTAGCACGCACCATTTTAGCCTCATTTGATTGGCTAAGTCATCGATGGTTGATGACACAACTACAAACACCGTGTATGGAATTGAAATTAGTTATTACATTGATCCACGAGAACAATAGTCATTGATGTCATCATTTAATCAGAGGACAAAACAAAAGCGATTACGTCATTAGAATAATCCCTGCAAACAACAGACGTTGACGTCATTGATGGGGAACAGAACATTTGTCGATACTTGTCCACTATGAGGTATTATAATTAAGAAAAGACAGCAACGAAAACCTCATTTCACCCTATCTCTTGACCGAAACCAACGGCTGTCACATAATGGAGCTTACAAAGTATTTAGATGAGCAAGTGGAAACGTATCGCCAAACCATAGAATTTATGCCTTTTTATAAAGCAAGACTTCAACAAAAAGAGGGACACCTGCCTGAATTCAAGGTCTCGTTCTCAAACATTGTTACTGTGAAGCGTGCTACAGAAGAGAAAGAATTGCTGCAATTTCTCGTCAATATTGGAGAAGAGGACAAGCCAGGCCAGAATTATTCCAAAATCATGGCACTAGGATCTCATTTGATGGACAAGTTAATACTGCTGACAGTTACACATGACAAGACAATGATGGACGTGACTACGGCGAGAGGAAATGGTAAACCCTTTTCGGCAATTTCGAACATTCAATTGTCTCCAAGTTGTTTTGTAAAAGCAATACATTATTATAAGGTGAACCAAGCTATCATGAACTTAATTGCCAATGCACTCATTTTAGCATGGGAAAAAGACTTAACGAACTTTGTAGCGAAGCTCCACGCGCGCGTGGGCGGAGCCCCATAGCTAAGGTAATCTACTAATCCCGGAAAATTTGGTAATCACGTGACCGACCGAGCGACCGTCCGTCCGTACCACAGGCATACCAATGTTTACTCTCACACTTTCTAGCTACTTTGGGAGCCCAGGAGGAAGCTGATTGCACATCAATGTTGTCATCAATTGAGAACTTTCAAAACAGGGTATCCGCTGACCAGTATCACCTGACCATATCGCGGGCTCAGGTGTCGACCCGTTAAGGTCGAGTATTTTTTTGAAGTTATCTGCTGACAATATATTCCTTTTTTAAATGATTGCAGGCTCACGTTTACTTTTTTTAAAATTCATATCAAATATGTTGTGTTTATGTCAGTATCGCCCCGCACTATTACGATTTTGATTTCAAACTGACCTCAGACGTAAAAATTCTGCCAGTTTTTTTTTAATACAGGCGGGGAAGACCTTTTCTTACCATGGTCACGTGTTGGTCACGCTCCACGTCCATTTTTTAGGCTCTGATTGGTTAAAATTTGACAGCTGAGTTCATGCGTAAAATTTATGCAGCATCTTGAAAGTTGTTTACTTTGACAGCTGAAGCTGACAGAGTTTTGAATCAACTTGTGATGTTTTTAACTGTCTTTTTCCACTGGATGCACAAAATGAAATACAGCTGCTATCAAGAGTGTTCTCTTATTCATGGCTGGTTTGTTTACTGGGTTTTTCGTTGAGAAATGCGTCGCTTGTCAAAGCCGATAATCCCATTTCGGATGGCATCGTTTTTGTTTTTCACCTTGCTGGATGCGTGCGAGAATTATAAAGGCTCAAGCGATCCTGGCCTTACTTGATAGTTTTCAGGAGCTGCATCTCGAAATATGGTAAGCCTGATTAATTATTGTAATTATATCTAATTTCATGAAGTCCAGCGGCGCAGTTTATGAAGCTAGTTTATGCACGTTTGTATTAAGATTTGACTGAGACACTGATCTGACCTAGTATGAGGTTTGATATAAGCTTAAGCTTACAGAACTTTAAAAAGCCTTTAGTCGATATTAATTCACCGTAAATAGAAAGAAAAGACTTTCCAAAGAATATTTAGTTATAATTTTGGCTGTAGAAAGAAAGCTTTGAGCGATTTTCTTGTCCTGAGTTCATCTTTGAAAACAGCAAACAGGCCCGGGAAACCGGCGGCTTAAAACGTAAACTTAATCTTTAAGCTTACTAGTAAAGACTTGAGGATTCTTAGAGACACTTAAATACTCATTTGCTTTCGTGAATGTTCTCTGTAAATGTTCTACCGAATTATATTTCTTTATTGATTGTTGGTAGTCTCAAAAGTGTAATTTTCATCGCTTTGCCGTTTGTTTTCAGCCGTTCATAAACATCGCTTGCAGGAGTACTCAAAATGCCGAGCGTATCAAACGCTTTTTAAGGTTACACATCGTTATAAAACTAAGAATAAAAAATAGACTCAATAAATTCTTTATCACGTTGAAGTGTAACTCTTTTTAAAAATTTCTTCGCAAATTTGGCGCTTGTCAAAAGTTAGAACCGGCTGGCCGTATAGGTGATTTTGGAAATTTTTTGAACGGTTTCGCTAATTAAAAGTCCACGCGTGCTTCGATGGTTCTGAATATTGAATGAATGCAATTTGTCTTGAAAAATTGTGAAATACTGCATTTTGTACGACGTCTGTATGATAAAAACAGCGCCTCATAGTATTCTTTCTCCTCAGATGTGGTGTATTAAAAAAAATAAAAGATTGGTTTTCACGCACCCAGATTTATTGGCAAGAATTTGTAAACTTGTCGATCGCAAAAAATTCGGCCTGATTTGCTTTCCACGCCTTATCTACTGTGATCAAGAGCCATTAGTGCTCTTAAATTTGACCGTACACCTCTTTGGGTGTACATGTAAGGCTATATCAACTCGGTACAAGATTTGTTTCACTCCAAAATCACTTAACGTTTCAATGGGAGCTTTGCTTTTAGCCGTGGCTAAATCTATATATTAGTAAAATATTACACTTCACAATTAATGTAACCTTGGGGTGTTAGATCAATAAACAAGGCAAAGTTTCAACTGACTGTGTTTTTATTCACTGACTGTCTCTAATTTACTACAAAGTTGGGTATATTTTGACTGCAAGTCCGCGAGTTCTTGCTGAAGTTGAGCCACAGTAGGTTTCTTGGGTTTTTAGGGGCCTTGAGCTGCTGCCAGTCTCCTTGACGTTTATCCTTGAGCGCTTGATAGCTGTCTTGATCTTGAAAGAGTTTTTATTCTTCTTCTTGGATCATTTGATCTAAAATCACACTTTGATCACAGGCAGCATTGACGATGGCTTGAGCTTCGGGTGAAGTCATTTTTGGGTAAGGTTTTATAGATTTCATTCTTTGCGGAAACTTGCCATTCTTGAGATGTTTTCTGAACCCTTTGAGGGTATGCTCCCGATACTTGATTCTAGCTTCGATCGTCATCAGTTTTTGTCAATAACCCTTCAACCTGGTCTTGGCAGGCATGGTTTTTTCGGTGGGTTCATTACCAGTCTTGGTAGAAAGTGCTTCTACCGAACCACCCATAACAGACATGTTACCTCTAGGCAACTGATAATGAAAGACACAAATCCATTCTATTTGTAGCCTGAGGTGAGGTCCAAGGTAAAAGAGAAAGGTTAGTGCTATTCTATCTATCAATTATCACAAGCCATCATGTGGATAGGAGGCTATGACGACTGGACTCCCGCAGAACAGCGTGAATGGGACAGAGATATAGAAGAAATGCGGGCAGAACGTGAGCAAAGAGAGAGCGTAATGAAGACTGAGAACGAGGATAATCTCTCCTGGTTACAAATGGCGATTGACTATCCATTGTTTAAAGCAACCTATACCAAAATTGGAGACAGATTTGTATGTAGTAGATCTAAAGCGACAGACTTCTACAAAACAGGGGGTCCGCAACTTAGTTTTTGAAGTCGTGTATCCTCTGTATCATGGTTTGAGTGCAATCATTGAGCAGAGAAAAACACCCTCTCTCATCAAAATACAGACTTCCTCCAGAGAACATGTTGAGGTAAACTATACGTCTGAATGCACCCCTGACAAATGGTCTTATAACACCATGGACAAAATCTCAGAAGCCTTAGCTGACCAGTTAACCATGAAACAAAACTTGGATCGAGGACTGCTGATGAACTTGTCATTCTATGAGGAGTAAAAAGATTGCAGTAAAACTCTGCAAGTTAATTTCGTAACATGTTGAAAAAGTCTGCAAGGTGATTTCGTAACGTGTTGAAAAAGCCTGCAACTTAATTTTGTAACGTGCGGAAAAAGTCTGCAAATAACATTGAAATGAAATGTGTATTACAGTTGTTTAGTTCTAAGCAATCTGCACTGGAGTCTATGAATTTTCATCGACCACAGGCACCCCCCAGGCACCCACAGACACTCCACAGGCACCCTATAGGCATCCCACAGACACCCTATAGGCACCCTCAGGCACCTCACGGGCACCCTACATAAAATCTAAATGAATCGAAGAGGTATAAATAGGATGAGACTGTGGAAAAGTGACTAGCTGTGATAACACACCAAAGAGTCAACATGCCTTATCGTAACAGACGAAATTGTCTAATCTGATGTAAGTCGAGTCTACTATACTTATATGTGTAAACGAAGCAATCAAATCACGCATGTGGGAAAGAATAAGAGTCCCGTCCCCCTGTGCTAGAGTGCATGCGTAGTAAGAAAAGAAAAGAAAAACATTGCAGAAAGGGAAAATAAGAATAGCAAAGACTAGCAAGACATTTTTAGAAAGTGGTAGCAAAGTTTGTAGGAAAATAGGAGAGCGGTTGTGTTTAGGAGAAAGTTGTAATTAGAAAATTTAATTAAATTTTCAAAGACCACTCACGTGAAGGAATCATGTTAGGCGGGTTTCCTGGGTTACAGATAAAATATCGGGAAAAAGTCACAGAAAGAAGAAAGTAAATATTACAGAGAAAAATAAAGTAAAAAAGAAACGTGTAAAGCTAAAAAAGTCAGTTTAAGAAGAAAACGTGCTTACAGTCAGATTGCGAAATGGTGTAAAACAATAGACTACATGTGCTGTATTTAAATTATAGGGTGTGGTAGAAGTACATGGAAGAAGGCGAACAAATCAGAAAGATGAAGGACGCAAGGGAAACGAAATAAACCAATGGTAGAGTAACGCGAATAGAGAGAAAAGTAAAACGACGCTAAAACGAAGCATCATTTCGCTTAACGCTGTAAACGAAGAGTCTTGTTTCTACACTATGGCATTTCCACCATTATTACCGCTTCATAGACAGCCCAGAGACCCTACCAGATTGGACCAGTTAGCCCTGTTAGCAGTTCCGAATCCTGGCGAGACGGCCCGAGTTTTCCTACCGCCCTGGCACAGTGTGCGAATCAACCTCGAAGCACGTGAATTTGAAGAGGCGAGACATAAAAGTAAAAAAGAACACGAAAAGAAATTCCGGTAGGTCATGAAAGAATTTATGTTGAATAGTTTTTCCGAACCACGCGGTGGCTCGTTTAGAATCAAACGTTGTATAGAATTACGCTACTAGTTTGCGATGTTTGAATTTGTTTTACCATGTTCGCGCACAGTAGCCTCTACGTGAAGTAATGATGTTGTGTTTTCTTCTTGTAGACAAACGCTGTGTGATCTTAGATCCTCTGTGCCCCTACACAGATTGGGTGTTTAACAACGTTGACTGCCATTGCAATATTCGTTTGGGAACTCTAAGATTATTAATAGACAATTTCATAAATTTTATGAATTATCGTGAATTTAATCCTGTCAGAGCATTATACAATTTTGAACAAGTCTACAGAAATATTGCGTTTGCTGAGTTTTTATTGTTCCCCAATATCACCGAAGACGATTTAGCACAAAATCAGTGACGAGAACGACAACAGTGTTGTAATGGAGTAATGTAGGAATAAAAGAATTGTAAAAAAAAAAACAGTGAAAAGTGACTGACTTGGGAAAAGGGTAAACAGTATGAAAAATAATTCTTGTTGGGGGAAGCGCGAAAAAAGTGCGAAAACAACATGAACTTAAATGTTGTCTAGTAAATGGCTGGCGGTTATTTTAGGGCTACGTTCTAACGGGCAAAAGCTTTCAGAAGTACT
>CALNXK010000108.1:670000-680000 GCA_942486035.1 Porites lobata | reverse complement strand
TTGATATCTAACCCCGTTCACAGTGCTTCCGGGCAATAGAGATAGGGGCCTTATTTAATCTAGCAAAGACGGTGGTATTAGTTCCCCACAAAAAAAATGCCAAGTGAAAAAGCCCAAGTACGAGAAGGTTGGAGGTCAAGCAGCCGAGGATCAAAAACAAATCCGAACTTCCAGTTGGTGAATAAATCATCCTGGATCGGTCCACAGAAAGCTTTACAGTTTTCATTGATTTATACAGTCTCTTATTTATTAGTGAAGAATAAGAAAATAATAATAATAATAATAATAACTGTTTATTCACAAATCCAAATCGGAAAGTGAAAAGGAGATAAAAGAGGTTATCCCTTTCTAGTTTAAGGTGGGATGGGGGTTAAAAAAGATGGGGGCTTATTGTTAAAACTTTCTTTCACTGAAAAGGAGGGCTTATTTGAGAGAGGGGGCCTTAATAGAGGATTTAAGATGTTGTTATTATTGTTTTTTTTTTTTGCCTCTCAGATGTAAAAAAAAGCATTAACCCCGCTTTAATAGCTAGCAAAAGGTGAAGAGTGTTTCCATTGTTTGTAATATAGCAATCCAAAATGTATTCTCCACTTTGAAATAGATTTGATTTTCAGAGCAAAAACTTCCTTAATCCCTGACTTTGGTTTATTTGACATACTACTTGGGGCTGCACTTTGCCATGTCAATGTGCAAATTGACTAAAGGCTAGACTCCAGTTGTTCAAAAATTTGATAGTCCTATCTGAGTCATGTGCACAGTAAAAGTTCCTATCTCATTATTTTGGAGATAATAGATGTTTTAAGTCAAACACGCTTTGCTCGTCAGATGGGCCCTTTCGTACTCTAATTGAGACATGACTTGGTAGCGGTGTGCTGATTATCGATCATAATCTATAAAGCATCAGAAACCTAAAGCAAAGTGAGTATTGCTTATACAAATGTTCAGTTGATTGTTGTGGAAAATTCACAAAAACATTGTTGACAAATAAGGAAATTAATACACCTGTGTTGTCTTTTTGATGGGGTCTTAATTTAGTTTATACGATGTTTAGTTGGTTTAACTATGTGACAGATAAGCCTCTGCTTGCAGGGTAGGTTTTTTGTTTCACTTACAAAACTATTTTCAGTGTTGAAAGTGGCACACAGGGGCACAAAACTATAATCTACTATAATCGATTATCAGTTTAATAGTTGGGTTAATCTGATTATTTCTGACAATATGATTATAATACAGACACTATTACTAAGACTAACCAACACCTTAAAGTAGACTTTGAAAGTATGTAAGCCAGCACATCTAACAGCTGCAACCTCACACCGCAACACCTAAACAAGATAAAAGCGTTGCCTTGTCCCTGTGTGGCATTTTCCCAGGCCTTAATTCTTGGTCAATTCATTTTGGTGACTTATCTTAGGCAAACTGGAGGGAAACTGTTTCACTATTTCGCTTGGGACCACGTGACCTAAAACTCATTGGCCATGACTAGGCAACTAAAAGCTCACTATGCTAATGGGGACTCTGGCACAAAACACTTCAAAAGCCTTTGCATCTCGACATGAAAAATCCCATGATCGAGATGCTCCAGGCCCCTTCCGCTCTTGTTTATTCAGTGGATAGTGATATATGCACCCTTTGAAGTAGTTTATTTTTTTAAATCCAAGGTTTAGAACTGAATTATAGCTGCTTCACAATCATACCCAGCTGTTGTTGGAATACTACAGTAACAGCCACTTTTTCACCTGGTCCACAAACCCCCTTTTCAAGGATATAGTGACAAGAACATCATGCAGTGACAAGAACAACATGCACACTTAGCCTACAGTAATTAGAAGCTCAATTGACAGGTTTTAGTTTGACAGAAAACATATTTATCTTGGGGTCACTGTCACCCCATGTCTGGAATCTGGGAAATTTTTCTCTTGGAATCTGGAATAAAGGTCCTAAAGTACTCTGGATCCCACTTATAACTGGAATCCGGAATCCATGTTCCACTGACAAAGAATCCAGAATGCGGTATCCATGGCGCAAAATTGAGAATCCAAGACTGTCAGATTTCCTTGAATGGGCTGATCACTGTTTTCAACTTGATAAAATAAAAAACATCATGTGCTTTCATTTATTTTGTTTTTGCAACTAGAAAGAAATCCCACAAGCTTCAATACATCAATATGTAAGTTTTTCATTTCTGAGAAAGGAAACAGTTTATTTTCCCAATGTCTCTGTATTTAGCTGTATTTCACTACCAATGAAATGAGCAAACAATAATAAATTATCATTATTGTGACACTAAAAACTGAATAAATGAAAAGTCAGGATTAAAAATATCAAATGATAGCGACACTATGTTTGGCTTCAATTTTTAGTTTTGTTTCGACATCTGCCTCTCTCGCTCCTCGTCCCCCTTCAAAATCACAGTGGAAAAATTAAAAGAAGGCCAGGTTAGGCCCATGAATGTTACGATCAAATGAAAAGAATGTTTCACTTGACAAAAAACTGCTGAGACAAAGTGCAGATTATGCAAGATTTCCGTATAACTACATACATTAATGATATTAAGCATACAGCTTTTGTTCAAAGAAAACAAAAGGCAGAACAATACTACACCTTTGCAACGGGCAGCTAAATTTATTGATAAGCTGAAGCCTTGCAAGTATTCTTTCACAAATCGGGAATTAAAGAAACAAATCTTTAGTAATTTTCGGAACACACAAACCAAATAGCACGAGTAACAGAAATACCTCTACGCGTTATAATATTCCCAGCGATTACCAGATATCACTATATTCGAATCTTTGCCTTCCAACGGTACAGTCACAGTTTTCCGAACAATCAGACCTGAATTCTGTCCACCTTTTAGCTCTCAAACACTGAAGAAAGCACTTCTCAGCCTCTACGAAGCCCTCAAAGGTTAACCATCTTTGTTTTGGAAGGAATAAACCAATGAGAGCGCACGTATGAACGCGCTATGGAATGCACCAATCAGCGATCGTTTTAGTTCGCTGTGTGCCAGGGTCTTCTCTCCTGCTGCCGCCATATTGGAAAGCGAGAAGACCCTGGGGACGAGGTTGTTTGAACTATTCAACGAAAGTTCATTTCACACTTTTCTATTGGTTCAAAAGCCGCAAGTGACAAAGGAAATCAAATCGCGCATGTGCCAAAGGCACGCGTGGAAGCCTGGGAAACAAGAAAACATGGCGGCTAATGTTGCGATGTCCTCCCGTTTGGGTCGAAATAGCAGTTATTTTCAGCGTTAATTAAAATGAACCAACGCATTTGAAGTGTTAAAAGGAAGAGGTAAACTTAACGTTGTCCTTTAAGTTGGGAAAGAAAATGTTGGAGTACATTATCAATCAAAGAACTGCGTCGAAAAACGTGTTGTGGCTGTTGCTTATGTGGGACAAAGCTCACAGGTTAGTGTATGGAAATCTGATCTAACCAAAGACACCTTGATCACACCAAGACCACGCCATTTTATTGCCTCAATGGATCATTCATTAGTTGAACGAACTGTATCAAAAGGAAGCTCAAAAAGCATGCAAAGCAAGGAACTGTTCGCATGTTCAAGTCGACTTTCGACCTACGAGGAACGGTAAATCGGAGGAACACATTACAGTAAGAAACAGTTATAAAAATGGAAATGATCCTTGCAGTTAAATGGACATTATCTAAGTGGTTGAACAAGTACCTGAAAAAATTAAGGCTTGATCGGGAATCGAATTCTGACCTATGCGATTGATCGGATGCAATCGTTTAACCATTAAACTTATCAAGCCAACCGGAGAGCAGGCCACTGAGAGTTAGCGTACCCAATGGTGGAAATGACATGAATGGAAATAATCGAGCTTACATGAAATGACAATTTTCTTTTTGGAAATGTGGATATGGATATGAAAGTAGAAATGATCCTCGCAGTTAAATAAATTACCCATGCGGTTGAAAAAGAACCATACAGAACTTTATATGACTTCATACATCTATATATACATAATTCAATGTTGCTGCTATTGAAGAAAAAGTTTTTTTATCTGAGTGGAAACAAGCAAGATTTGTCTTTTGCTAGAGCGCCAAACTTTGTGGAAAGAGACTAGTGGACTTGTTGTAGCCTTATGATCTATGTTTTTCCCTTTCTTGCACTAATTTCTTAAAACTGTGTATTTTCTATTTACCTAAAGAACTTTTGGTATTGATTCTGTAAAAAAATACATTTCTAATTGTCATTTTAATAAATAGGTAGAAATATTGTAAAAAATTGTTTCTTTAAGTCACTTTTCCACAAAGTCTCATCCTATTTATACCTTTCCAATTCATTCAGTTTTAATGTAGGGTTCCTGAGGGTGCCTATAGGGTGCCTATGGGGTGCAAATAGGGTGCCTGTGGAGTGTATGTGGGGTGCCTGTGGGTGCCTGGGGGGTGTCTGTGGTCGATGAAAATTCATAGACTCCGGTGCAGATTGCTTAGAACTACAC
Organism: Porites lobata; assembly: GCA_942486035.1. Taxonomy (NCBI): domain Eukaryota; kingdom Metazoa; phylum Cnidaria; class Anthozoa; order Scleractinia; family Poritidae; genus Porites; species Porites lobata. The sequence continues at coordinate 675,534 of CALNXK010000108.1, read as the reverse complement.
AAGAACGCTCTAAGTAGCGTTGAGTCTCGCTTGTTTGTAGATAACATAAGAAGTGAGGAGGCGAATAGAGCGCGAGCGTTCGTCACTCGGGGGGGGGGGGGCGCTCCGCATATAAAAGGGCTTGGGATGCTCGTCGTCTTGCTTAGGCCGGGGTGTAAATTTCGAATTTTGGTCTCACTTACGGTGTTCTGGGCAAAACGGTATTATATTTAGCCGTGAAGGTTTAGGGTTGCATGTGAAAAAATATAAAAATACGTGTATTGTCTGAGTTTTCAGTAACATAGTCTCTCAGGGGTCAAAAAAGCTTGGGCTACGCCCGGATCGATCTCTTGTAGGGGTTTAATTCAAAATTTCCGACGAGCATCCCCTTGCCTTTCATATGCAGAGTCGTCCTCCCCAGGGGTTCGTCATAATTCCTCATAGTCACCGACAGCAAGTGAAGTTGCGTGTGAATAAATAAATTAATTATTTAAAGTCTCACCTCGAAAAATGTTTGTACCTGTCGCTTAGCACGATTAATTAGCCCAATGGGATCTTTATGAATCTACTGTAAAGGATTTCTTTGCTTTTTACCTGATCCAGATCGATCAATAACCGCAAGCTATATTCTTGTTGGTGCACAGCAGGTCGTCCGAAGGGTGACGGAAGACCGTCGTCCAAAGGGCGACCGAAGCGCGAAGTGGCGAGTAAAAAAAAGGATAAGAGAGAATACTTGTACCACGTGACTTAGTTCGTTGTGAACCGCATCTCTCGGTGACGGTGTCACAGTGATATGTGTATCCCCGTGATATGTGTATCCCCGTGATATGTGTATCCCCGTACATATGTCCCTAGTTGTGATATGTGTATCCCTCCAATATGGCTGCCAGTGAAATGTGTATCCCCTACCCCCCACCCCTCCAAACAACTGTAGGTTTTATTTCTGTTGTTTTTGTGAATTTTGCGAATCATCGTCAAAGGGACTACAAATGATTCAAGATTACGAGCAACACAATCGACAAAAGAGCAACGATTCGAGACAAAATAATCGCAAAGCTGTCTCTGGCGAGTTTACTTCTTCGTGGGCCGCAATGTTGACGAAACATTTGTTCTCGCTTCTCTCCTTATCCGACGTGATTATAATTTATATGTCACTAGTCGCGTTAAATAAGTATGACTGACAAAATTTCATTCAGTAAGGGATAACTCGAAAAGTCAAAAAATAGAGAGGGGATACACATATCTCTGCGCTGGTCCAGTGATATGTGTATTCCCCCGTGCAAGCACCATAATAATCCACCTTTTAAGTTGTTTGATTCCTATAAACCTAGTTGTATTACTAGTTGTTCTGATAGATTATATGGACGATATTTCCTTCAGCAAGAGAAGAAAAAACAGGGGATACACATATCTCTGCGCGGGTCAGTGATATGTGTATCCCTTCTGCGAGCGCCACAATATTAATTTCCACCTTTGCATGTTGATTGATTGCTGTCTTTACCTCAGTTGTGTTACTAGTTATGTTAGATGATATCGACGACATTTCCTTTAGCAAGAGAAGATATTTCCTTATTGTGTCGTGGATGAGCAGTACTGAGCATCAGTGTTTATTGTATCCGGATACACATATCACTAGGGATATGTGTATGGGGATACACATATCACGGAGATACACATATCACTGTGAAAACGGAAGTGAATGAGACTGGAAACGCAAAAGCAACAGACCGCTGCTAATTCGAGAATCAAAACATCAGCTGCGGAGGGAGTTTTAAAGATCTTAGAGATCTATGCGAAGGCAACAGAGTTTTAAGTGAAGATCTTTCAAGACTGAACATTTGTTGTGTACATGCCACAGTCTTCGATGTCTTTAAGCAGGTTTCGCTTGTGTAAAGGCTTCCCACTACCCAGTCGCAAAACGAACAGCCAAAGACGCAAGAGGTAACATTGTTGGAACCACCGAAGAATGGCTCAGTCGTGATGATATTACAGTTGCCTTGTACCTCCGCTCTACTCAGTATTACGTTTTATTGCAACAGTACACACGACCTGTAAATCACTACCCGTAATAATTTAAGATTTTCCAAACAAACCTAATGAGTTGGGCTTAACGTGATACAGCATTGCACAAAAACATTACATTCATGGACTAAAGAAAATCGCTTAGTTATTCAGATCCAGAAGATACTTTGGAGAAAATTGGAACCCTTATTCAGCCGTAATAAAAAGCTTCACCATCATGCTTCAAAATAGTCTGCTACACAGTCGTTTTAATGTCGTCACGCAACGCTCTTCCCCGCTAATAGCCACAGTAGATCGATATGTGCGTCATGATCTCTCAGTGTGAAACGTGCGGGTAAAATAACATTTACTCAGTGAAAATGTAGAACCTTCCAGAGCATAATCTACCCAGCAGACGAAAAAAAATTTATTGGAACGAGCAGCATTTTGGCATGAGGTAAAAGTCGTGTAGGTTTACCATCTCCTTTTATTGCTCTGATCTTGAACACTTTTACCTTACTACGTCATTTCCGTCATCATCTGTTGCGGTGGACAGCAAACGGAAGTGCTGTCTCGAAGCCGTAAATTTCGGTCGCCGAAAATGAATTTGAATTCTTTTTTATGCCATTTTCGTACAGTATTTCGCAAATACATAAGAATTCTAGATCAGGTTAGTCAAATCAGGCAATTTCATTGAATTTCATTTGAGTTTCAAAGATTCGAAAATCGGCCCAAGATTTGTTTCCTCGACATTTATCATCGCCTTGACAATAATATTAATGATGTACGAAATATCAAGTTGTTCCTTACGATTAAGTATCCAGCATCATGAAAAAAGGAAAAGAATCAGGCTGTCGAACACGAGAGGTGAATTAACGACGATTTGCTTGTTGTTTTTTACCTCATCATCGAAGTTCTGCTCATGAACATTCTTCCTTGTTTCAACATCTGATGTATTCACTTCTTTCAAAGTTATCAACGCTTTCAAGCGACAGAATTCGTTGAACGAACCATTCCGAAAACGCTCGACATCTTTTAGTGTGGGTCTACCACGAATGGTGTGTGGATTTGTAAGCGACATCACCGTATAATCCATTAATCTTTCCAAATTTTTCGTCTCAAAACATAACATTCGGACAATTGCGCGTTGTTTTTTGAAGCGTTCACTGAGATTGAGAGCATCGTGTCGATTTTCATCCCCAGATTCTGCGCTACCATGACCCGGAACACGTCTTTACAGCACCATTCTTCTGCACTAACCTATATAAATATAAACACAAATGCAGCAAATCACTGAGAATATTGGATTATGGCCTGTGGGGTAACGCCATAACGCCACTTTATTAAAGAAAATGCAAACAACTAGTACAAAATAGAAATGAAAACGTAAAATAGAGTAAGCCGTACCAGGGGGCCAGAAAAAACCTAACCTAAAAAACCCCGTGGGTAAAAAGGGATAGGAAATCTGGGGCGGGCCAGGCACGACTCAAGTTCCCCGCCAAGACTACTAATAAACTAAATAATTGTAATAAACAAACGAAAACTAAATAGCAATAGTTTGAGCAACTTTTAAGCGATCACTAACGGTGTGCTTAACGTATCTGTTCTTTGAAGTGGCACATTTCCAGCCAGCATGCATATCTAGCAGATCAGCGGAAACACTCCGACAAGCAGGATTTGAGGCGGCACCAGACTTAATACTGTGCGTGCCTTAAAGAGCAATGTCACCTACAAATGGTTTAACAAATTTCTTAAATTCATCTCTTAGCGTTGAATATGAAACTCCTCTAGAAGCATGAAAACACTCCCTAGTTTTAACGATTTGCCTAACGAGGGGCGACGATGACTCACAAGTTGAAGGGAAAAGCTTAAGTAACCTTTCGGTGATAGAAACTGGGCAAGTAGCCTTATGAGACCTAGCTAGAAAGGACGTATGCTCTTTTCTATACTGATCATTTTTGCGTTTAGAAATAAAAACTGATATGTACTCGTTGAAAATAGAGACATCTCTAACTGTCAAATTGCGAATTTCGTCCACACGAAAAAAAAACCAGCAAAGCCAACCAAGAGGACGAAAAGAAAACGAATAACGGCAAGCGAACTACTAGAAATATAATATTCAGCGATCCTTAAAACTGTGTCAACGGATAAAGGCTCTTTGGGTTGAACAGGACGAGGAAGCTTCCTTCTTGCACCCTCCAAGGACGACTTAACAAGGGGGTGATCAGTAGGGCATTCTACAATACCGGCCAGACTATGAACCCACTTAATACCATAAACAACTGACTCTATAGGGGATATCCCCGTATTATTAGAAATAGAAACAGCAGTAAGCTCGCTGATAAAGAGAGCAATGTGCAGTGGCTTCGCTGGAATAACTGAAACGCCAATCTTAGAATCTGCCCATTCACGCCATCTGATCCAGCCAGATCTATACTTCTGCACGGTAGAGGGAGCCTTGGACTCAAACTGTAAATTGAGATGGTCTGGAACAAGCTTGCGCAAGGATGGATCGGCCAAAGAATTCGCTTCACTCCAAATCCCGGATTGGAGAACATCTAAAAAATAAAATAAAAGTAGGCAGGAAAAGGCAAAACATTTAAAATTATAATACAGTAGAAAATATGATGCTGCTTCATAATCATGCAGCACGGACAGTACTACAGCGTAAAAACGACATGTAATGAGAAACAACGACAAACGGAAGCCGAACTGGTAGGGGCCAGTAATGCTGTAAAAAACAGTAAAAAATACAACAAAGTAGCAAACATTCAATAAAACAAATGTAGACCAATAAAATAAAACATAAGATAAGGCCAACTGACGGCGCCAAAACAGGCAAACTGCGTGGTGAAGCGGACATCGAACTCAAAGCCAAGAAGACGCTGCCAAACCAGGCAAAAAATACACCGCCAAATCAGGCAAAAATACGCTGCCAAAACAGGCAAAACAAAGCTGCCAAATCAGGCAAAAATACACTGCCAAAGATAAACCTAAAACACCGACAAAAATGAGCTGTAAGGGGAGACAAAAATGGGAAAGCTCACCTAAAATCTATCCGCAAAGCCAACATTTTAAATTTCGGGCAGCCGCTGAACACCGACGGACGCGCTTTGTAAATCTGCTTCTGTCCTGGACCCTCCAGCAAGAGGTCTTCAATACAAGGAAGCTCAAACACTTCTCTAACAAAAGACTTGAACTGGGAGGCGTTGTCGTGCAAAAAAGGCCAAAAATAGGCCGAAGGCCATTGTGGAACGATCAAAGTGACGTAACCGGAGCAGGACGAGAGAGCCCTAACTGAAGGCACAATGGCACCCACCGGAGGGCAAACCCAGTTATTCTCATGTCGCCAATCCTGAGCCAAGGCGTCCACACCGCTGCAACCTGGGGAAGCAAATTTAGAGTTGAACCTCGGAAGCTGGGCATTGTAATAGGACGAAAAGCGATCAATTGTGTGAGGGCGCCATTTAGCGTCGACAAGTCGAAATACCGAGGGATTGATGGACCAGTCGTCTTTATCAATAAATCTGCTAAGAAGATCTGCTCTTTCATTA
>CALNXK010000108.1:502500-665000 GCA_942486035.1 Porites lobata | reverse complement strand
TTATTAAAATCATGAAATAAAAAATGGGGGTCACCCTACTCGTTTTTGCGGTAGAGCCCCAGAAGGTGCGCACCAAACTCATTTTCTCCAACTTTTGAGAGAGGACTGGGGCGAGTTTCAAAATAGAATGTATGTGAAAGGGGGAAGAAAGTATTAAAAAATCCGTTTTTACAGAATTGACATGGAGATATCACATTTAGGACACAATGTGATAAAGAAAGTGTTTAAATGAAAATCAAAGAGAGTAAGCACAAGTTAAACATCCACTATCGAGGTTCTCCGAGAGGAGGTCGAACTCAGCAACACGCCTACTGCTTACGTTATGCACATTCCCAACACAGTGAGTCTCACCTCGGCAAGAAACAACAGCAAGCAAAAATTCCAATAGCGTTTCTCTTCAGTCAACTTCATTTTAATAATGTTACTTCACATGCTCTTTTTTACGGCGGCCATCTTGTTATGCGCAGTAAGAGATGCGCAGTGCAAAACTAGGGAATCACCTTAAACCGAATATTTTTATTCTATGCTCGTTTTCATTGTTGAAAGTCATTTGGCCTTTCTTTTTCATTTATCTCATTAAACTAATTTGAACTTTATTTCATCTCAAAAACTATTTGTAGGCTAAGCAAAACAGCGTCGCAAAAAATTATTTGATCAAGAATCGGAAGGTAAGCTAAAGAAATAAGTTTATATTTATTCTTGGAAATGAAAAGCTATCTTTCGTTTCTCTATTTTCGCTTGCTCCTATAAATTTCTCGTTATCATTTCACTTCGAAATATTTCATGTAATTTAATTTTTGGATTTGGAAGCTTATCAAACTAATCGGACAGGCTGTTTAATTTGGTCTCTAAATTTGGTTGAATATCAACAAGCTGCTTTTTCAAATCTTTTTATCAATAAAGAAATATCATTTTAATGGTTCATTTGAAAATGAACTTAAAGAGTTACTTGCACGTTATACAGTAATATTCTTTGCGATTCAAAGGAATATTTTTGTTCTTTGATAACAGAAACCAGGTTAGTGCCGATCTTTAAGCGAAGGACATTCACGCGCAAAGTTATTTGTAGATTATTTCAGTTGAACGTGTGAACTTTTCAAAAATGCAAAGATGCTCACGCAGGCGCACTCCGAGATTGTCTAGGCGTCTCCCGGCCGTTCGTCTAGGATACGTCACCGAAATGCATTGACCGAGAGGGCTTGGAAAGACGCCGTATAGAGACTAGGCAATGTCCCATTCACGCTGTTCTGCGGGAGTCCAGTCGTCATAGCCTCCTATCCACATGATGGCTTGTGATAAATGATAGATAGAATAGCACTCACCTTTCTCTTATACCTTGGACCTCACCTCAGGCTATAAATAGGATGGATTTGTGTCTTTCATTATCAGTTGCACATTTGATTGCCTAGAGGTAACATGTCTGTTATGGGTGGTTCGGTAGAAGCACTTTCTACCAAGACTGGTAATGATCCCACCGAAAAAACCATGCCTGCCAAGACCAGGTTGAAGGGTTATCGACAAAAACTGATGACGATCAAAGCTAGAATCAAGTATCGAGAGCATACCCTCAAAGGGTTCAGAAAACATCTCAAGAATGGCACGTTTCCGCAAAGAATGAAATCTATAAAACCTTACCCAAAAATGACTTCACCCGAAGCTCAAGCCATCGTCAATGCTGCCTGTGATCAAAGTGTGATTTTAGATCAAATGATCCAAGAAGAAGGATAAAAACTCTTTCAAGATCAAGACAGCTATCAAGCGCTCAAGGATCAACGTCAAGGAGACCGGCAGCAGCTCAAGGCCCCTAAAAACCCAAGAAACCTACTGTGGCTCAACTTCAGCAAGAACTCGCGGACTTGCAGTCAAAATATACCCAACTTTGTAGTAAATTAGAGACAGTCAGTGAATAAAAACACAGCCAGTTAAAACTTTGCCTTGTTTATTGATCTAACACCCCAAGGTTACATTAATTGTGAAGTGTAATATTTACTACAAAGTTCGTTGAGTCTTTTTCCCATGCTGAAATGAGTGCATTGGCAATTATGTTCATGATAGCTTGGTTCACCTTATAATAATGTATTGCTTTTACAAAACAACTTGGAGACAATTGAATGTTCGAAATTGCCGAAAAGGGTTTACCATTTCCTCTCGCCGCAGTCACGTCCATCATTGTCTTGTCATGTGTAACTGTCAGCAGTATTAACTTGTCCATCAAATGAGATCGTAGTGCCATGATTTTGGAATAATTCTTGCTTGGCTTGTTCTCTTCTCCAATATTGACGAGAAATTGCAGCAATTCTTTCTCTTCTGTAGCACGCTTCACAGTAACAATGTTTGAGAACGAGACCTTGAATTCAGGCAGGTGTCCCTCTTTTTGTTGAAGTCTTGCTTTATAAAAAGGCATAAATTCTATGGTTTGGCGATACGTTTCCACTTGCTCATCTAAATACTTTGTAACCTCCATTATTTGACAGCCGTTGGTTTCGGTCAAGAGATAGGGTGAAATGAGGTTTTCGTTGCTTTCTTTTCTTAATTATAATACCTCACAGTGGACAAGCACGCCGGGTCAGCTGTCGGCATTTTTTAGTCACGCCAATGTCGCCAAAAATGGCGTCCTGGCCTTGGCTATTTTTGGTCAACCTGGGAACTAGTTTACGGCAGTATAAATTGCGCTCGATTTGCAACCTGGGAAAGCGCGGGCTGAATCGAAAACCGAACTACGGTAAAAGCGCCAAAAACAAGCAATATTTTGATACCAAAATCGATGGGAAAAGATTGATATGTGATTTTCCTTCGTCTTCACTTTCGCCCCATAATGGAACAATAGGGAAACGGCCTAAAAATGACAAACGTCGGCTTCAAAAGGCTTTTTTGTTCTTCTGAACCCAGAGTCGAGAACTGCAATCTTGGAAACCTCAAACCTTTGTTAAGAATCGTATGTTTTTAGTTTTCGTGATTTCACTTTAGTTTTACAGAAATAATGCTTTCATTTATGGGTGTTTTGTATCAGATGCTCGTAGAAATCGGCTGGTACTCAAATAACTGAGTCCTATTGTCTAAATCTTCAACACCAGTGATGCCTCAAAAAAGAAAAGATTATGTCCGCTTTGCCGTGGGTCAATACGCAAAGGAAAAAAAAATCCGGCAGCAAGAGCTAGCCAAAGAAAAAGCCAGCCTCTCAAGTGAGGTGAAAACCTTGCAGCGACAAATACAGAGACTAGATAATAAGGTATTCAAATTTATAGTTTCTGCTTGTTAAGGAAGCGATGGAATACAAACTTGAACGCTTGAACACAACTTTAATCCGCTCGATTTACAATACACCGATTTACAACACGTTGATGAACTGCCCGGGAACCCGACTTACAACAAATCTACGAGCGACTAGCAAGGAAGTCACGTGACGTGTTATCTACATAATTTATTCTACTCTCACAGGTCCAGTCTCAAGGGGCTTTTAATGACCCGAGTACGAGTACGACGTTGGGCCGTAACATTCTCCCCACCTTAACAGAGTTCGCTGGAGGCATCTCCCCACCGTCAACAGGAACATCAGCTTCACGGGTAACTTGTGGGGCCGCTGCATCAATTTCCAATCTGTGTAAGCGTTGAACAGGCCTGTTGAATACACCTTTCTGTGCTTTCACGGTAGCCGTTCGCACGAGTCCGTCCTTACCAGGATGAACCTTTTCTACCCTGGCCATTGGCCATTTGCATTGGTACGCGATACATTATCATCTGAGACCAATACGATATCACCTTCTCGAATGGAGGGGTTTTCCTCTCGCCATTTACTTCTCACCGACAGAAGGTGCAGATATTCTCGTTGCCAACGTTTCCAATAGTGGTGGAGTAGTCTCTGTAGGTAAAGATACCTTTCGACAGTTCTTTTACTAGACTCCTCCAAGCTTTCTTCTTTACTCTCAGGTAACTGGTTAATCGGTCTACCAATTGCAAGGTGAGCAGGTGTAACCGGCAAAGGGTCTCTGCAATCGTCGCTCACTGCCGTTAATGGTCGCGAGTTGATGATGCCTTCAATTCGAATTAATAATGTGTTCAACTCAGAAAAGGTGAGAAGTGCCTTTCCAAGCACTTTACGCAATGATTCTTGGATTGCTCTAAAAAATCGTTCCCACCATCCGCCTCGCCATGGTGAACGCTCGGTGATGAATTTCCACGTAATCCCTTTCGAGAGCTCAGAATTAATTCGATTTCGATCCAATGTATCCCACACCGTTCGACTTTGAGTACTAGGATCATACAATTTCTGGATTTCCTTGCTTGCAGCCTTAAAGGCTTTTGCGTCGTCGGACCACACTGTATGGCAAAGACCTCTGCGGCTTGTCATGCGACTAAAGGCTTGTAGGAACTCATCAGTGGTAAGCCTGTGTGTTAGTTCCAAGTGAATCATACGAGATGATGCGCATGTAAATAGACAAACGTACACTTTCTGTACGGTTGAACCTTCTTTTACATAGAGAGGTCCTGCGAAGTCAGTTCCAACATGTGCAAAAGCTGGTGAACATGAAACTCTCTCCTCCGGCAATGGGCCCATTTTCTGCGCGCAAGGTCCAACTCGCTGTTTTTGGCAAGCCACGCATCTTCTGATAACACGTTTGACTTCTCGTCTCCCTTGGGTCAGCCAAATTTTCTGTCTTAAGGTTGACAGTATGCTTTCTGGGCCCGCATATAACATGATCTTGTGTAGGTCTAGTACCATCTTTGCGACTTCGGGATGTCCGTGAGGCAATATTACTTGATGCTTGGTCTGTTCAAGTAGATCAGCAAACTGCAGTCGGCCACCAACTCTTATAACCTGATCCTCTCTGTCATAATACGGGTCTAGTTTGAGAAGGCGACTGTTCTTGGGAAGAGTTTGTCCGGACTTTAGCAACTGGTAATCTTCTTTATAGACCTCTTCCTGTACCCACTTACAACACTTAATCTCTGCCTTCTTCACTTCTTCTGCCGACAGTTCACTTTCAGAAGACTTACATTTAGTCTTGAACAACTTGACTGCTCTCAGTACATAAGCGGTTACTCGAATCAACTTTAACCACGTCCCGTAACGCGACATATCAATTAACGGCTCTCTAACGACTGCTGTACAACCATGAGCAATTTTCCTTTCCTCTTCGCATACTTCAGAGGGAACAGTATCACCTTGGGGCTGAACGGGCAAAGGTTTGTCACTTGAAGACAGCCACCGAAGTCCATTCCACCATAAGGTATTGGCAAACATCATCACAGCTCAACCCACGCGTCAACAAATCTGCAGGATTCTCCTTACTAGCACAGTACCTCCAACACTCAGGATCCCACGTAGACTGTATTTCTGCAACTCGATTCGCCACAAATGGTTTCCAACGAGAACTCTGACCTTTTACCCAATGCAGTGCCACCATACTATCAGTCCAACACACAACACTACTCACTTCCATAGGCAAAGTTTCTACAACAAACTTCAACAACCTGGCATTTACAACTGCTGCTAAAAGTTCCAGTCTGGGTAGTGACACTTTCTTTATAGGTACAACTCGGGACTTTGATATTACCAGCTGCGAGGATACATGACCTTGCTTGTCTGCTATTCTGATGTACACTGCTGCTCCGTACGCTTTAGGAGAGGCATCTCCAAAACCATGTAGCTCTATCTTAGAATCTTGCGTGATGCCATTTCCGAAGCATCGGGGTATGGTCACACCTTTCAGTTGCAACAACTCTGACTTCCAATGTAGCCACTTTGCTTTAATTTCACTGTCCAAAGGGTCATCCCACAATAATCCTTTCAACCACAGTTCTTGGAAGAGGATTTTGGCTCTGACAGTGAAGGGAGATATCAACCCTAGAGGGTCAAACATTTTCGATGCTAGACTAAGCAGGCTTCTCTTTGTCATTGGATCCGGAGATAAGACAATTCCACCCGGTGCAAGAAATCGGAAGTGATCAGAGGTCAAATCCCATGAGACTCCAAGCGCTTTAAGGGGTTCACTCGACTCAAACTCCACCAGTGACGATGAGGCTCTTTTGGCTGGGGCAATAGCATCCATTACGAGCTGTGAGTTACTTGCCCACTTTGTCAAGTTAAACGCCGCTTTCATCATGATCTCTGACATGTCTTGTTGAAGTTTCACAGTCGAGTCCACCGTATCGGCTCCTGTTAGGACGTCATCCACATACATGTTTTGTAGAATTTCTTGGACTGCACTTGGGAACAGTTCTGCGTATTTTTTTGCATGAGCATGGACCGTCGAAATAGCAAGGAATGGACTGGAGTTCACACCAAATGTCAGTCTTTGCATTCTATAAACTTTGGGTGTTTCGTTAAATTGTAAATCTCCCCACAGGTACCGGTGAACGTCTCTATCCTCTGGCGCTAGCTTGACCTGAAGAAACATCTTTTCAATATCTGCTATGAGACCAATTCTGTTTGTTCGAAATCGAATGAGTACAGATGCAAGGTTGGGCTGTAAAGCAGGACCGGGAAGGACACAATCGTTGAGAGAAACACCATCTCCTTCTCGCGCGGAAGCATCAAACACGATTCTGCACTTAGTCGTCGTTTTGTCATCACGGAACACAGCATGATGCGGCAGGTAGCGTACAGTTCTATCTTCATCATTCTCGTTAGGCACTACCTCCGCAAATCCTTTCTCTACATATTCATTGATTGCAGAATTGTAAGTTTTAGCTTTCACAGGGTCATGTCTTAACCTTCTTTCGATGCTTTCCAGACGTCTAACAGCTTGCATGTAGTTACTTTCCAGTTTAGGAGGGTCACTTTTCCACGGTAGTCGTACTTCATAGTTCTTCCCGTCAAATTTCAATCCTCTATTGAAGTCAGCAACAGCAACTTCCTCCTCCCGGGAAATAACAGTGTTTTCAATCTCAGCGATGCCAATAGATTCCAGTTCCCAGAATCTTTTCAAGCTTTTAGTGAGTCCACTGTTTTCTACAACGGTAAGCATGGATGTGGTATACCTTGAGTAACGGTTTACTTGTCCGGTAAGAATCCACCCGAGATGAGATTCAACAGCAACAAGTGACTCAGATGAACTACCTTTCTTGTACAACCTAGTTATGAACGAGTAGTAAAAGTCTGCACCAATAAGGACGTCTACTTGGACGGAATCGCGAGGGTAGGAATCTGCGAGAGTTAAACCTTGAAGATGAGAGTTCTTACGAAAGTCTAACTGCACTGGCCCGAGGGGGTTACAAATCTTGGGAATAGCAAGGGCCTCCATCTCCACCTTGGAATTTCCTTTCATTGGCGAAAGTGCAAATTTAACTCTCTGCAATCTCTTGGTTTCACTAGTTGTTCCACCGAGCATTGTAACACTTAATAACTCTGAGGGACCTTGCAAGCCAAGGGACTCTGCAATGCTCTTGCGCACATATGAACGTTGACTACCAGAGTCTAGCAAAACACGGACTGTCATTTCTTGACCATTAACAGTTAACCTCGCCAACGCTGTCTGTAGCAGTGTTTCCTTCAAGGGCAATGCAGGTTTAGCTGAAGCTAACCCACTTAAACTGATGTTGGAAGGCTGCTGGGGTGTAGCCACTAACTGCTGACCATGTAACAATTTGTGATGACGGCGGCCACAATTTGCCACAGAACACTTAGGTTGGCGACAAATCTTGGAAAAGTGCTTGTGGTTGCTAGGCTTTAAACAATTGAAACATAGTTTATTCTCTTGAACTAGCTTCCACCTGTCATCTAATGACTTGTCATTGAAAACTGGGCAATTTGGCGACTCGTGACCTTCCTTACAGAAATTGCAGCTTGGACCAGTTAGCTCGCGTGCCTCACCAAGTAATGCAGAGGCTGTATACGCTCCATCCTCACCAATTCGAGGAAATGACGGCTTTCTTCTGTTATCTCTACCCTTATTGCTTTGGGTATTGTTCACATTACAACCTCTCTTCCCCGCTTCTTTGGATACAACTTGGCGGTTCAGAAATTTGAAAAACAACTCAAGATCTATTTTATCCTCTTGAGTGTCTGCAAGCTCCAACTCCCATTTTTCTAGTAACTGAGGTGGCAACTTGGTCTCAAAGATGGGTAACAAAATACAACCATGACTCGTTGGATCTTCACCAAGCGCTTCTAAGGCTCTGGTTCTATTCATAAATGTGTCATAAAGATCTCTAAGGGCGGATGCACTGATCGCCGACTTAGCATCCATCTGGATGACAGATTTCACAAGAGATGAGATTATCATACGTTTTCTTCCATACCTGTGTTGGAGGCAATGGACCGCTGCTTGATAATTTGCTCCAGTTACTTCAAATCCTTCTATTGTTTGCAAAGCATTACCAGTAAGCACTGAGCGTAGGTAAGTAAACTTCTGTACTTTGGGTAAGTCATCGTTCTTATGCACTGCGGCTTTAAACTGGTCCCAGAAGTTTTGAAATTTCAACACATCCCCATTAAACTTTGGCAGTTCAATCCTGGGCAATTTAAGACTTGACGATTGACGACTGTCAGTATGTGTATTTTCTTTTGAAGACTGATGATCTTCCACTTTGGAATCCTTTTGGAGGTATTCATGAGCAACATCGATAGCTTTATCCACCGCACGTAAAAGATCTCCCCATTTGCGAAGTTCTTCTTCTATCATATCCTCCGCGATCAGCGCGACTATTTCATTTCTCAGCTGAAGATATTTCTCTCTGTGCACGGTAAGTCTTTCAATTCTCAGCTTTACTTTCACTTTGTTACTTGTACTTAGACTAAGCTCCGAAATTTCCCGAATCAGCCCGTCCATATCTATTTGCAAGGCTTTGGCTTTGCGTCTGATCGAGTTAATCTCTTGAATTTCTACTTCACTCGAAGACTCCGCTGACTCAGCAAGATTCATTTCTTCCTTCGACTCTGGTTTGACAACATTTGACTTTGAATCGTCTACCAACCTTTCAATCAAGACCTTCTTTTTTCCAGTAGTTGGTAATCCCTTTTCTTGAAGCAGCTTTCGCAGCTGATCGACTGTAAGTTGCGATAAATCATCATTTTCGGTCTTTGGACTGGCGGCCATCTTATCGCCCACGTGGTGATGACCTTGCGAAGAATTACAAATTAACTGTTCAAATGTCACCTTGTATCCGGCTCGAAGGACCATGTTAAGGAAGCGATGGAATACAAACTTGAACGCTTGAACACAACTTTAATCCGCTCGATTTACAATACACCGATTTACAACACGTTGATGTACTGCCCGGGAACCCGACTTACAACAAATCTACGAGCGACTAGCAAGGAAGTCACGTGACGTGTTATCTACATAATTTATTCTACTCTCACAGGTCCAGTCTCAAGGGGCTTTTAATGACCCGAGTACGAGTACGACGATGGGCCCTAACACTGCTTACAATTTTAACATACGATTGCAACGAGGGTTGGAAGGAGGTTTGATTTCCTTCTCATGTTTACCTATTCTTTCTTATTCTTTGCATATCTGTAGGTGATCATTTAATCGAAAGGTTTTTTTTTCTATCCGATATCGGGCCTTTTTTTTTAACACAGATCGACATTAATTTGTAACACGATCCTGTAAGAGATTCCTCTTAGTCAAAAACAATACATGTAGTCACGCAAGTGAGGAGAAATCGGCATTTGATATAC
The DNA here is from genome assembly GCA_942486035.1 of Porites lobata. NCBI lineage: Eukaryota > Metazoa > Cnidaria > Anthozoa > Scleractinia > Poritidae > Porites > Porites lobata. Next base: position 655,375 of record CALNXK010000108.1, on the reverse strand, counting down.
AGTAAACACCGTTGCTTGTTAAATTCTGTTATTTAATACAGAGAATCAAAAGTAAAGATGAGAAATCCACACTACTGTGCGCAATGCAATATTTGGAATATATTAATATCTATTGACATTCATAAACACAGAATCTTTTTAGCTCTTTCATTTTGACAACAATGTTTTAAAGACATTAGTATTTCTCCAATATTATACAGACAGATTTAAGCAAGTACAATTGTACATGTAGAGACTATGGTTTTGAATGAATGGGTACAAGGTTTTAAAAACAACGGAATGCTTTTTGCCAGCTTGCTGTGATATTACAAGGGCGGCCACAAATAAGATATGATATGGCATAATCTTTGATAATCAGCCTGGTCATAATTGCATGTCCTGTTGAAACCTCCCATTGAACAATCGAAATAAAAAAATCTGATCAAATAGATTTTAAAAGCAACATGCCACAAATAAAACTCGAAAAACATTTTTGGGGAAGGTTGGCCCCAGCATGACTCAATGCAATGTAATATTTGGAATACATTAATATCTATTTACATTCATAAACACAGAATCTTTTTAGCTCTTTCATTTTGACAACAATGTGTTAAAGACATTAGTATTTCTTCAAAATTATACTAACAGACTTTAGCAAGTACAATTGTACATTTAGAGACTATGGTTTTGAATGAATGGGTACAAGGTTTTAAAAACAACGGAATGCTTTTTGCCAGCTTGCTGTGATATTACAAGGGCGGCCACAAATAAGATATGAGATGGCAAAATCTTTGATAATCAGCCTGGTCGTAATTGCATGTCCTGTTGAAACCTCCCATTGAACAATCGAAATAAAAAAATCTGATCAAAACAGATTTTAAAAGCAACATGCTACAAATATAACTTGAAAAACATTTTTGGGAAAGGTTGGCCCAGCGTGACTCAACCTCTTACTTATACTTAGGTGTAAACCAAAATAATATTTTTCAGAAAAAAGAACTTGGAGAATGTCTGTCAGCTGAGAGTCAAGAAAAGAATGTTCACACTGTTCACACCCCTGAAGGTGAAATAAAGATAGATGACTTTGTCATTTTTGTATGAGAAAATATTTGTTTGAATTAAAGGAGGCCCATGTGTATGACATTTATCTGCTGATATAAATTTAAAAATATGAAAAGTAACAGACCATAATCTTTACTCTCTGTTTTTAAACAGTGACACGTGTACGTCCACCAACGAACACTGTCTCACTTCAGACACTACAGCGTAGATGTAGAGAAAGATTTCAGGCTGCCATGAAGATTCATGGAGGAACAAAGTCTAACAAAAGACCTGCACTTGATGGTCTCTTCCACACTGTTTCTAAAAAATGCAAAACTAGTGTGCTTGGTGATTATATATTATCTAACAGTAAGGTTACGAATTATGTCATTAAGCAATGTAAGCGAAGGCAGTTGGCAGAATTTCAATGTTCAAAAGATAATATATTGCGAAGTATAGCTACTTACTACACTTCTGGGGTAAAGGGGAAAAGGAAATATCAAGCTGTGAGGCAGGCATCCTCAATGAAGTCCAGTAATTTAAAGAGGGGGGGTAAAACAGCAATTAATCTTATGCCAAACTGCCCCATAGCAAAACTTATCACTTACAATTCTCTTGTAAGTGAAATTAAAAAGATTGACATAGGAAAGGTTTATTATATTGAGGAAGAATTCTCTACTGACATAGATGATGAAAATATTAATGGGTGCTTTAGAGATTTACGTGAGTATTTACCACGGCTAGCAAAATTTTACTTAAATATGCAGGGGAAACGCAAAGGTGCATTGAAATGGTTAGGGGAAACAAAGGGTAGGTTTCTTGTTGCATTTGGGGGAGATGGATGTCCTTTTGGTAAAAATGAATCTGCTTGTTCATTCCTTATTAGTTTTCTGAATGTAGGAAAGAGACTGGCATCCAGCAGTGACAATTTTTTTGTCTTTGGTGCTAATGTAGAGGAGACGTCTCCTATTTTAAAAAAGTACTTAAATTCTGTATGCAAACAAATTGTAGATTTAGATGGACGTATATTTGAAATTAATGGTTTAAAAGTGTCATTTCATTTTGAGGAGCTTCCCAATGACATGAAATTGCTTGCAATGCTTGGTGGGGAGCTAAGCAATTCTGCTACATTCTTTTCGTCATTTGCAAATGGAAACCCTGGGAGTATTCAAGTAGACTGAAGATTGTTGAAAAAGTAGATTCTTTGAAGTCCTCACTGGATGGGAAACCTTTGTCCAGAAAACAGAAGAGAACTAAAGTAACAGAATTTATAGCTCGTCAAAAGAGCCGTCAAGAATGTCTTCCTTTGGTGGGTAAGTTAATTAACAAAGCTCATGTAGAGCCACTTCATCTCAAAAATAATGCTTGGGGGTATTTTTTCAAAGTATTGTTAAAGGAGGCAGTGGCCAAATCCAACATACCAGCAACCTGCAAAACATTTGCAGAGGTCCCACAGGAAACCTGTCTAGGGAGAGTGGTCACTGCTCTCAAATGTGAAGTGAAGGCTGGTCGCTTGGCCAAAAAGGTTCGAAAATGGTTTGACGAAACACAGGGTAAGTCGGGGGATTTACAGTATCGTTTTACGGGCAAAGAGTCACGGTTGTTTTGTCACAACTTTGCAAGGTTGTTGACATTTTTGAGGCAGGAAGGAGACAGTAAAAAACAACAGCAGACTGTCCTCACCCTTGCTTATGTTGGGTTAAGACTGAGGGATTCGTGCTCAATCATCAATCGATTTGAAGTGGAAGATACTCATCTTGAGCAACTTCCGACCTTAGCACAAGAGTACTATCGCGCCAATGCACTACTGTTACCCACCTCAGTAAATCCCACCATCTGGACCACTGGTCATGTTGTGCCTGCTCATGCCAGGCAAGTCTATGATAAATACGGTCAAGGTCTTTTAACAGTAACAATGGGAGGTAGAGAAGCTAAGCATATAGCTTTGCAAAAGTTGAGTGCAAACACCACCTACCAGAATCGATAGGCTGAAATTTTCAGGCATGAATTTATTATGTTACTTTGGTTACCTGAACAGCATCATGAACCTTGTTCTTACACTCCTAGTAAAAATGTTTACATTCCCCAAAGGGTTTTTAATGACAGTAACTATTGTTACTGTGGACTACATAAAGCTCATCCTGCTGACCAAAGCTGTTGTTTATGTGGTGATCATCTTATGACACTAATCCATAAAAGTGTAAAAGAAGGGAAAATTGTTGCAGGATTATCTTAGTCTCAGGAAAGTATTTAAAATCATGAAAAGGTGAAGTTACATGAAGCGTCAACTGCAGCCAACACATTATTGGGGTAAGTAAACAGCATGTGATCTTTGCAATTAGCTGTTATCTGTTTTTGCTTCAGAAACTTCAGCATTTCTTGTATAATCTGTTGAGTGACAAATGACTGCACACAACTGCATTTTATGTAACTTTACCGTGATTTAACAGGCCATAATGCACTGAATAGTGGCCACTCTGAGAGTTGTCTCGAGTGTTTCCTTGAGATATTTTGAAACGTTACATATATTATATACTGTAATCATCTGTAAATATTAGCAATGAAAAATGTACTTTGGAGATTCTCAGAAGGTGGGTTGGGGTTTGCATATTTGACCCAGTTGTTTGTCCCCCAGCAAGGCTTATGATCAAGATGTCTAAGAAAGGCATACTTTGATGTCAGGCAAGCACTTTATTATGTGAGATAACAACCCTGAGAAAAAAACATTCATTCACCCTGAAATCCCAGCCCAGCCCCCTCTGGACTTAACAGTCAGTGATATATTGCTTCATTAGGGAGCAGTGGCTAGTGGTCACTGTAATTATAATTTATTCATTGGAAATCTTGTAAGAGACTTCTTCGGCCCCAGAAGTAACAGACTTCTAACTTCTTGAAAAAAAACAAAGAAGAAAAACACTTGTATCACCTTGCTCCAGATTCTGTAGAATTTTGTCTGGTGCAAAAATATGAGCACAGCGCTGATCCAACAGTCTTACAACGTACTCCACATCAAAAACAAGAAGTGATGCCCGCAAATTTCTGATTTTGCCGCATAACTTTTCTGCTACTTAGAAGCAGTCACTTTTGGGCAGAAAGACAAGTTCATCAGTTACAATGCATTGGTAACAAAGTTCTGGGGCGGATCCAGGATTTTTTTTAGGAGGGGGTGCACTCGTCTCTTGCTCTACTTCAACACCAACAAACCACATAGTTTTTTTGGGGGGCGGAATACCAGTTGTATTAGAAAACAATAGGTCATCTCGGGGGGGGGAGGGTGTGCACCCCCTGCACCCTCCCCCTAGATCTGCCCCTGAAATTAAAACACTTAAAAATAGTTTGTATATTTTATAGTAAGAGAAAAAAAAAGAGAAGGTAATTAAATGTCATATTTTACTACCCATGAAAACTGTACCCAAACTCATTCCAACATCCATAATTGCAAACTAGAGTTAGCTGCTTTCGTTTGCAATTGTAGCATATAGAAAAAGGCTTTTCACTGCTCGCAAGCACCTCTGCTTTAAAACCTTTACGGTTCCCGCCAAAGCTTTTCTTAAGTTTATTGGCGACTTCACTCTGAGGGATGCCACAAAGCTTCGAGAAATCGCGCAGGAGACGATTTTTTTTAGTGTATTTAATCACATTGTCCTCCACTGACACCCCAAAAGCTGAAGGCGCCCCCTGCACAGACTTCACTAAAACTTCAAATATTTCTTGGGGGAGGTCACGCTTCACCTCTATCGTCCATGGATTGGAAGCCTTCGGGTTTGCCGACATCCGCCTTCTTATCCTGTTCAGCCAGATCAGAACCTCTGATGTGATCATGGGCCACGCCGGGAGGGAAGACATGAGAGATTTATCCATCCCATGCACCCCAACCTCATGTCGGTGGTAGACATTCAGCATTAGCTGACGAGCTTCCTCCCTAAAATGGGTGTAATTGGAAATAGAGCGCCGAAGAGCAGTAAAATTGCTTATCGACGTCTCCAAAATATCATTTAAACTAACTTCATCTTCCTCGGTTTCTTGCCAGTATGAAAATTGTTCCAAATCCTGCATGGATACCGTCTGCATTGTGATTGCTAGTTTGACACGTACGCTAAAATCATTATGCCTTTTATGTCTGAAAAACGCTGAGTCAGCAATGCTCCCTCGCTGGGGTCCAGACCCTCGCAATCTCTGTTGGAGTGTGAGGGGCTAGGGAAAAGGGAGTGAGGTTAGGGCAAGGGAGTGGGGCTAGGGCAAGGGTTAGGTTAGGGTTAGTGTTAGGGCTAGGGGTTGGAGTGGGATCAAGAATTCACACAATGTAAAAATCACACATTTTTAATTCATGTTTACACCACCATGCTATCTTACCCTACTTGTTATTACATGCATCTCAACTAGCCTACTGAAAATCACGTCCATGCTTTAAAGTCTCACATATCCATAGGGGTATGAAAATCCAGTGTCTTTTTCTACCACTCTCTCATCCCCGTTCACTCCAAACACTGTGACCAAATCTTTCAATCGGACTGTTTTATAAGTGTTATCTCTAACAAAATGATTCTTATTTTCAATGTTCATCACACGTCTACGGGTTTGTGAGTTCTTGTTGAATGTGGTTCATTATAGAGTTACAGTTTAACACCTGGTTGATTTCATAACAACTCTTGATGCCTTTGTTTTTGCATTCAGATTTACCACTCGCTGTTAGATAACAATAGGATTTAGGCCCTGCTGATCCAAAGTCTACAATTGTATCTCCTTGTAATTCATCTGTCATTTGACCTAAGAAAACACCCGTTGGTATGTGAGGCTGGTCTTGTTTCCAGCTATAAATCACAGAGTCGGTGTCGTAATACAACACTTGTTCTTCTAGCTTTTCTAATTCAGCATACAATTTAAGACGTGCCAATGCCGTAGTCAAACACGCAATGAAGATGTTTTTTTTTTCGTCCACCTTCACATGCATCTTCATGTTTCATCACATTCACCTCTAAGATATCTTGGCTTATGATACGAACATCTTTGATTATCACAGAGTCATCTTGAATCAACTTTTGCCATCTTTCTTCATCTTGGATTGATAGTGTTTGAACCCTGTGCTCGTTTTCACCAAATTTCCCCCAAAAGCTAGAAAAGCAAGAGAAAGAGATATCAGATTAGCGAGTATGTCATCAAAACAAAACATTACAAAACAAAAGACACTCACGAGTTCAACACCAGTTTCGATAACTGTTTCCTGCCATGATTTTTCACCATGTTGTCTAACTTGATGCCCTCTTTTTCTTCAAAATCTTTAACATACTGATCTTTCTTTTCCTGTGTATCACAGCGACTCGGCCATCTACTTGCTTCTGTTTTGTACCTTAACCAAGTATTCACATAGGGTGCAAACAAACCCTGCTTCCGCGGCGCCTCAGGAAAATGCCAGACCTCGTGGAGTTTTAGGATGTGATATCCTTTCTCAACCGCTTTCTGTAATTCTGGTGTACACCGCTCACCTGTCATTACACGATCATTATCGCTATGAGGGCAAAGGTTGGTTCTTTCATGCCAGGGGCGGTCCAGTTGTTCTTCAACACATTTCTTACATAACGGAAACATTAATTTTCCATTTAGCTTCACAGGAAGTACTGGGTGTAGCAAGTTCTCTGGGGCAATGACATCTACTTTTGCCATACCAAGGTAGCTATGAATATCTTGATCAGGTCGATTTACTAAGATTTGTGGATGTCCAATTGGATACGTCCCATACTTGTTGATGGTTGGATACAAACTCGTGAAATCTTCGTATAGAATCTGCTCCCCTTCTGCTTTGTGAAAACATTTTGCCATCCCCGTTCGTCCACCATAGAATGCATTTCTTGGATCTGACGACTCTATCCAAGTCATATTCTCTACCAAATCCAACAGAGGTTTATTCTGCTTCAATTCTTTCTTAAAATCACACTCCCAGATGTCTATCACCTTGTAACCTGTTCCTCGTAACAGGTCTGTTTTTCGCTGGGTGCATTGATACATCTCCTCTACCGTGCGATCTGGGTGGTGAAAGGTTTTGGAATGACGGTTGTTTTGTTTGCATTTCTTACAGCCATGAAATTCGCATCCATAAAATTCATAGACAGTTTTGGTGATAGGGATCACAACCATCCACTTTCACTTTTCCTCTCTTGATTTGAATCATTTGTTCACTCCCATTGCGAGCATGTTTGATGCGATTACCACCTAGCTTTGTATCTTCATAATACAACCATTGAAGAGCTATCTTACTTTGACATGTTTTCAACCCTCCCCACCCATGAGGTGGTTCTACTGCAACCGTTTTGGGTTCCATCTGATTATTACGCCAAAAATAGTGACATGTAGAGGCAATCGTTATACACTTTGTCAGTGGATTGAGCCCTGCATCTCGCTTGGTATCTTTGCAAATTTGAGGCAACCTTCCTTCAACAGCTTGACATCACTTTTGCAATATTCTAACATTTCTGTTTGGAAGTTCCAAATCTTTCCTTCTATCACTTGTTCTGCATGCCAAGTTTCATATTCTTCTTTCTTCTCTTTATTCATTTGAGCTGGTTCAAAAAACTGAAGGGATGGAATCTGATCTTCATAGTCCAAATTTTCTAACTTGGAAAACTTGTGTGGAAACCAACCTTTTTTCAGCTCTTTCAATCCAAAGGTCTTGGTAAAATTGGTCAGTGGCATATTCAGGAAGCAAAGGGAATCTTTGAAAGTCAGGTGTTTATGTTTAAAATGAAGCATCTTCGTCCCAGTAGCCATGATGCCTGTCACTTTCAAGTTCATCTTGTATAGGGCATCGATAATGAACACCCCGTCAAACCCTTTTAAATTATGGAAGATGATATGGCTTGCCTTTTTTTTTGTTTTCTTTGACCCATCGCAACATGGTTTTGATGAATAATTGAACGCAGTTTGTACCCCAATGATGAAAAATCTTTTTACTATCTCCTTTTGTGTAGCAAATCAAAATTGGGATAAATGTGTTGCTGCTATCCAGTACACATTCTATATCTGCAAAAATCATCAGCTGAGATGTGATTCCTTCTCTTCTTTCTGTTCTTTATTTTGCAGTTTGGTTAAACGTTCGTCTACCATCTTCAAAGTTATCTCATCATCAGTTAGACCTTTATCCAACAGTTCGTCTAAAACCTCTTCGCGTAAAGCATTCAGGCTATCTTCATTACGTTGTGCCTTTAGATGAGTCATTGAAATTCCATGTTAATTTTTCGTAATTCTTCAAGTTTCTTTTTACGTTCTGCTATCATGCTCTCTATAACACTTTGTGTATGATCATCAAGTAATCCCTCATCTACCATATTCAATAGTTGTTCCTTTTTCTTTTCCTTCCTTCTTAAATCTTGAAGCTCCAGTTTAAATTCTTTCTCTTCCTCAGATGTGATAAAACATTTGTGTTTATAAATGTTCACATATTCTAGGCAGTGCTTACATTTGACATACAAACATTTGTGAGGAATTTCTTTGTTTACTTTGTAGAATACCAAGCAATCTTTACAGCGTGTAAACTGATCACAAACGCTCTTCATTTCTACAATGTTGGGAAGTTCTTCAACGGCAACGGTCGCAGAAATAACTACGGTTCATGAACGCTGGGATCGAATACAAACCATCGTAGTGACCCTTTAAGTCGCCATTCTTGTCTTCATACTGTGATTTCACCCCCTTTAAAAATCACCCCACCCCGTGCTGCTTCTACTACAATTATTCTGCAACCTTGTGGACCAAGATAATATTGGAATTGCTCAATCCCTTCCAAACCACATGGTCCCTCACTGACACCTGCTTCTTTATCGACCTTCTTGGCTTGTTTGAGTTGTTGTGAATTCTTCCCACTGTCTTGACGAATGTTTTCGAAAGTGTTCTCTTCACCTGCTTGACGTTTGGAATATTCTCTCATCACCACAATAGCTCTTGCACAACAAAGAGTATCCTTGTTTTTAATTTCACAGACTCCTCTTGATTCTTTTGCCATTTGATCCCAAATCTTCTGACCAGGACCACCCCCTGCTCGTTTGCTCCCTTTGGTCTCAGTTCGAGTGAATAAGACTGAGGCTGAAAAACCCACATCGTTTGTAATGAACTCCCCACTGTTCAAAACATTCGACAGTTTCTGTAATAATGCTTGAGCACACGCTGCTCTTCCCGTGAGGTCCCCAACCGGTACTTTCCATGATTCTCCTGTCAATCCCTCTCTCCTATGCTCGCGACTACCTATTTGCAGTGTCATCCAATATTCGTCGGATATTTTGAGATCTTCTACAAGTTTATCAATACCAACTGTTATGGCATGTGTGGCACCGACATTTAAATCTTCGTCTTCTTTTGGTCCACGTTGCAGATATAACGTGAGAATGAACTTCTGATTCATTAGGGCATTTTTCTTCCAACGTTTTGCTGGACCCAATTTCTTGAAATCCGCTACGTACAACAGATCTCTACCACCCTCATATTCTTCATCGTCGTCATTTCCTGGTGTTTCTTCTTCTTTTTCCTCTGCTTTAGGTGGTTTCGCCGCATGTTTTGAATCACCATCATCAGCTACACGTTTCTTTCCCCGGGTCGTCACTGCCCCACCTGCTTATTCTTCAATATCTAATCGTGGTACTTTATCTGAATTCATTATTTCTAAACGTAATAGTTCAGCGGACTCCTCTGCTTTGCGCTTGGCGGCTTCAGAATGGAATTTTTTTTGTATGATTTCTGCAATTATCCAATCTAGTGAATGATGTGTCACAATAAAGACATTTTACCTCAGGAGTAGACTTTGAACAATAAGCTTTATGTCTGCAAGAGCTAAAACGGTTGTTAAGTAGCCTTCTACAATGACGGCAAGGTCGTGGATATGTGACTTTGGACATCATCAATGACACGGCAATACCAGCAGCTTAAATGATTGATGTTAAACTCCCCTTCTATCTTTCATACAACAGGCAGATCACCTTGGTATGTGATGGTGGTTGCAGAACGTTCACTCAAAGCAAGCAGGATCATGGAACTTAACTTCAGTCTCAAGTTACTGTGCTTTACGCTTACTCAAGTTCTGCAAATGTTAATCTTGAAATACTACTTGCACGCTAAAGACAAAAAATCTTCAACTGCTACCTCGAGTGGGCAAGATGAAGTGAACCTTGCATTCTAATTGGCTACCCAAGTGGGCAAGATGGGCTCATTTTGCCCACTTGGCATTTCCCGCGTTGGTCCCGCAACTAAAAGTTCTCTTCTTGACCATGTAATAAATCATTTATTGACCAAGCTTGGTCGTTTAAGATGGCTGAATATTGGCTTCATTCATTTTTGCATTTTCATTGACCAAGACAAGGCTGTGCTCTGTGGGCCGTGGTGCCTAACTTTTGTTCTCGGGCAACCAGAAAATCTTTCATTTTCTGGGCACAATGGATTTGACAAGTTCAGGGTACTGGGCTGCCGTCAATTTTTCTTAGAGCACAGCCATCCAACCATCTTAACCTCACACCTGGTCAATAAAGCATACCGGTATTTATTACAATTTTATGGTTGAATCCTTGAGCGGGCAAGATAAAGCAAATCCTGTTTTCTGATTGGCTACTCAAGTGGGCAAACCAATCAAGCTTGTTTGGTGAAGATAGCTGGGTATTGGCCTCGCAGAAAAGAGCTTGGCCAATATCCAGCCATCTTGACCGAATGTTGGTCAATAACACATTATCATTTATAACAATAATAATAAATTGTTAGAACTTTGTGAACATCTTTTCCAGAAAGGCATTTTATGTCTCCTCCCCGGTTTACTGAAACACTAACAATAAACCCCCCTTTACTGCCAACAGCCGAGCTTTGTTTGCTAGAAGCCTAACTTAGGAAACAAAGAAAACCGAGACTATGGTCTGGGATTAAAAACAAGGCCAAGTTAATGGCCGGTTTTATTCAAATCTGTAAAATCATCTTATCAATGTTAAAATATGAAATAATGTTTACGAATTTATAGGTCTAGCAAAGGTGAGGGCCAGAAGAAAAAGGCAACTAAACTAGAAGAAATACCTAAAGCAAGTAAAAAAGGTGGAAGATTGGGGAGGAGGCGGGTCGATTGCTTGTTCAAAGGATAAGCGGGTCAGCTATCGAAGATTCGGCTTGATGTCAGCTTTCAGACCGAGAGGATTAACAAAAGGTTACACCCTCTTATAAAGGGTCTCCGCGAGATAATGAGATCGAGGCTAAGTAGATTTACTTTGAGTGGCCTTACGATAGGAGCTCGTGATTATTACCCAAAAGTAATTTTACTTTTGGTCTTGTGATTCTCATGCGATCGTAAACCATTGTAAGATAATTCAAAGTTCACATTCGAGAGCCTCTAAGCCTTTGAAGCCGCAATCGACCCCACCCCCCCAAAATCCATGCATTGAAGAAATTGGAAGGGGAGACATAAGAATCTTTATTTGGTTCCAAATAAACTCATTTATGTCTCCTCCCCGGTTTACTGAAAGACTAACAATAAACCCCCCTTTACTGCCAACAGCCGAGCTTTGTTTGCTAGACGCCTAACTTAGGAAACAAAGAAAACCGAGACTATAGTCTGGGATTAAAAACATGGCCAAGTTAATGGCCGGTTTTATTCAAATCTGTAAAATCATCTTATCAATGTTAAAATATGAAATAATGTTTACGAATTTATAGGTCTAGCAAAGGTGAGGGCCAGAAGAAAAAGGCCACGGGTCGCTCCTAAGCGGCCCAGCCCCACCCGAAGGCTGTTGGCGAAAAGGAGGACGAAAACACAACGCCAGTTTGTGTTTTCAAGTACTAGTATCTAAAGTTGTTCCTAAACTCGGAGTTCTAATATAACGAAGAAAAGCGCTGGATTGCCAGCGACCTAGCAAGCGAATTTGGGAGTCTGAAAACCGCCCCAGCTGGCAGTGCCAATGCAAAAACTGCACTTTATATAGCTTTGTGTTTAAGTTACAAAATGTAAGTGCTGCGTTAAGTCACTCAACTAAATAGGATCTAGTAATCGGACTTCCGTCGGGCCAACAAAAAAGAGGGCCGGATACCGGCCCTCGCACAGGTAAAAAGTTTAAGATCAACTGAACTGGACAGCATGACCTTTCAGGATAGATAAAAATAACAAAAGGTGGCCCAGAATTCTTATGCTTGTAGCTATGCAAGGTAAGTTGCAGTGCCTGAATTCGGCCTTGAGCATCAACCAGTCGGTCTAGTTGCGAAAGATTAATGATATTGGTAGTGTTGCCTCGAGAGGCTGTTAACTCCCCAATGCGGAGAAAAGCGAAAAATGCCAAAGCACACATGGCAGACATGAGACGAGACTGGTAATGTGACGAAAGGGAATGCTCGAAAGCTCTAATTAAGTTCCGTAATACTGGTAAAGTAATAGGTAACCTGACATCATTGACGGGAGTTAGTTTCCGATAACCCTTTAAAATTTGTATAATAAGTGGCGTCTCAGTAGGATCAGCGACACCAGCAAGTTTATGAACGTAACTAATAGCAGAAATGTAAGTGGTTACTGACGAACAAGAATAACTCCTAGAGTATAGATGCGCGATAAAAAGGGCCAGTATGGCCGGTTGAAGAGGCAAATTAATAGGCATATCACCTAAATAAGAAGCCGACCAATCTGTAAATAACTTCCAAGGTCTTTTATAAACTGATACAGAAGCGTTACTCAAGCTTGCCTCTAAAAGAGTTTTTGTTATAACTGCCAGTTCTCTGGTAACAGTTGGGTAGGCACAGCTGTTGGTTCTGGCGCCATGTCCTTGGACAGGGACTTGAATTTGGTCACCTGTAAACGCGATAAAGCATCAGCTTTCGTGTTATGAACGCCTGGGAGGTGTACAGCTTTAAATAAGATATTGTTCTGCAAACGTGATAGAACCAAGGCGCGAAGAAGAACCAACAGCTCCCTATCTTTAGTCGTCTTTTTATTAATTACTTCCGACAAGGCTTGATTGTCGGTGTGAAAGGTTATGCATTTGTTCGCCAGCTGAGTACCCCATATTTTTATACTGAGAACAATAGGAAACATTTCTAGCACAATAATATTCTTAGAGGTCCAGGATGGGGGCCACGGACCGTAAAACCAATTCTGACGAAACACCGCTCCATAGCCTAGAGAGCTAGAAGCATCAGTATAAAGATGCAAGTGAGGTGATGAAAGCCATTGAAAGTCTAAGAAGAATGATTTGCCATTGAATTGTGTTAAAAATTCTAACCAGAGCTTAAGATCGTCCTTGACTATACGCGTTAATCTAATTAAATGAGTCTTAAGAGAGAATTAAGTGAAGTTCAGAATACCAATAAGGGATTGCATCTCCTTAAGGGAGACTTTTTTACGCTTGAGAAATTCATAAATAAGAGTAAAACATTTTCTTAGCTTTTCTTCTGGGAGGCGAGCCTCCATTTTGTCAGTGTCTAGTTCTATTCCGGCGAAACATAAAACACTACTGGGACCCATTGTCTTTTCAGGCGCCATGGGGACACCCAAGTCGTCACACATCGCTAAAAACCTAGACAGATTTTGTTCACAAGCTGAGAAAGTTTTGTCTATGAGAAGGAAATCATCTAAAAGGTGTAGAACACCTGAGATAGCTAACTTAGACTTAGCAATCCACTCGCGAGCGGTTGAAAAGCTTTCCCAAATTTTGCAAGAGGAACTGGCTCCCATCGGCAGGCATTTATCAAAATAGAAGCTGTCCTCCCAACAAAAACCTAACAAATCATAGTCTCATGGATTTATTGGAATTAGACGAAAAGCGTTTTTGACATCTGTCTTAGCTAGGGCACAGCCCCTGCCTGTGCGCCTGATAAGTCTAACCGCATCGTCAATCGAGGCATATTTAACCGTAGAGGCATCGTTAGGAATACAAGAGTTAATAGAATCACCGCAAGGAAAAGATAGGTGGTGAATAAGGCGAAATTCTCCTGGCGTCTATTTAGGAATTAAACCAAGCGGAGAAATGCGTAATGAAGGAAAAGGTCGTTCTAAAAATGGCCCTGCAATCCGACCTAGACTTAATTCTTTTGACAGTTTATCGGAAACGGCTACAGGGTTTTGAGTAGCGGATAAAAGATTTTTGCAACTGGAGGGTTTGTGGGGCCCTACATAAGCCAATAAAAACCCATGTTGAAATCCATTTAAAAGATAGTCTTTCAATTTAGTTGGATAGCCATCTAGGTAAAAATGTAATCTATTTACTTTGACTGGTGTTGGTAGTTGGACTGGATGCGACAGTGCGAGAGGTGGCGACAGTTGGTTTTCCCGACTTGCATTTTGTGGCAGGGCGATCGCCTCCACATTTAAAGCAGGCGTGTTTGAAATTACACCCAAAACATCTTTCACCTTGGTGGAATTTCCAGCAGAATCCTTCTCGGAAAGGGCTGCTTTGATTGCCGGTTAAACGAGTTAGGCGGATTGTTTGAGGATGAAAGTTTGGTCATGTGGTGCGCCTGCAACCACAATTCCCAATGCACTTCGTCCCAAGGGAAAAGAGATTTTTGACGTAAATAGCGAAAATTTTCATCATAATAACGCCGATGAGCGTTTTTTGCCGCCAGATCGCGCACTGTCCCACTGTATTTCATTAACCCGGGAGCGCTGTCCGGAAATCGGATGGTATAGACGGCAACAAAAACCTGAAATGCGGTAGTCCATTGATCGATGCTAGTAATGCGCTTAGAGTGTTGGACGGGTCCGAGACTGACCACAGGCTGGTTGGATCCAGATGATTTTACCGTGAAGTTGTATTTGGGATCGCCTGGCAAGGACGATAGAAGAGTTCCGAGATCGATATATTCGTTGGCCCATATTTTAGATTGAATTTTGTCCGGAACTCTACTCGAGAGTGGAACGGAAATTAAGGTATGGATTTTATTGGGCCTGTGGTCGGTCTCTGGCCCGCTAGTAATGGAGGTAGAAGTTAAAGTGTGGCCCTCACCAGTTAGGTCTTGAACAACCTGCGCTACTGACCCCTGTACAGCAGCAGCAGGGTCGGAGGTCTGTACTGGCTCTTGAGGGATTATTTCTGCGGACTTCAGGCTTTCAACTACAGCCGAAGAAATAGCACTCGTGATGCTTGAAACCATATTCTGAGAGACAACTGAACTCGAGGCCGCGGGACTTGAGACTGAGGATGGCCCACTGATCGCCGGATCTCGGGAAAGTTCGCTTGGGTGCGGCACTTCGGGTGGGTTGAGAGCAGGAACCGAGTGTACTCGAGAGGTCTGCTTGGGCCTCTTGGACTTGGTGGGGCGAGATGTACTGCGGGCCATGGCCCTCGGGCGTTTAACTTGTGCGCTGGAGGCTGTTGCGGTAGAACTTCGCTTGCCTCTAGTCATCATCGTGGAATATGGTTTAATTTCAAGCAAATCTAGACCGCAAGCAAAGGAACTTGAATAAATAAGCCTAAGGCGTTGGTATGGGAGATAAAATAGTAAAAGAGAGAGTGGGGAGGGAGGTGGGGGGTTTCCAATCCAGTAGCATTCTGCTCAAATTATAAATTGGAGAGAAAAAACGGAACCGGCAATAAAAGAAAAATCGGCAGCATGTTTGGCAATTTCCAAATTGGAGACGCCGCATTGAACATGCTAAAGCGCCGGACGGAGGAACCGGTCCGTAAAATAAATACAATATCTTATAACAAAAGATAAAGCTCTCCTGTCCGCCATAAAGGACGGTTACAACGACAGTAGAATGCTTGACTGGATAGACAAGTTGGAATCTGTCACTGAGCCTCAGAAAAAGTGGCTAACTTCTTCAAGGCGAATAGTATGGCTCCCCTATAGCTACGATAAAGAGCATAGTTACCCGCTGCGTTCAAATGAACGCCGTCTCGGCATAAAACGGCAATAGATGGACTTTGAAGCCCTCTATGGCTCCACGCTTCAGCATAAGGGAGTGGTTCGAGGACCACTTTGAGATATTTATTGAGAAGGTCTACTTTGTGGCTGAAATCGGGAACGTGTGGAGGAATAGCAGACCGGTAAACTACTAGGCATACCATTATAAACTCTGCTCCACAGTGATCATGGAGGACTTGAACTAAATGTTCAATATCTGAACCAACAGATTCGGGGCGCTGCCCCACTACACACAAATCATTAGTTCCCAGTTCTAAAATGATAACCTTTGGCTGAAAAGCCTTAATTTTATCCAAATCAAATGACAGCATTTTAGAGACGGTTCTACCGCCAATGCCTAGAAAAGATATATTTTCGTGAGGCAAGTTCATGTTGAGAGCGGCACGCCTATCGTGATGTTCGGTGAGGAATGTCTGTAAACGCGTCACAAATGAATGACCAAGAATGAGAATGTTGGCGGTATTATCCATAACAGCAAACAGTTGAAAACAAGAAGTAAATGAGATATAGAGCTGCTTGTTCAAAGGATAAGCGGGTCAGCTATCGAAGATTCGGCTTGATGTCAGCTTTCAGACCGAGAGGATTAACAAAAGGTTACACCCTCTTATAAAGGGTCTCCGCGAGATAATGAGATCGAGGCTAAGTAGATTTACTTTGAGTGGCCTTACGATAGGAGCTCGTGATTATTACCCAAAAGTAATTTTACTTTTGGTCTTGTGATTCTCATGCGATCGTAAACCATTGTAAGATAATTCAAAGTTCACATTCGAGAGCCTCTAAGCCTTTGAAGCCGCAATCGACCCCACCCCCCCAAAATCCATGCATTGAAGAAATTGGAAGGGGAGACATAAAAATTTTTATTTGGTTCCAAATAAACTCATTTATATTGCTTTAAAAGGGCTAGGTTATACTATATTTTGTTCTTTGAGAGGCTTAAATGTGTCTTGGCCTAAATTAAGGTCCAGAAATAATGGTCCAGTTTTGTTATTTAAGACTTAGTTGAGGCATTGGGACTGTTTCCCGTCACCTCTTGCTATGTATGACAAGGACGAACATGGACTGAAACTTGGCCAACTTTTTCAAGCTTAAAATAATGCTATGACTGCATAAATCACCAAGAAATATTATGGTTTGTGCTTCCTGATGAAGTTGGCTTGATACATGAATCTTCTTCATAATTATACAAGTCGACCATTTTGTGTATGGGTAAAGACACTAAGTAATGACTTTAGGATAGAAGTGACCTAAAACGTATACATGAAACACATAAACGGTTTAGCAGACTTGTATTATGTAAAACTGTAGCCATACTTTGTTTGTTGATGTATTTTTTTGCATTTAAATCTTTGCACTGGTCATAGAAAATTGTGTAGTTAAGACCACCATGTCAGGAGGGTAAGAATGTTTCCTGACACCGTATAATATTATCCTGCCGTAGAATGGTCATATAAGTGAGTGGTATTTGATCATACAGGTTAGTATAGTACTTAGTGGGACTGTTGATAGAAACTGATGCTTTGACAATGCCCATGAAAATGATGATCACCTTGTTGTCAAAACGTTAGTCGCTGTCAACAACAGTCCTACTCAGGACTACAATGTACATTCACCCGACAAATCATATTCCACTTTGTTGAAATATTATAGACAACCAAAACTATCACTAGCCATAAGCTGCACATGAAAGTGTTTATCACTATTGTTAACAGATTTGACATTTTCTTTACAAAAAAAAAAACAGTACGTTGTCCTTCAAAAAATATCTAGTTGATTTCTTAAAGGAAGCCTCACTATTCTTGTTCATATTTGCTATAAGTGTGAATAGGCACTCACACTTAAAATGTAATTTAACTTAACCAATGTGATGAATGAATACTATAAGAAGACCTGATTGTCAATTTAGGAAGCAAGGACAATAAAAAAAAGTATGTTGAAAGATTGCTTTGGTATTATTTTGTGCAATAAGAATGTCGAGAAAATGGGTTCTTGTTACTATAGATGGCGGGGAAAACCACCCCAAGATGGTGAAAAGCGCTTTTTTTCACGATGGAAATAACATGAAAACACCGGTTTCCGACTCGTAAACTCGTTTTTCCGCAATAGTTACATCCGATTACGTTGACGGAAACATGAAAATGACTTGTTTCCGGAACTTTTTGCGTGTTTCGGCAAGGATGCCACGCATTTACGCTTGCGGAAACACCTGCTTTCTTATACGGAAATTTGACGGAAACGTATGAAAAAGTGGTATGATTCCGCCGAAAAGGCAGCGACGGAAACACGGGTAAACGTAATCTGTCCGCAGACGGAAACATGTGATTGCCGTCATGTTTCCGCAACGGTTTTACGTGTTTACGTTAATGTGTTTGGCAGCGCTGTCGTTCCGTGAGCCCAACCAATTATCAGCTGTGGATCGTTGTGGATCACGAACACAATCAGGCCTACTCTGGGACTTTAAGTCCCCTAAAATCGCCTTAGGTCGCCTTAAGTCACTTTAAATCATGAAAATCTTAAAGAGGTTGAAATGGTCTCGTAGTTATTACTTATTTAGTTTTCTATTTCCAGAATGCATGATTTCTCATAAAGTGTGTAATAACCCATGTCAAGAGCCCTAATAGGACAGAGAGGGGGTCTCCCAGTCACGCCTTTGGGATATCTTAATTTCAAAAAGGCTATTTTTAGAACTATGCGGACCATGCGGAAACAGTTTCCGGTAACCTGGTTGACTTCCGGAAGATTAGGCACCAAAGGGAGGCCGGGTCAATAAATGAATAAAATGGCTGTCTAAGTGGAGGGACGATGTAGAGGGTATGTACTTGATAAATTGTCCTTCTTCAACGAAGAACCTACCATAGAAACTGGTGAAAACTTCTACACAAACGGATCCTTTACAAGAAACGGTAGAAATCGGTTAAAGCGACCGTGTGACCATCGTTTTTGTTTGAACAGCTGGAAAGAGGACAAGTAGCATCGCGGCGCGGATAAGCGTTGCACACAAAACACGCGGGTCCTACAAAGACGACCGTACAAGCGACCATGTGGACGTATTTTCTATTGAAAGAGGAAGGAAAAGAACGTATAAAGGTTTCCAGTATTTTTGTCAAGGACATGACCAGGGATCATGTGGAAAACACCTTTTCCTGCTTTGACTGATATTTTGTACCGTGCTTCACATTGGACAATTAACAATTAAGCACTTTAATATTCTTGAACACGAGGTGAATAGAAGCGGAATATTCGCGGCGAGGTTAATATTATAATACAAATCAGTAAGGAGACCATTTAAGTTCAATTTGATTGATGGTTTTGACGGATCAGTTCATGTGTGAAAATCGGTATGTGCAAAAGTTTGATCTTTGCAGAATTTTCAAACATTGCAAATCAAATCGCAGTTAAAAAATCCTTTCGCAAACAATGGCCTAATGGGTTATATGGAATCGCCAGAACTTTAAATTCTGCTTCCCAGCCCGTGAAGAAAAGAAGAGCTTTGTTTTCATCTGTCGACTCGCCAAGTCAGGGAAAAAGGTTTCTTGTGCAGCTTGTGTTGTTCTTTAATAAGTGCAGACAATGGTGGCCCGGTTGCTCAAGGTAAGGCGCCGTTTCTCTGTAGTTTTCTTGACATCGAAATCTCGAAGTTTCGTAAAGATTTGCTTTTATTTTTTTGTCATAAGTTGAATTTGATTTCTTGGGAAAATCCGCCTTTGAGGGAAACGTTGAGTTTACAAAACCATCTCTTCTATTCAATTAAACTGCAATTGTCAACATTCCATCGAGCGAAAAATACTGCTCAGTAAAGTTAATGGGAAAACGCTCTTTTGAATACTTTGAAGTCTTTTCTTACCTTCAAAAAAATAGACCCTAGGATTTTGCCGAATTCTTAAAGGTTCTTACTCTAAAAAAGACTGGCAAAACACCGATCTCACGCATTAGTTACTCGCGAGGCTAAAACACTACAAAGACCACTGAATGTGTATCTGGAAAACGATTTTTGCTTGTAAAAGCTTTATTTGTGTAAGGTTCTTTTTGTTTTTTCATGTTGCAAACAGTGTTGAAATAAATACGACAGTATGATAATCTCATCTGGAGTTTATTTACTTTATGTAGTTTTACCAAGCCTCATATTTTTTATAGACCTGTAATAATTAACCTTTACAGATCCTACACCACAATGTGTAGGTAAGTTTTCCATACAACCCCAAATATTTGCTGTGTGTTAAATGATATAAGCTTGCTGCTTGTATAATAAATGTAGGGGTTTGACTGCAAATCGTACCACAGCATAATTCAAGCTTCAGGCATTCATGGATGCATAGGACCTTTGATGTTGTGTTTGCCACTTATTGATCCAGCAAGTTTTCTCTATTTTAGTAAGCACTTATGGTTCGGCTGCTGAATGTAGTGTTTTTCTTTTCGTTATAGAAAGCTCTCAAAAGTATGAAGAATAAAAACTACTGCAATAAGTTTAAACTGTGTATAGCTTCTTGCTGAGTTGTGTCTTATTTTTTATACCCCCCTTCCACACAGAAAAAAAATACAAACCTAATTACTCTTTTTCTATAGTGTACGGCGAAACTTGTATATTTAAGCGGACTCCATATTAAAAGGTACATCCTATGTTAAGCAGATGAATAGCTCAGTATGTTTGAAAAGTTTCTAACCATATTTTCAGAAAAACAATGTTTTCAAAAATAAATGTATCGATACCTATTTTAAGGGGTATTTTCTTTGTGTTAAAAGGTTTCAACCAATCATAAGAGCTGCAAACAATAGCCAACTGAAGAAAACTTTACGTTAATTTTAAGTTCCTGACATGGGATATCTGTTTTATTCAGACTCATAAGAATTTGTTATAAGGATTCATATACATGCTGCTTTGCAAAGTTTTCTTGAACTTTGTTGCCTAAAGGAATCGGAAGTATAGTACAGACAGTAGTAAAGTGAGCACCTTTTTGCATTTCAGCATGTTTAAACATTGACTTTATTGATATTAATGTTGCATTCTAATGCTCTTAAAGACGAGTCTGCAGGCAGAGCGAGTATCTGTAATCTTTGCAATGTTTGAAAATTCTGTAAAGATCAAACCTATTGTTTACCGAATATTAACCTCGCCGCCAATATTCCGCTTCTATTAACCTCGTGTTCAATAAAGAATAATTGCTAGTTGTCCAATGTGAAGTGCGCAACAAAATATCAGTCAAGCCGGAAAAGGTGTGTTCCACAAGATTCCCGCCTTTCCGGTCATGTCTTGACAAAAATACTGGAAACCTTTATACGTTCTTTTCCTTCCTCTTTCAACAGAAAATACGTCCACATGGTTACTTGAACGGTAACGCTTATCCGGGCCGCAATGCTACTTGTCCTCTTTCCAGCTGTTCAAACAAAAACGTTGGTCACGCGGTCGCTTTAACCGATTTCTACCGTTGCTTGTAAACGACCCTTTTGTGTTGACGTTTTAAACATTTTCTACGGTACGTTCTTTGTTGAAGAAGGCCAATTTATCAACTCCGCATCGTCCCTTTACCTCCTTTTTTTATTTGTTGACGCCGCCTCGCTTTGTCGCGCTGAATAGTGAAAACGAGTCTTCTGTAAGTCAATCAGTTTACCGGAAACTGTTTCCGCGTGGTCCGCATAGTTCTAAAAATAACTTTTTTAAAATTAAGATATCCCGGCCAACGCCCTGAGAGTCCCTCCCTGTTCTATTATGACTCTTGCCCATGTTCAATAATATTAGCCACAGACCCAGCCCATCCTCCCAACCCCCACCCAAAAAAACTCCAACAGTGACTTAAGACCCATTTATTTCTTCTCCAGCCGTCTAATTTCTAGATTCAATTACTTTAGGCAATTTAATACACATAATAATTAGTTGTAAGCAATACAAGAATAATAAATCCTGTATTGTTTATGCAAAAATGACAACATCATCGTACACAAATTTATCCAGTCACTTGTACAGGTTTTTTATTAATTTCATCGGGGAGGTTTGTTTCATATTTCCAAGTAAAAGTGTTGTTAAAAAGGCATTCTAAGGTTCAAGTTCTATTGAAATCATATTAAAGAGCGTGCAAAGAAGGTAGAAAGCAGCTGACTTTCTTTGCACCCTGAACAAAATGTAATTTAAAAAGTTTAAAGTCTCTTTTCTACTACTTTGTGAGAGTCCAACATTGAAAAACAATTATTGCCGTCACAACATTAATCTAAATTTTCTGGTAAGTACGGAAAACAAGTTAATACAAGCCTAAAGGTCTTTCGAAAAAAATGTCCATGTAAATCACTGACCCAGATTTTAAGAGTAACCAATGATAAGTTATTTCTCCAGCAGACAACCTCTAATCTGTATTTACCGTCGAATTATATCTATCATTGACAGAAACACAATCACTCTTATAAACTTAAACACAATCACTCTTATAAACATACATATAGTAGTATATACATATAGTAAAATAAAATCACACAAAAAGTCATACAAGATATTTGATTTCAAGTCAAGGGATTCTACGTTTTACGCTTCCTATATATATTGTTAATGCAATAGATTTTGTGAGAGGTTATTTTTAAAGCGAGACCATTTCCGTACAAAGGCGTTTGAGTCGTTATTGTGGAATGCAATCTGCTTTTCAATTTCTATCGAGTTGATAAGTACCTGTATATACACCTGCAGCTTAGGAAACTTGTTCCCAAGTCTGCAGGTGTATATGTAATGTCTAGCTATGAGGAGTAGAATATGTGATGAAAGAGAAGGTCTTTTACGTCGTCAAGAGACCGAAGCAGAGAGACCAAGAGGGAGAGACGTCTTCCAAATCTTTGAAATTTTGAGAGATCCACTCGAACATGCTCTTCCAGAAGTTCTGAGTGTATTTGCAAGTCCAGAATAGATGAACGAGGGTTTCATTTTGTTCCTCGCAAAAGGAGCAGTAATCTGTTTGTTTGATACCTATTTTGTACAGAAAGTCATTTGTGGCGATTTTTCTTTGAAGGAATTTAAATTGGAACGCTCTAAGCTTTGACTCTCTTTTAAACAGAGATGATAGGCAGTACGTATTTTCCCAGTTGACTATTATACTAAGATTACAATGTATGTCTCTCTCTTCCAACCACTTTCCCTGACTTCTTCATGGTATAGAAGCTTTTTCATTTATTAGACATTCATAAATTTTCTTGGAAACTGTGGTGTGAGACAGAAGGGTATCAACTGGATCCTATGGAGTTGAGTCATGATAGGCTGTAGAGTGTACTTTCTTGTAATGCGCTACAGCAGATATCACTTTGTGATATTCGAGATAGTTGGTTTTGATGCTATTCTGTGTTTTCACTCACGTGGCCAGCATGTATGCAAATTTATTGGAACAAAAGAAAGCGTTTAGATAAGAACAGAGTTCAACTCCCATAAGACTGGTTTGGGACACAAACATGGCCGCCGTTTCATTGTTTTGGGACACAAATATGGCCGCCATGACGTCGTGTGAAAACACTCAATATTTATCTATGAAGGCGTTATAGCTTAGAAATTTCTGGTCGTTGTCTAGCAGATCTCTAATCTCCTTTATCCCCGCGCTCAACCATGATCTGTAGAAGAATGGACGATTTTCAATTCTAATGTGAGAGTTGTACCATATACATGTGGAGGCAAAATTGAGGTTATCGTCTTTGTAATTAACTTTTGTCCAGTACTGTATGATTTCTTTTAAGAAAGGGTCTTTGAGGTTGAGCAGTGTAGAATCTTGCTGTTTCAAATTGCTTCGGAACAATAGTTTTCCTCCGTACTTCCCTAAGTAATGGTCAAAGGAAAGTTTCCACTTCCCTTTACTTTCTTAAAGCTTTGAATATCAAACATCTTAAGTCCTCCTTTCGGGTAATTATTTATCATTGACGTCCTTTTGATTTTATCGCCCTTACCGTCCCAAAGGAAATCGTACAATATAGAGTTGATTGTCTTGAGTATGTCAGGAGGTGTTGGAAGAGATGACAATATGTAGACGATTTGTGATACGGTTAGAGTTTTTATGATTGTAATTTTACCCAAGAGGGTCAGTCTTCTAGCCGACCAATTGTCTAAGATACCCCTTATTTTCTCAATTTTCTCAATAAAGTTAGAATTAAGAGTCCTATCTTCCAAAGTCGAAAACCACACTCCCAAGGCGAAGACCTTCTCGTTTGCCCAAGTTATTGGTTTACTTGAAGGGAAAGTGAGATAAGAACTTTTAGAGGCGCCAATCCAGAGGGCTTCAGTTTTTTCATAGTTGACCTTCAAACCCGATGTGGAAGCAAAAGCATCAAGTAAGTACAGAGGCCTCAAAAAGGAGGACTTGGAGCCATCCAAAATCATAGTCGCGTCATCTGCATATTGGGATAACTTACACTCAGTATGAAAAACCTTTATTCCACGCACCTCATTATCTTTCCTTACTGTATCACCTAGTATTTCAGCGCATAAAATATATAAATATGGGGACAGCGGGCATCCCTGTCTCACACCGCGACCTAAGTTGAAAAAGTCCGGAGACCATACGTTGTTCAGAACACAGCTGCTGATATCGGTATAAAATACTTTTACCCAGGTAACCAGAGAGGTTCCAAAATTATAGTACTTCAGAGTTTTTTCTATAAAGAACCATTCACTGCTATCGAAGGCTTTTTCGAAGTCGACAAACAGTAGTAGACTGGGTATTTTTTCTGTATTCGTGTAATTAATAATACTATTAATAAGTCTGATGTTTTCTCCGATGAATCGGCCTTTTAGAATACCAGTTTGATCGTTGTTAATTATCTTTGGTAGGACCTTTCGTATTCTACTTGCAATGGATTTGGTAGCTATTTTGTAATCGCAATTAAGCAGGGTGATAGGCCTCCAGTTTTTTAACAGGTTGGTGGGTTTGTTCTTTTTTGGTATGAGAATAATCAATCCTCTTCTTTGAGTAATCGATAAGAGACCTTTCGTATATGCACAATTTAAGGCATTTAACAGATGCTGATTGATGTCATTCCAAAAGACTTTATAGAATTCGGCTGGGAGGCCGTCACTTCCAGGGCTCTTGTTTGATTCCATGGCTTTTAAACTTTCTAAACAGTCAGAGGCAGTCATGAAGCCTTCACACTGTTTTTGCTCTTGCTCATTCAGGATAAGAGTATTTCCGTCTGGGAAAAAACATATTTTCTTCCTTAGTGTCGGGTTGCGTATTAGCTGAAGAATAAAGATTCTGATAGAAGGATTTTGCTTCTTCTAGGATCTCGCTATCTGTATTGACGGCATTATCATTTGGCCGAGGATGATATAAATAGTCGAGTAGCTCCCCTTAGCGACAAAATAAATTTTTCCATTATACACTTAAATGCTCGTAGCTTGCTAAAAAATCTTGACCAATTGAATTTAAAGCTTGGAAGTCTTAAAAAACCATTCTCTGTGATCGGTATTTCAGAAACGTGGCTGACTGATTGCACTGCAGAGTTGGTTAACATCACTGGATACAATTTTGTCTCAAACCATCGCAAATCCAAAACAGGTGGCGGAGTGGGCATTTATTTACAAAACTACCTTCAATACAAACTTCTTAATGAATGCAAATTGTCAGATCCAGAGACAATTGAGTCTTTATTCGTGGAGATTACAGTTCCCCATGGGAAAAACATCATTGTTGGATCTGTGTATAGACCGCCAAATCAAAACACGGCCTTGTTTCTAGACAAATTTAACGACATTCTTTCTCGTATTTCTAAGGACAACAAACGATGTTATGTTATGGGAGACTTTAACCTCGACCTTCTCCAGTACAACCATCATACACCAACTCAAGAATTTATCGACACTCTATTTTCGCACGCATTTATTCCTCTTATCTCCAATCCAACGCGCCTCACCTCTTATTCTGCAACCCTAATCGATAATATATTCAAAAATAATCTTTCTCAAAATGTTTTAAATGGTATTGTTCTAAACGATTTATCCGATCAATCACCGGTTTTTGCTTATTTTTCTGGCAAAACTCTGACGCGCGATGGAGAAAATAAAGTATTCATACGCAAGATTACTGACGAAATTTGCGTAAATTCAACGAAAACGTTTCAAACACAAACTGGGCCTCATTTCTTGATGAAGATCCTAATATTGCTTACAATAATTTTATAGATGAATACTCGAGAGTCTACAATGCCTTCTTCCCTTTAAAGGTCATTAAAGGTAAGCTACTGAACAACTGCAGCTCTCCTTGGATGACGCCCGGACTTTTGAAATCTATTAACAAGAAAAAGAGATTATACAAAAAATTCATCAGATCTCCCTCATTATTCAATGAGCGAAAGTATAAAACCTACAAAAACAAACTGAACCATTTAATTCGCATCGCAAAACGTAAATACTACGATACTAAGTTTGAGAGTGCCAAAAATGACCTTAGAACAACTTGGAAACTGCTTAATGAAGTTATAAATAAGCGTAAAAGTAAATCACCTTTGCCTTCATCATTTGTATCTGAGGGTTGTCCAATACACCCGCACCGTAACGGTCCGTATAAGCCATGTGTCGATCCGCACGGATCGAACGGATCGACAACAGAGGTATACGTTCTGTAAAGTGTGTTTTACGGTTCGTAAGTCGCATCTCATTAGTGGGACTTAGAATATTTTCATGGCAAGAGCTGTTATATACGGTTTGTCGATCCGTACGGATCGAACGGATCGACAACAGGGTTATACGGTCTGTAAAGAGTGTTTTACGGTCCGTAAATCGCATCTAGTTAGTGGGACGTAGAATATTTTCATGGCAAGAGTGGTTATATTTATCGATCCGTACGGATCGAACGGATCGACATAAAGGGATATGCGTTCTGTAAAGATTTTTTACGATCCGTAAATCGGAGTAAATCGCATCTAATTAGTGGGACTTCCGTACGGATCGAACGGATGGACAAAAACGGTTATACGGTCTGTAAAGAGTGTTTTACGGTCCGTAAATCGCATCTAGTTAGTGGGACTTAGAATATCTTCATTGCAAGAGTGGTTATACACGGTTTATCGATCCGTACGGATCGAACCGATCGATAAAAGGGGTATACGGTCTGTAAAGAGTGTTTTACGGTCCGTAAATCGCATCTAATTAGTGGGACGTAGAATATTTTCATGGCAAGAGTGGTTATATACGGTTTATCGATCCGTACGGATCGAACGGATCGACAAAAAGGGGTATACGGTCTGTAAAGATTTTTTGCGGTCCGTAAATCGGAGTAAATCGCATCTAATTAGTGGGACTTCCGTACGGATCGAACGGATGGACAAAAACGGTTATACGGTCTGTAAAGAGTGTTTTACGGTCCGTAAATCGCATTTCATTAGTAGGACTTAGAATATTTTCATGGCAAGAGTGGTTATATACGGTTTGTCAATCTGTAAGGACGGTACGGACCGACGAAAGGGGTATACGGTTTGTGAAGAGCTCTCTTCGGTCCGTAAAGTGCGCGAGGTTCACGTTGGCGATCATTGGGTCCCTATAACTTAGGAGATAAATTATAAGAGAGATATTCAGTACTATGATACTGTAAACTGGAGGTACTGTAATTGCAAATATTATAATAATTTTACATTGACTGTTATGTATACTCGGTGTCCAAACTGCAATATTTTACAATCTCTTGGCTAAAATTCTATCGTAACTAACTGCATTACAGTGTTCACATGGCATCTTGTAGTTTACAAAATATGGGTTCAGGGGAAAACCAAAGGATACGAGATCTTTAATCGTTAATCACAGTTCGTAACCATACATAACTGATACAAATGAACTAATACTAACATATACAATCGAAAAAAAAATACAAAAATGGTTAACAGGACGGTAGTAGGGGGAAACCAAATTCCCATGCTAAGACATACCTTCCAAAAAAGAAAAAAAAAATTAATTAATATATAAACATATATTAAAAGACTATAAATTAGACTATAAATTATAAACCTAGATTCCTAATAATAATGCATAAACTTATATTAAAGACACTATGCCTAATATTTTAAGGTAAATTATGAGCGAAGGTACTTAATCAGTGAAACTTTAAAAGACTGAAGGCTAGGAGATGACATTACTTCAGAAGGCAAAGAGTTCCAATCATTAATATATCTATGAAAAAATGAATATTTAAAATAATTTGTACGGGCAACTTTAGGCCTTATTTTATACTCATGCTTACTTCTAGTTCGAGTTATTCCAATAATATCAAAGTAATGATGGCAATTGATATCACAGTAACCAAATATAATCTTATACGTTTGAACTAGGCTAAGATATTTCCGTCTCAGTTCTAAAGAGTCCCATTTTAACTCTAAAAGTCTTTCAGGATATTCTTTGTCGGGGCCACATATTAGTCGGGACGCTCTTCTCTGAATTGCTTCGATTGCCTTGGTGTGTTTCACCAGATAAGGATTCCAGACTGGGCAGGCGTACTCGAGGATAGGTATCACAAGCGCCTTAAAAGCTGTCTTGATACCAGTCTTGTTTGAATAACCAAATGTCCTTTTAATCAAGCCCAACACCTTGTTAGCTTTAGCACAAATTGAGTTAATGTGATAATCCCATGATAAGGACGACTCCAACCAAAGTCCCAGGTGTTTGTGGTGGTCCACTTCCGGTAGTAAGGTGTTATTCAACGAATATTGACATCTTATTGGATCATTCTTCCGTGTAATGTGTAGGACTTCGCACTTCTCCGTCTTAAGAGTAACAAGCCAACTCTTGCACCATTCAGAGGCAGATGTCAAATCCTCTTGAGGTAGATCGCAATCCGATCTATTTTCTATGTGTCGATGAAGGACAGTATCGTCAGCAAACAAATCTGAGTTGCAGGTTACTGAGTAAGGAAGATCGTTGATGTATGCAAGGAACAGCAAAGGCCCAAGTATACTTCCTTAGGGCACACCAGATGTAACACTTAACCAGTCAGATGCTTGACCCTCAATCACTACACGCTGTTTCCTTGACGTGAGAAAATCCCTTAACCAATTTAAAATCTGGCCTTTGATACCATAGCATTCCAATTTGTGGAGGAGATGGGCATGGGAGACTTTATCGAAAGCCTTGGCAAAGTCCAAAAACACTGCATCGACTGATCCAAGTTTATCCAAGGCCTGTACTAATGTACTAATTGCAGTAGCTGGGTAACACAAGATCTTGACGGTCTAAATCCATGCTGATTGTCGTTAAGCAGTTGGAAGTCAGTCAGATACTTCATAATGTGCTTGTGGATCAAGCGCTCTAACGTTTTCACAACGACGCTAGTCAATGAAATTGGACGGTAGTTATCTGCCAAGTTATTTTTGCCAGATTTGAATATAGGCACAACATTTGCAACTTTCCAATCAGTTGGGATATTCCCCCGAGACAAAGTGAAGTTAAAAAAGTTTGTCAGTGGTAGGGCCAATTCCATAGCGCATTCCTTGAGTATTCTTGGAGGAATATTGTCAGGGCCAGATGCTTTGTTGACATCGATTGATTGAAGTAGTTTCGCCACTTCTTCTACGCTACAAGATAAGTCACCGATAACATGTTCGGTCAGCTGACTAGGATTCTGGAAATCACTTGCTTCTGAGTCCTTGATGAAAACAGACTGGAAGAAACTGTTGAAAAGGTTAGCTTTATCGAGTGGTGAATATGCTCTTTTTCCCTCGTACTCGATGCAGCTTGCCACGCTACGATTGCCTGTGCGTGCTTTGACAAAAGACCAGAATTTTTTGGGGTTGGTCTTTAATGAAGCTGTTAAATCGTTGACGTAGTTCCAGTAGGCCTTGTTTAATTGGTCTTTCACGCTGTTACTTAGCCTTTTGTATTTAACCCATTTAGCGGGGTCCCCAGAGGATTTAGCTTGTTTCCATAATCTACGCTTCTTGTGAATTAATTTCCGTAGTTCAGCGTTTAACCACGGTGCGTTGCGCTGAGGTTTAAGTTGTTTTGATGGAATATTACGTTCGACAGCTTGGAAAAATAATATTTTCCAAGCATCCCAGACATCATCCACAGTCTCCATAAGATATGAACAGTCCCATTGCAAATTACAAAAATCTTCACGTAGACCCAGCCAATCTGCGGCGCGATAGTTGTAAACAAGCCTACAACTACGTATTGGTCTCTGAAACTTTAATTTTAGTTTGAATTCAATGGAACAATGATCAGATCCCCCAACAGGTTGACAAATTTCCAGATCCTTTACCAGCTCCGGGGCTGTGATGAAAACCAAGTCGAGAATATTTTGTTCGCGGGTAGGTTGAAGTACCAACTGGTGAAGAAAGTAATCCGCAATGATAGCGCAGAAAGTAGACGACAAACTGTCAGGACACGTAGGTGATGGGGTGGACCAGACAATTTGGGGAAGATTGAAGTCACCCAATAAAAGGATACTTAGATTATTACCAGTTCGTTCGATAAGCGATAAAGATCTTTCCAACTCTTTCAAGTAGTCGATGTCGCTCGAAGGAGGTCTGTAAAATACCCCTACCAGGACTCTTGAATAAGGTTTCATAACAATTATCTCGCACCATAAAATTTCACAATCTGTTTCGAAATCTGTTCTTCTAATGCAGCACAAACCCTGGTGAACAGCCAAGAGAACTCCACCACCATGTCTTGAACGATCTCTCCTCTGTACGTTGAATGAATCAGAGAATATTTCTGAGCTGTTTATCGTTGAGTCTAAGAATGTTTCTGTAATGGCGACCAGTTCGTAGGATTTCAAGGCAAGGAGACTGCTTAGTTCAAGTCGCTTATTAACAATACTCCTTGAGTTGAAAGAGACACAGGAGAGTTTACATTTAAAACTTTCCTTCTGATTCTGGGTTGATGAATGATGATATTATCGGTCCAGGATTAAGTGAGACATCGCCGCTTGTAAGGAGACGAGTTTGGTGGAAAGTACTGTCCGCGTTAGCATAGTAGCGAATCCTGGAGATGTGAAGCCCTTTGCATTGTTTTGTACATTCTCAATAATGGGCAAAGCTTCCTGTGGTTGAGTGAAACCAACCATTGTAAAACTTGTTTGCGTCATTCGGAAGTTGGCATTTCCAGTAAGTGAAATGAATTAATATACCATTGTAAACAAAGATATTAAGTCTGAAATTATTGAATGCCAGGTAAAAACTACACGAGGAATATCACGATTTTTTTTAATTATGCTAATTTCATGATACTAAGCTGTGCCAACAGATCGATATATAAAATGGCAACATTTAACCGGCTATCCAGTTAAAAATTGCAGGAGAAATGGTTTATTTGTGAATTATTACAGGCAGCCATATGTAAGGCATCTTTGAAGAATACGGTACAGATCACAGTTTAATGGTTGTGTTCATTTCATAGAGGAAAACCCTTTAATAATTTCTGTGTCCTCTAAATTACCTATTTGTGCACCAAAACATCAAATTTTTCTAAATAAGGAGAGGTTGAGTGCAACTGTAATGCACACAGACTGATTTAATTTGGAGAAAACCAAGGTTTTCAGTAAATGACTGGAGAAGTTACATGTAAACTCATACTGTACATACCAGTTTCCCTTGTCTTTGATTTGCCATTGTACATTTGAAGAAAGTCCTGATACTCTTTGGTATCTGAAACCTAATTAGAACAACAAAAAAATTAAAAAAAGTTAATTAAACGTCTTAAAGGTGTCATAGAAGCCAATGAAAATACATTATGTTAAATAGCTACATATATTTTGGGAAAGGAGTTTAAAGAAACAATAAATAACATATTAAAAAATTGGTGGTTTCTTGAGGTCTCCTCGCCTTACAACCTGCTGTATCCTGTTAAATTTGTTGTAAAAAAAAAAAGGCTAATAAATGATGATGATGATGATGATGAATGTGAGGTGTTTGATGGTTTTTTTAATTGAAATGTCGTTTTTCTCTCCTTCATTATGTCACCGAGACTTAATATTGCTCCTCGAGTTTTATATTTTGACATTTCTTCTCTTTGTACAATCTTAACATCTATTTCACTATAAAACTGGACTTTCTCATTTTCAGAAATGTTGTTTTCTTCTAACTCCTTTTGGAGAGACAATATTTCAGATTCAAGTTTTAACTCAAGTGATTTCATTTTAGCTTTCAATCTCCTTGCATAGTTTAGAGAGCTTAACCTAATTTGCATCTTCATGGTGTCCCATAATAGAATGGCATCAATCTCGTTATTGTTCGCATATTCACTTGCGACATCAGTGATTGTTTTCTTGATTAGGCTCACATATTCTTCATCTAACAGGAAAGAGGTGTTCAATTTCCAAAAACCCGGGCCCCTGAGGTTTGCATTATTTGCCAAATGAATAGATAATATATAGATTTAGCTAGGGCTAAAAGCGAGGCTCCCATTAATAAATTTATAATTTAAATTAAACAATAAACTTGTATTCGAATTCCACAATTCAGTTAACTTTAGAGCACATTTATGTCACTTTTGAGAGAAAGGCTACCAGATTTTAGAGAAAAATAATTTGCAAACAGCCCAAGAGTGAACCAAATCTTACATCGACTTGATAGCCTCAAAAACACTCAAAAACTGGTAATCATCTTCGATCACATTTAAGAGCCATAATGGCTCTTGATCACCGTAGATTAATCAGTGGAAAAAAAATCAGGCCAACTTTTTTGCGTTCGACAAGTTTACTTTGCAAAATCTTGTCAACAAATCTGGGTGCGTGTAAACCAACTGTTTTTATCATACCGGCATTCATAAACTGTTAAAAAAATTTCCAAAATCACCTATACGGCCATCCGTTTCTCACTTTTGCAGAGCGAGCTGTGGCGAGTGTTTGAATGAACATTAACAGAGTTACGCTCCAACATTATAAAGAATTTATTCTGTTTATTTTTTATTTAATGGTTTAACGCGCGGCATTTTGAGTACTCCTGCAAACGATGTTCACTGAACGACTGAAAGCAATCGGCACAGCGAGTAAAATTACAAGAGAGACTACTAACAATCAATAAAAGAAATATAATTCGGTGAAACATATACAGAGACAACAATTTTCATTCATGAATACAAGTATTAAAGTGTCCCTAAAAACCCTGAGTCTTCAAGCTTCAAGCTTAAGTTTATGTTTTAAGCCGGCTTCCCGGTGGTTGCTTTTTTCAAAGACGAACTCGAGGCAAGAAAATCGCTCAACGCTTTCTTTTCCGGCCAGAATTATAACTAAATATTCTTTGGAACGTTTTCTTTCTATTTGCGGTGAGAAACTGTCTAAAGGCTTTTTAAAGTTCTGTAAGCTTTTATCAAACCTGATACTCGGTCAGATCATTGTCACAAATCTTACAAACGTGCATAAACTAAATGCCCGCATAAACTCTGCCTGAATTCATTAAATTAGATACCAAAAAACAAACATCAAATACAATAATTTCTCTGGCTTACCATTCGAGATGTAGCTCCTGAAAGGTATCAAGAAAAGCCAGTATCGCTTCAGACTTTGCAATCCTCTTACGCATCAAGCAAGGTGAAAACCAAAACGATGCCATCCGAAATCGGATTTGCGACTTTGACAAGCGACGTATTCCTCAACCAAAAACCCAATAAACAAACTAGCCATGAATAACAAAAGACTCCTGATAGCAGCTGAATTTCATTTTGCACATCCAGTGGAAAAAGACAATTAAAAACATCACAAGTTGACACAAAACTCTGTCAGCTTCAGCTGTCAAAGTAAACAAGATTCAAGATGCTGCATAAATTTTCCGCATGAACTCACCTGTCAAATTTTGACCAATCAGAGCATAAAAATTGGACGTAGAGCGTGACCAACGCGTGACCATGGTGAGAAAAGTCATAAGCAACTGTCTTCCCTGCCTGTAACAGCTGGCTGAATTTTCGCGTCCAAGGTCAGTTTGCAATCAAAATTTTAATTGTGTAGCACATAAACACAACATATTTCATATGAATTTAGAAAAAATTGATCTTGAGCCTGCGATCAATTGAAAACTAGTAACTTGTCAGCGGATAACTTCAAAAAATACTTGACCTCGATGGGTCGACACCTGAGCCCGCGATACGGACAAGTGACACTGGTCAGCGGGTACCCTGTTTTTACTTAAAGTACCTACCGACAGCTGTCAATTGATCAAAACATTGATGTCCAATATGTGTGCATTATCAGTTTAACTAGTAAAAGTATGAGATTGAACATTGTTCGCGATCTAGTAAAACAATTAACTGGTCAGCGGACAGCTTCCAAATAAATCACGTCACCTCGATGAGTTGACATATGAGCCCGTGATATGGTCATGGGATACTGGTCAGTGGCTATCCTGTTTTGACAGCTGTCAATTGACCATATTGTGAATGTCCTATACTAAAATCCTATATTAAAGATGTGGACTTGCCAAGACACGTCTGAGACACCCCTCCCTTCCTTTTGATAGTCTCCCATACCCCACCCGTACAATCTGTAGACGCGTACGTACGTACGCACGGCGTGACAACCAAACGAAAAGAGGTTGACCATATTCCATGGGTATGGGGCTCTGTCCCACGCGCGCTTCGCGCGCGCGGGAGCCCCGCTATTAAAGAGTGATCTGTCTTGTACCCAGGTAATATGTCTGCATTGGTGATAGTTGTACTTAAGCTAGAGCTGGTCAAAAAAAGTCTAGACGGCAGTGTACGTCAGGTTTTCTTCTCCTCCAAGTGAATCTTTTAGCTTCTGGATTAAAGCAACGCCAAATGTCTATGAGATCCAATACATTTGAAATGTGCTTGACCTCTTTTAACGAGTTGTTGTGGGTTACCGGTCTTACACCTTTTTTGTCTTTTTGGACATCAAGCACTAAATTAAAGTCTCCACCAAGAATTATCTCGCTGCAGTCAAAACAGAGAAGTTGGTTTAGATCGTTTTGGAAGAATGTAGGCTTGTCTTTATTCGGTGCATAAATATTGACCAAGGTTAAGATCTTACTTTCTAATTTGATATCAACCATGACGAACCTTCCCCCTGGATCGGAAATTGTACAGTCGCCTTTTTAGGTCTTCCCTTCCAGACAGAAATTCAAGCTTTGTACATCGAAGGTTCGTAAAACTGCGCTTTGTTTATGTTGTCGTGATTGCTCCCTGCCAAACGGTTTGATGTAATCGACCATTATTGATGAAGAACGTAGAAAAGCGAAATAATACAGCTCTTTCCTCCAAGTTATGGCCGCCTGAAAGTAGTGTGTTTTGGTCACGTGACTAGCTGGTCTGGAGGCGGGGAGAGGGCGGGCGCGAGAAACAATGGAAATTAGCTTGCGACTGCGGTGGAATTCAGGGAGAAACAAAATTGCGGATAGAAATGCGCTCTTGTTGTCAATTGTACGTTGCGTATTCGCTTGAAGATCTCCTAAATGGGAATTTCTGAGATAATATTGGAAACGTTTACACTTGGTACTACCATCGGCTTAAACATGACGCATAATGCTGCCGCGTGGAACAGAGCGAGGTTGGTTAAAGCTAAGCTTGGTTGTTTCTGCTGGTGCATAAATGCACTCATGAAATCAACCCGACTGGAAAGTTTCCAAAGAGACCATGGGAAAAGAGTTCAGTTCACTAGCAGCGTGGCCGAGTGGTCTGCGCGTCGGACTCGCAATCCGGCGGTCCCGGGTTCGAGTCCCGCTCTGGCCACTTGCTGGATTTGTGCTTGGTCGTCCCGAGTTCAAATTCTCGGCCGCGCTTGTAAATAGCCAACTGGTTGCCTTCTGCCAGTAGCGGTTTTTAATCCTGTTATGTTGTATTTGAATTATTTGTTTCTAAATGTTTGAGTGGAGTGCCTGTAAATTAGCTGACTAGCTAAGTGCACCTTCCACTATAAACATGCCTTTAACCTTTTTAACTAGCGAAGCAAGTATTTGAAAGTGGTTTGATTGACTGAGGCAGGAAAGGAGCAATATATACTGCGAGAACTACCAACTTTATATTTTGAATTCAATTGGAAAAACACCATCTTTGCCAAACGTGTGAGGACAAACATTGGCAGAGCAACTGCCAAGACATACAGTAGGGATCGTCATTTCCATAATGTGCGATATCGATAAGTGATTTAGATGTTTTGAATTAATTACTTAAATGTTTGTTGTCAAATTATGAAAAAAAGACACTTCAATATAAAGTTTTTGCTACAAACCAGCTTATAGTATTTTACAGAGACGTATTGAAATACTGTACTTTTAGGGTTTTGTTTTTTGGAAAA
The DNA here is from genome assembly GCA_942486035.1 of Porites lobata. Classification (NCBI taxonomy): domain Eukaryota; kingdom Metazoa; phylum Cnidaria; class Anthozoa; order Scleractinia; family Poritidae; genus Porites; species Porites lobata. The sequence goes on along the minus strand of CALNXK010000108.1, from coordinate 619,316 downwards.
AAAAAGGAAAAATTTACCCTTTTGGTTGCTTCTAACTGAGATTTTGTCCCTGCGTATGTAATACAAAACCAACACCCTTAATATTAGCCTGTGCCACAGATGGAACTGAACTCTGGGTTAAAGGGGCTATGTCAGCTGGAGAGCATGCGCTCTGAGGTTATGCAAATTACTTTCAACTGTCAAAATTCTATTGTTTTTAACGCGTGACTTTCTCCATGTGCGCTCTGAGGTTATGCAAATTACTTGCAACTGTCAAAATTCTATTGTTTTTAACGCGTGACTTTCTTCATGTTTGTCACCTCCAAGGTTCCGAATTTAGAGAGGTTAACAAGCGAAATGGGTTTAGATAAGGGATATTTCGATAGAATTTATGGAACGTTAATTTCTTCTCTGGTTATGCTAGATCAAGAATAAAATTGTGACGACAATTTTACTTGTAGTTTTGAAGTAAAAACGAATGCCATTCATAAAATAGAGCGCAAACAAAAATTCAATAACAACATATTGTCTTATTCAACAAAATAAATGGAAGTTGTATTTTACAAACGAGCTACAAAAGACGCTAGACCGAAGATAAAGACCAAGACTGTTTCAAATCATTAACAATTAGACTTGTCTGTCGCTATTGATTTTATAATTTAGATGCTGATAGAACAAGAGACCAAGTCTTTGTTTTGATCTTAGGGAAACATACATTATCGCGCAAAATTGTTCGATCGTGCCGAATCACTGCGACGTCGAGAAAAACAGAACCAAGCATCATTGGTATACTACTCCACTATAAGCAGTCCGTTGATAAAAAGGGAAAGTAAACTCTGCTATTTTCCAAAATTATGCTCGAACACAAACAGTTCAAAAACATGGCATTTACAGGATCTAACTCGTACTAAGGTGCCTCTCTAAGTCCGTTGAGAACAATCTGGACGAGCAAACGGTCGTGTTTATCTTTGCCGTGAATCGAGATAAATACAAGAAGGAATCTAGCCGAATTTTAGAATGTTTCCTTCGCCAGGAGTTTAGTTTCGTCACGAAACTCATGGCCTGATGCTCTTGTAATCGTTTACAAAAAACGGCCGCCGCCAACTCGATAGCCGCTTCATTATATGTCCACATACTTTGAGTACAAGAAAAATCCAAGAGCCAGTAGCCTCTAAAATAACTCAATAGAAAGGTCCTGTGAACTATAGGGAAGATTCCATCAAAGATTCCATCACTCATTGTGGAGTAGCCGTCATTAACTCTGCCATTACAACGGCCGCTGATAAGAGGACACAGTAAATCCACGTAAAAACATTCCACAGGCAAACAATTTTAAAATAACGTCAAAAAATTGTTCTGTAATCACCATAGAACGATTCTTAATACAAAACTTCGCTAACTATCGGGCGATTGCTGAGATTTAGACAGATAAAAACAGCCTTCCAAAATCTCCGACACAACTTGAAAAAGTTGGGCCGTCTTTTTCAAGTTTGTTTTCATTGGCTCGCGCATGCGTGTTGTGTGACATAGCCCCTTTAAGTCCGTCTGCAAAACAGCAGCAAGAACCTAGGTCTGAGCCCCCCATGTGTGTATCAGGATTTGACTACATGCACATGCCAGGACTGGACTGTTAAAAATGCCATTGTCCATTTGCCAATCATGTTGAAGGGAAACTCAAAATGCTCGTAATTCTTTTAGTACGTTCGGGCCCAGAACAAGGATATTAGTACTGCTTCGCAGATGTTACTAACCAGAGTTAGAATACATCTGCGACACAAGCTACCTTAGGTAGCTGAGATTGTTGAAAATTTGGAAGACTAGTGTAGATGTCTTCAAGACTGAATTAACTTACGCTATGACATTGTGTCCCTAGAGAGGTAGTGTTATCAATAGACATCACTTTTTTATATGTTGTAGTTAATTTTTATTTTAGTTAATTTTTATTTTTCCATTGTTTCTGGGTATGGTTATGTATGCTAATGAATTTAAAACAAACGAAAACTGAAATAAAAAATTAACTGCAACATATTCACTGACATGTAATTCACCTAAATGTCACCTTTTTCCCCTAAAGTGACCTTAAATCACCTTAAGTCGCCTAAAATTACGTGGACTTAAGGTCCCAGAGTAGGCCTACAATCGATGAAATCTTGTCACGAGGTGAGGAGACAATTTGTCTCAAAGTGCCCTCAACAATCAACCCAGCAAAATCGTTTTCACCAGATAACCTTCCTATGGTAGCTCACTACTTTTTCTAACGAGGTGAATGGAGCAACGAGGCGAACAAACTGAATTACAATTGAGGTCATAATTTGCCCCGGCAAAGAAGCGAATTAAATAAGCAATTTGTTTACCGAGGTGGGCAAACTGAATTCAAATTTTCCTGCTAATTTAAAATACTTATTTGTATTGAACTCATGAAGTAAAAGAAGGAATACAACAATTGGTTTGACCGAAGATTGGAGGAACAGCATTGATAACAAGGAAGCTGTAGCATGCACGGTCGCTGTGGACTTTAGCAAAGCGTTTGACGCCATAAACCACCGACTTTTGCTCGCGAAGTTGAAGGCCTATGGCTTCTCTCCACGTGCCTTGGAACTGATGTCTATCTATCTGCTAGGTCGTCAAAAATGTGTCAGATTAGAGGGCGTATGTTCTAACTTAAAACAGTGAAATCTAGCGTTCCTAAAGGCTCACTATTGGGGCCGTTGCTGTTCAACATTTTCATTAACAACTTGAGTTTCTGTGTTCCTAATTTATCATTGCGGCTGTACGCTGACGACACAACTGCCTACCTGTCAGATATATCTCCCACCATTCTAGAATTTTCCTTCAACAAAGACCTACAGACTCTTTCGTCGTGGTTTGACTCGATCTATTAAGATTCTTGGAGTTACTCCAGATAAGGACCTATCCTATAAAGAACACATATCAGATCAACTAAAGAAAGCCTACGCGAAGGCCTCTGCGCTGAGGAGAATAAGGAGTTTTCTTCCTCATGATTCAATGATAAAACTTTAATATATAGATTTAGCCAGGGCTAAAAGCGAAGCTCCCATTAATAAATTTATTATTTAAATGAAACAGTAAACTTGTAATCCACAAATCAGTTAACTTAAAGGCAAATTCATGAGACTTTTGAGGGAAAGGCTAAGTGATTTTAGAGTGAAACATCTTACATCGAGTTGATAGCCATATAAAACACCTAAAAAATAGCAATCATCTTCGATCACATTCAAGAGCCATAATGGCTCTTGATCACAGTAGATTAGACCTGGAAAACAAATTCTTGGAAAACAAATCAGGCCAAAGTTTTTGCTTTCGACAAGTTTACTTTACAAAATCTTGCCAACAAATCCAGGGGTGTGTAAACCAACCTTTTATACTTTTTATACATCACATCTGAGGTGAAACAGTATTGTTTATAATACAGACCTCGGACAGAACGCAGTATTTCACAATTTTTCAAGACTGAATTGCACTCAGTCAATATTCAGGACGATCAATTGTGGGCTTTTAGCGCAACCGTTCAAAAAATTTCCAAAATCACCCATACGGCCAGCCAGTTCTCACTTTTAATGAGCGCCAAATTTGCAGTGAACATTAGTAGAGTTACGCTTTAACATAATAAATAATTTATTATGTTTGTTTTTTTTATTTAAGGGTTTTATAACGATGTGTAATTTTAAAAAACGTTTGATACGCGCGCAGTTTTGAGGTAACTCCGGCAAGCGATGTTCATGAACGACTGAAAACGAACGGCGCAGCGATCAAAATCGCAAGAGAGACTACTAACAATCACTAAAAGAAATATAATTCGGTGAAACATTTACAGAGACAACAATTTTCATTCACGAAGACAAGTATTAAAGCGTTTCTAAAAATCCTGAGTCTTAAAGCTTAAAGCTTAATAAGTTTATGTTTTAAGCCGGCCGCCAGGTGTTTGCTTTTCTCAAAGATGAACTCGAGGCAAGAAAATCGCTAACTAAATATTCTTCGGGACGTTTTTTTTCTATTTGCGGTGAGAAAATATACCTAAAGGCTTTTTAAAGTTCTGCAAGTTTATATCAAACCTGATACGAAGTCAGATCATTGTCTCAAATCTTACAAACGTGCATAAACTTGCTGCATAAACTGTGCTCGACTACATATGAAATTAGATATATATAAAAAACAAACATCAAATACAATCATTACTCAGGCTTACCATTCGAGATGCAGCTCCTGAAAGCTACCAAGTAACGCGGGAATCGCTTGCGAATTTTGAATCCTCTTTACGCATCAAGCAAGGCGAAAAACGAAAACGATGCCATCCAAAACCGGATTTCCGACTTTGACAAGCGACGGATCTCTCAACCAAAAAACCAATAAACAAACTATCCATGAATAACAGAAGACTCTTGATAGCAGCTGTATTTCATTTTGTACATCCAGTGGAAAGAGACAGTTAAAAACATCACAAGTTGACAAAAAACTCTGTCAGCTTCAGCTCTCAAAGTAAACAAGTTTCAAGATGCTGCATAAATTTTCCTCATGAACTCACCTGTCAAATTTTGACCAATCAGAGCATAAAAATTGGGCGTAGAACGTGACCAACGCGTGACCTGGGTAAGAAAAGGTCTTCCCCGCCTGTATTTTGAAATAACTGGCTGAATTTTCGCGTCCATGGTTAGTTTGGAATCAAAATTTTAATAGTGCGGGGCCATCGTGACATAAATACAACACATTTCACGGTCGGCGGGCGGTCGGTGTACGGTCACGTGATTACCAAATTTTCTGGGATGGGTAGATTTACTAAGCTATGGGGCTCCGCCCACGAGCGCGCGAAGCGCGCGCGTGGAGCTCCGCTATAAAGCATGTATATTACCTCATTCAGAATACTACAGTCCTTTATTTGTACACATAGGTACACTACAGGTCAACGCAACCGTCGCGAAGATGGCAACTGTTATACGGTTCTAAGTGCATAATAAATAGGTCCTAATTGTTTTTATGACACCTTCCTTAGTGGTCACAAAGCTTTAGACAAGTACAACATCTCTGCAAAAAATCAATACCCTCCGATTTTACATAGCGAAGTTACAGCGATTTGAACAACTGGCCTTCACAGACAACCCCGAACAAAACTGTTGAGACAATTCCATCTATTTTCTAACTTTTGCGCCCTACTCCCGTCTCCCCTTAACACAAAAAGTAAACCCCCTCCCCACCCCCTATTCAAAGTTGTCTTTGTCTAAGAACCAACGTGTATAATTGCCATGCTATCCTAAACAACTTTGGATAAGGGGAGTGGGGAAATCGGGCATTCATTTGGCGGAGGTTTCAGTTTTTGCCGTGATGACAGGAAAAAATAGGCATTTTCGCGATTTGTCTCAAGAGGTTTTGTCCGGGGTTGTAGCTCTCGAGTGAAAAGGAAGAGCTTTTATAGGAAAAGTGAACTCCAGATGTTTTTGTTGATTTCCGGCGGCCATATTGGTGGACCAAAACTCCAAAACTGTCCACCAATATGGCATCTCCATACAGCTCTCTACAAAGGAACGTGAAACATTTTGGCAAATAACTCAGAAACTGTGGGCCACAAAGACCTGAGATTTGGAAAAATTGTTTATATGTTAGTCTTTTATAACATTTCATTTTCTTGGCTTCTTCCACTGGACGGTTTCCAATTTTTTTTTTTGTGCCGTGTTTATTGCGTGACGGTGAAAGCGAAAAATTTATGTCAACAAAGAAAGTCAGTGTAATACTAATTGTTGTTGTGGTAAGCACATATCTTCATTGCAAAGAGGTTTCTCAGGAAAAAATAACAGATTCTCATTTTTGGATATTTCAGGGTATTCAAAGAATACCCATAAAAATCCCAAATTTGGCAAAGTTAGACTAGTCCCAACCAGGGAATTCCCAACCAAGTTCCCTGATTGGGACTTGTCTCACTCTTCCAAATTTGGGATTTTTGTGGGTATTCTTTAAATACCCTAAATATCCATAAATGAGAATCGGTTATTTTTTCCTGTGTTTGTGAATATGTATTAATACACAGGATAACTTTTATTCCAAAAAGTTCCTAGTTGTTTGGTCAGTAAAGATTTGCGAACAATATATGTAAAATGTTCAACTCTTCAATTTTCAATTGTATCAATCAAGCTAATCCTTAACAATATTTACTAATGAGTCATATTGAGATTAAAAAAATCACGTTTTACTTCCAATCTGGACTTGTCATTCATTCCCCTTGGGAATATATATATTTTTGGCCAAAATTCGTAGGAATATATTTTTTTAATAATTTCCAGACGAAAATAGCTCCTCTGCGTCCTGTGCCAGTTACACAGTTTACTCTATTTCTCTCCCCCTCTCTCATCCCTAACTTTTACGGGCCTCCTTGCCGACTAGCGTCGAGAGGTTCTGCGATACTCGCATTTCTAGTATGGAATTAATCAGTCGAGAAAAGTTGAGGATAGGGAAAGACGGTTGCACTCGTCTGCACTGACCGAGAGCCTGACACACGCTGCAATTCCCCCAACTATCTCGCAACAGCCTGGCATATTTGCCAGAGAAACCGCATTTGCAAGAAACCATGCCCGGCAGTGTAACAGGGCGTTATTGTTTCCCCACCTGTCACGTACTGCTCGTAGCTCAGCATTTCCACTTCCTTATAGAATTATGGAAATCGACGGAAACATTTTCAGCTGTTTTTCATTTTGCCTTATGCAGGTGGCTTTTTGACTCTAGCAGGAGAATGGCAGTTTATTGCTTGCTTCTTATAATTGTTCATGGATTTATTAAGCAAGGCTCTGCAATATTCCTAAGAAACTTGTTATAACAAATGACTGTAATCGGTTGGTGCTACCGTAAACCGGGAGGAATGTTTATGGTCGACTTGAGTAAACCAGCACTCTAGACTCAGAACAAGACTCGATGACACCCCTAAAGTTTATGTACGCAGTGTGACCGAAGAGTCTTTTGACTGACTCTACTATAGCTCGTGACTCCAGAAAAACTCATCAATTATTTTGTCCAAATCGAAAGTGCTCATGTACTGTACATGTTCGCAACGATTACGGGTGATCAAGTATACTGAGAGATCATTAGAAAGAACTTAATTATTGGTATAGTCGAATGGAAATTCATAAGTAAAAACAATGATGGTAGAGTCCTCTACTAGGCCTACTTACTAGCGTCCGACTCCTGTCTAAATAGGGCATTTAAGATCACTGCCCCATATACCAAATCAAAGTAGAAGGAACAAGCTTATTCCTCGCTTTAAGCAGATTTCATATTGTCTACCCTTTTCACTCAACGTAATCAACATTACCCAACGGCGGCGTGAGCCATAAAGGTCGGATTTGCCAATTTTTTAAAGTGAGTAACAGTTATGAGGTTAAGGTGGCTTCAGAGAAGAATGATGCATGATGCATGATCCATGTTTCATAGCCCGCAGTGCATTATTGTTGCAAGTCTAGTAAATTATGTACCCGCAACGATCCTATAAACCTAGATAGCAAAGGCTTTTGACACTTCTGTGTTATGTCAGTAGAACTTTAAGAAAATGTATATCAAAACACTGAATCCTACGCCTTTTAATTTAAGACAGTGATTTGAGGTTAGGTTTTTCTCTGTGGTAATATGCAAATGTTGCAAATTTTCAACAAGTTTGCTCGGCCTGTGCACATGGGAATTTTTTGACTTAAAAAAAAAAAAACAAATTCAAGGCATTTGCTTAATTACAATAAATAACTTAACATTATGCGTTCATCTCTTCTTGAGGCAATTTTTTGGAAAACTGAATTAAAAAAGAATATAGCGTTGGTTTGCTTTGTTGAAATAACCAGCATTCTGGCCCATGCAAAAGCGCAGCTTAATCAGGCGGTAAAACCCTATCCATTAATTTTGATGTTGTTAAAAGCGACTTCTAATTTCTTACTGTGAGATTTTTAAAATCTTAAAAATGAAATTCTTCAGCTCGCTCATGCTTAAAATTTTTAGCAGCCATTTGACTTGAAAGCCGTCTTGAATGCCTTCTCACAAATAGTCTCCATTATTTCAATGAATGTGAACAAGACTGAACTTCCCACTACAAAAGGGTTTACCATGGTGCCCTGCAGGCTATGAAACATGGTTCACGGGAGCAACCTTAATTGAAATAGGTGTATATTTTAAAATCTTGGTAACAACAATAAAATAAAACACAACCCACAATGAATAAATGTAAGGAAAAAAGTGTCAACTACAAAAGAAAAAGGATAAAATTAAGTATGCGTGCTTCCCAATGTATGCACCTGATTGGTTCTAATCTATATTTCTATTAACGTTTATTAGCCAATCACGGTTTTTCATTATCTGAGAAATTTGCATTATTTTGCTTTCTGTATTTGTTTCCTCGTTTTTGCACTGTGTTAATTAAAAACTGCACTGGCGCTCTAAGGCAATGCAGTTCAAACTTTTTTTCCTGTATATTATTAACTTTCAAAATAAATACCATCTACCACAATCAACTATATCAGTAGATACCTGCTGAATGTCTTTGCTCTTGTTCACCGACAAGAGAGCATTCCATCCTATATTGGAGGACCTCACTTTCATCTTTAGTTCACGAAGGATTTTCCCTCGCCCCATTAACATCACTTATGCATACACCTATTGTTCAAAGAAAACAAACGTCGGAACAATACTCAGAGCCAGAAGTTGTGACTTCTGCTTTAACTCTTGCGGAAAATCAAATAACATGTACACAACCTGACACTGACTGTATCACTGGGAATTTAATACGCTGTACCCTCCAATGAATGAAATACTTGGCTCTTAATCAAGTTAATAGATACTGTTAGATTTAAAAGCAATTAATCCACAAGGAAAAGAACACTGACTGTCAAAGGCTTAAAATTATGTCCGGTCAATGTACTATGTCTGGTCTAGATTTAATTAGCTGGCAATATTAAGTACCTGAAAATTGAAATAACTACTTTTACATGGTCTAACGCATTGCCTTTTAAAGAAATGTTGCTTTCATAACTTGATAACTGCACTCAAAAATGGGTAATAACATGATTATGATTGTACTAAAATTCACTATTTCCCCATCTCGCAATACAAGGAGTTTTTGAGCATTTACGGGACATTTCTTTGTCTTAATTTTCCTGTTACTGCAAAGTGCAATGTTTTCAATACCGTATTAACCTGTGACTGAGAACCAGCTGTTACGCTATATAATTTTTGTCAGTTAGGCCCCCTCACAACCTGTTTAGCCCAATTATATTTATTTGTAAGACATTCATATTCTCTTAAATCTATAAGAAAAACCTCTTTTCAGTTCAAAAATATTCAAGAATCTCTTTGGTAGACAACACCCCATTGAAGATTAGGAGTGGTTGTCAGAGAAAACCGGGCAGAATGTTAAAAATGTCAACGGAAGGGGGTCGACAGAATCAGTTCATACTAACATCATAGATAGGTCTGGTGGAGTAATGGACAAATATACCAAACATAGGTTCTTCACTGCTCTTGTATTAGAGATACGAGCATCACTTTTTTCGACCCCCTCGGACGCCATTTTTATAAGCAAATTTTCACCATTTTCTGAAACTCACAGAACCCTCCAAATTTAACGAGCGAAGTTTATTTTTTGTATGCGATACAACACATCACAGAACTACTTTCTACAACCATAAGATTTGTTAAGTATCGACGGACAAGTATCTGACCTAAACTCAGTGTCTGCAGACGAGCAAAAAATCGAGCATTTTAGTTTGAATTGATCTACAGCACACAACTAAAACGACAGAACAACTCTGACAGCCAAATTGCAGTCTACTATCATCCATGTAACCAAAACACTAATAATCATTTTGGGCCATTGAAACAGGAAGAAATTAGAAAACTCACATTTCTTATAGTTTCCAAGCTTTTTCTTGTAAACAGGCCGATCCTTTCGTGTTTGTTTTAAGTCCTCTTCGTGAATTTTCTTTCATATTTCGCTGTAAAGTATGTTTAGCAGCTGAAGGAAATATCAAAAAGCTCAAAATACTGCCTAGGTTACATTTTCAAAGGGCAAAAAGTGCTGAACGATAGGATGAAACTAGAAAACAACAAAGCGACGCCATCTTGAAAATTCAGCGCTCAGGAGGGACTGGCACTAGTAGCTGCCTTGTCCACAAGTGATGAATTACCAGACAAATAAAAAACAAAAACAAACAAACCGGCTTATCAGCGACCTATTACAGTCCTATTCCTTCTTCAATTACTACTTTTAGTTAAATTGTTGTCGTTTCTTTTTTTCCGGCGGAGTGATGAGGTGTGGTGAACAGGTGACCAATTGGCATTACTTTATTCAGTCTTCATTTGCTCTTCATTCACTTCATTTTGAGTTATCCCATATAAGTCTTAGCGTTTCTTTGGACTCTTTTTTGTATCATCTATTTTTGCGTCAGTCTTCAATCACCGTCCATGTCCGAGGGTCCACTCATCTCCTGTTCATGATTTCATGATGCACAGTTTCATAGTAGCTTCGCCCGAAGGGTACCTCTTTCAAGCATCAGGTGTATCAAAGGGTAGCTAGGAAATCACAAGTTGAAGTATGTGAAAGGAGAGGAAAATCTTTCATTAAGTATTTTAAAGAGCCTATTATGGCAACTTGTAGTATCTCGAGCAACTTTTTTCGTTTCAAGCAACTTTTTGCGTAATTTCTGAGCAATTTCTCTTACTAGTTTTCATCCAATTCTGAGATATCTGAGCAGTTTTTAGTGCTTAAATTGGCCTTTCTTCCATATTGCACAGTGTTTTAGCAGACAATTTATGAATTTCCTATGAGAAAGGAGCCAGATCCTCACCCCTTGGGGGCAGATGATGGGCGCAAGATGCAGCCGGGCTGCTAGGTCAGAGGTTTTTTTGAACAAAATTCGAAATGGCGGACGTCGATTCACACTTGACTGACACGAGTGTCTAAGGTGAAGGAGGTCATTCAACAATTTCAATGGCTCATACTAGAATTTTTACAATTATTAATATTAATATTGATGTGTAGTCTTTACTCATACATTTTTTTTAATTGTGGTTTACGGGCTTCTGATGGCGGACAGAGTTATCTAGCAACGCTAATTACGCTGCAAAATTGCACAAAATTACTTTTTTATACTCTGCCAGGAGCCATATGTATATAAGTCGGGGTAGTAGACCGTAACTGAATACCTTTTCCAGGGTTTGGGCTGACCTCATCGAAATATATATCATAGCCATTAAATGTACTATTTTTGGCAGATTTTGTGCCATCTTGTGTGACTCGCGCGCCCATTTTTTGCAACAGCGCCGTGGAAAGGATTAACAAACAAAATGGCGTTGAAAATTACCTCCGTAGCGATCAATAAATTCCGTTTCTGTCATCAGTGCCTCCTCTGAAGTTAAGGCAAGACCTTGGACGCTTTCCATTCAACAAAAATTCCGGTTTGAAATTTTGGAAACTTCACGTGCTCAATGGAACGGTACATTCCGGTTGCACAGACCCGACCCAAGCCACCGCGCGTTTTGTTATTGTAGCTTCTCAGCACACTCATAATTACGCTCTAAAAGAGAAAGGTAAATACTGTTTATATCCTAAAGAACACTCGACTGTCGAAAAGGGGCGGTGGAAAACTAAAGGCGGAGGAATCCCATTTCGCGTAGAAAGCCTATGAACGCAAGTGAAGGTAAAAAATTCTTGTGAATTGAAGCGATACGTTTCTCAGAATATTCGAACGATCGGAAGCAATTCCTGGAACTGTACGGTAAATAAATTCGGTGTTTTAGCCAATTTGTTTTCAGCCAGGCTTTGCTGTATTCATTTCAGCTTAATTGATAAATTGCTTTAGTTAAATATCGTCGACAGGTTTCAGACAAATAATACGCTGATTCTCACGGACTTTTATACAATTGTGGCTTGATTTCACACACTTTTTTTCACCTACGTGTCTTGTTGCGTCAGTTGTTTGACACTGTTAATGGCAAATATCAAAAATCGAAAAAAAAAATTGCAGCTGATTCAAACTATTTGAGATGTCATGCTTTATTCACAACACTTCACTTTCCATTGGAAACTACTTGGTCTTGTAAGCAGGATAGAAACGAGCGGTACTGGGGACAACAATTTTGGCAAATGGAAAGGGACATTTCGGTCCGACCGACCGAAATGACCAGACCGGTCACAGTGGACCACCTTCAAAGCTGGTCCCGAATATTCCGGTCGGACCAAACCGAAATGGTCCGTTCCATTTGATGTACCAAACGAAAATACCGGAATGTTGGGTTGAATGGAAAGCGCCCCTTAACAGTTACTCTAAATGTGAGGACTGTGAACATGGATTCTGCTTGTGTTAAACGCCGTAGTGAGAGTGTTTTTGACAAATCCAGTGATGAAGAGATGTAGAAGATGTCAAAACTCGAGTTAACACTCAGACCCCTTTTAAAAATTTTTGATCTGCCAAAAACTTGCATGGATCCCTCTTTTCTTTACATGCGACCCGCGGAACCGTAAAGTTTTTGAGCTGCAAACAGTATTGCAATCTATGGAGAATTTGCACGTTCCCTCTAAACGGGTTGCACAGGTAAAAAATTCGTCCGGACCCGTGGCGTTTAGCTTGTGTGGACCGTGCAAAGAGCATACTGAAAAAGAAGTGAGCAGGAAAAACAATGAGGGGAAGGGGTACGGAGTGAGAGCCGTAGGAACCCCTGTAATGGTACTTTTTAACAAAAGCTCCTTCCGGATCCTTCCGGTAAACCAGATCTGGTAGACCCTCTGAATGGTTTATTTTGACAGCTCTTGTCAACAGTCTATTACCTTATGGAAATGCGAAGTGATAGCGATGAGATCATCAGTTAGAAGGCTTACTTTCAAACCCGGGGAGGACTCCGCATATGAAAGGGGTGGGGATGCTCGTCGGAAATTTTGAATTAAACTCCTAAAGGAGACCAATCTGGGCGTAGCCCAAGCTTTTTTTGATCTCTAAAAGAGACCATGTTGAAACACAGACAAATGAGAAAACTTGGATGATATGAATGGAGTAAATAAAACGAATTAAAAATATACATATCAAATATATATTTTTATCTTTTTTCGCGTGCTACCCTAAACGAGACCTTCACGGCTAAATATGATGGCGTTTTGCCCAGAACACCCTAAATGAGACCAAAATCCGAAATTTACACCCCTAAGCGAGACGACGAGCATCGCCACCACTTTCATATGCGGAGTCCCCCACGGGCTTCGTCCACTCTCTTCCCGCTCCGCACACTGATTCAACTGTTTATTTTAGGTGATAAAAATTATTGCAAATTTTACAGCAAGCAATATCTACTGCCCGTAGTTAGCCTGCACGTTTAGAAACTCGCGAGGTTGATATATAGCAAGTCTAGCTAGCTCCCATGAGAGCGAAGTTAAGTGATTCCTAGAGAGACAAAATAGATCTTAAATATTATCTACATTCACGGGACACCTCGAAATGAGGAGGGAGTGAAGCAATTAACCTGCGATCAAGCGTTCTTCTTGTTTTTTCCTTTGAAAGAAAAACAAGCTAAATTCAACTAAAAGAAGTAACTGAAGAGGAAATAAGACTGGAGTAGGTCGCTGATAAGCTGGTTTGTTTGTTTTTTGTTTTTTATCTTACTGGTAAGGCTCCTCAGTGGTAATAGTTCGTAATAGCTAACGTTCGATAAAGGAAATCCCTACATGAATCCGAGGCTTTCTGTTTACAGTTCTGTATTAGGTTTGGTTTTCTATGTGCTGAAGTCTCTTTTGGGAATTACGAGACAATTGAGTCGTGAAAAATTTGCAATTTTTGTCCTTATGTTAGACATCGAACGCAGCTACTAATGCCAGTCCCTCCTGAGCGCTGAATTTTCAAGATGGTGTCGCTTTGTTATTTTCTAGTTTCATCCTATCGTTCAGCACTTTTTGCCCTTTGAAAATGTAACCTAGGCAGTATTTTGAGCTTTTTGATATTTCCTTCAGCTGCTAAACATACTTTACAGCGAAATATGAAAGAAAATTCACGAAGAGGACTTAAAACAAACACGAAGGGATCGGCCTGTTTACAAGAAAAAGCTTGGAAACTATAAGAAATGTGAGTTTTCTAATTTCTTCCTGTTTCAATGGCCCAAAATGATTATTAGTGTTTTGGTTACATGGATGATAGTAGACTGCAATTTGGCTGTCAGAGTTGTTCTGTCGTTTTAGTTGTGTGCTGTAGATCAATTCAAACTAAAATGCCCGATTTTTTGCTCGTCTGCAGACACTGAGTTTAGGTCAGATACTTGTCGATACGTAACAAATCTTATGGTTTTAGAAAGTAGTTCTGTGATGTGTTGTATCGCATACAAAAAATAAACTTCGCTCGTTAAATTTGGAGGGTTCTGTGAGTTTCAGAAAATGGTGAAAATTTGCTTATAAAAATGGCGTCCGAGGGGGTCGAAAAAAGTGATGCTCGTATCTCTAATACAAGAGCAGTGAAGAACCTATGTTTGGTATATTTGTCCATTACTCCACCAGACCTATCTATGATGTTAGTATGAACTGATTCTGTCGACCCCCTTCCGTTGACATTTTTAACATTTTGCCCGGTTTTCTCTGACAACCACTCTTAAAGACAGAAAATTCTGCGCCTTTATCACATCTCGAGAAAATCGCAGAATGCTTGAATATTCACTTTACAAACGTTTGTCCGTAACTTGCATCTGAAATCTCTACGGTGGATTGTGATGTAAATCCAGTTGATTCCCAACAGCGTGTTCATTCTTCGTTTGAACTGAAGGAAGTCACGATCGCTGACGTGTTTTAAAAACTGCAGGAAGTAAATGTTGCAAAGGCGACTGGTCATGATAACATCCCAAACAAGACTTTAAAAATAGCGGCTCAAGTTATTTCTATATCGTTAGCTGACCTTTTCAACCTCTCGATTACTACAAATACTTTTCCAGGTGACTGGAAACTTGCAAAGGTCTTTCCGCTATTTAAATCAAGTGGACGTAATGATCCAAATAACTTTAGACCGATTTCTGTCTTACCAACTATAGCCAGGGTTTTTGAACGACTAGTTTATGAGCAGATGTACACTTATTTTACGGAAAATAATCTTATTCAGCCTCGTCAATCTGGGTTTAGATCTCTTCATTCAACTGTAACTGTGCTTCTAGATATGACAAATCAGTGGTGTCTTAATACTGATAGAGGTATGGTCAGTGGTGTATTTCCCTTGATCTTAAGAAGGCATTTGACACTGTTGAACATGCTATCTTGTTGAAAAAGCTGTCTGACTATGGGGTGCAGGGTCAAACCGCTTCTTGGTTCAAGTCTTAACTAAAAGACAGACAGCAATTTTTGCGTGGTAAACGGATTGTCGTCTGTAAAAAATTGTATCGTATGTGGCGTTCCACAGGGTTCTTTATTAGGCCCGCTCTTGTTTTTTTATTTATATTAATGACTTACCAAATTGCTTAGATCATAGTATAGGAAGGCCATTTGCTGATGATACAAGTTTAAGGTTCCCCGCCGTGGTTTTATCAATCCTTCAGACTGAAATGAGCAACGACCTTAATAGAATTTTCAATTGCCTCAGCTCAAAAAAACTCACGTTGAATATTCTAAAAACAGATTTTATGGAGAATTGCATCATTAGCTGGAAATATTTCATTAAGTGTGAAAGGTTTAATGTTACAACAGTTCGAAACAACAAAGTGTCTTGGCTTCACTATCGACCAATTTCTTACTTGGAGAAATCATTTACTAAGTGTCAGACAAAAGGTGGGGTGTGGCATCAGAATTCTTAAGAGGATTAGGCCTTTTGTTGGTTTGGAGCACCTCATAAACGTATACAGGTCAATAGTTTAGCCTTAATTTACTTATTGTTGTATTGTTTGGGATAGTATTGGCGAAAGGTTGGTAGACAGTCTTCAAAAGTTGCAAAATAGGGCCACTCATGTTCTTACAGGTGCTTCATACTCAAAACATTCAGCTGATATTCGGCATGAACTTGGGTGGCTCTCACTTAGCGAAATGAGACAACATCATATGGCATTAATGATGTTTAAAGTAATCATGGCCTCTGTCCCTCTTATTTGTCTGACATGTTTGAGGTTAATACAAGCCGGCTCAGTTATATATGACCTTCGCTCCTCTGGAATGAATCTAATAGTGCCAAAAGCAAGAACAAACTATTTTAGGAATGGTTTTGCTTCCTCAGGCGCTAAGATCTGGAATTCTCTTCCTTCCAGTTTAAAAGAAGAGACTTCTTAAAAAAACAATTTAAGACTAAGATCAGGTCGTATTTGCTATCTACACAAGCTTCATAATTTTTTTATCATTAGGTTTAACATTTTGTACGATCTTTCTTAGTTTAGTTTTTAGATATATATCTATATCTTTATGTAAATTAAATAATGCACGGCTTTTAGGTAGAACAGATGCTTTATGTAAAGTTATTTGATAAAATTACCGTGGGTAAATAAAATTTTCACTCACTCACTCACTTACTCACTCACTCACTTACATAGCGCTACATAGCTATGAACAGCCATACATAGCCTTACATAGCCATACGTAGCTGTAAATAGTAATACATAGCCCTACATGGCCATACATAGCCTTACATAGCCATACATAGCACTACATAGCACTACATAGCATTACACAACCCTACATAGCTGTACATAGCTCTACATACCCGTGCATAGTCTTACATAGCCATACATTGCCCTACATAGCCTTTTACATAGCCATACACAGTCGTACGTAGCCCTACATTTTCCTACATACCCATCCACAGCCATACAAAATCGTACATAGCCCTACATAACCCTACATAGCCATACATAGCCCTACAAAGCCACACATAGCCCTACATAGCCCTAAATAATCCTACATTAACCCTACATAGCCCTACATAGCCATACATAGCCATACATAACCGTTCATAACCCTACAAAGCTATATACACAGCCATACAAAGTGGTACATAACCCTACGTAGCCCTACATAGCCATACATATCCCTACCTAGCCCTACTAGCCCTACATAACCCTATATAACCCTACATAGCCCTACATAGCCACACATAGCCCTACATAGCCTTACATAGCACTACATAACCCTACATGGCCATATATAGCCATGCATAACCCTACTTATTATATGGCTACCTCTGTTTTCGCCATGGGATTGGTCAATTTGCGATCCGTAACTTGCTAAACGGACCAAAATTTCAAAGAAAATGCTCATTTCGGAGCTCTAAATCTCTTTACCTCGGAAAAAAGGGTGAAATTAAGTTACAAGACGTCTATAAACCTTGAGGACTTAGATTTTGACTTTGTCCTTCAACATTTTTAAACTGTGTTTATTTGTTAAGGAAGGCGATGAAGAAACTAGCTCGTAATCTTATCGAAGAGGATTCTAGTCAGCGTTTGAAAATTTTATCGTAATACACAGTTAAGAAGACGAAAATCGACTGGCAGAGATTCGAGATGTTTTGCCTAAGAGAAAATGAGTAATTCCTTCGACAAATATGATAACATCGTCATCTTGACGAGCTTCTTTATCATTTCCAGTGTTTTTCCAAAGAACAACGAAAGAAAGATAGAAGCGACTCCGAGCCAGACACAATATCCAGTTTTCAAAAGACTCCAGCGTCACATTGGCGAGTGAATACTTACAGTGCTCTTAGTTTTGACGAGTACACTGGAACATATGTCTAGAAACCCTGAGGACTGGGATGTTGAATTTGCCTTTCCAGATTTTAATCTAGCTTTGTTTGAACGAGAACGAAGCTGATGTAGAAACTGAATCGTAACCTTTCCGTGGAAGAAAATATGGTCCGTGTTTGAAAATCTTAACGCAGATCACGCTTGAAGACGAGAATGAACTGGCAGAAATTCGAGAGGTTTCCCCTAAAAAATTAACGAGAAAATCTTCGACAATGACAACAAACTTACCTTGAAAAGCTTCTTTGCCTTTTGTAGTGCTTTTTTACCAGGACCAACGGAGGAAAGATGGAAACGACTTCGAGAAAGACAGTGCCCGGTTTCTTTTTTTAAATACTCCAGCGTTACATTAGAGAGCTAAAACTTACAGCGCTCTTAGTTTTGACCAAATAAACTTTTTTCAACATGGCGAATTTGTTTTCACTTTCTCGGAAACGCTTTGTTGTGTGCTATTGTTTCGTGAGCCAATAAAAACTTTCTTTCTTGACGCCTGTCAAATGATTGTCAAATCGCGCACACAGATTAAAATCTGTGTGCTGTCCGATTTCTTACCCATTAGGTCGTTAAGAATTTTCCAAGTGGCTTTCAGGTTACCAGAGGCTCCTTCTATTTGATGTTTGTAATAATCCTTCTTTGTCTTTTTTACTTTTTTCTTGACCGTTAACGTTTTAGTTTTATATGCCTTCCAAACATCTGGCCGCTGCGTTTCTGAAGCTTTTTTCTTTAGCCAGTCACGTTCATACATTTCCTCTTTTAACTGAGAATTCAACCAAGGAGCCCGTTTATTTCTGACTTGCATGACTCTCCTCGGAGCATGCTTATCAACTATATTCAAAAATATATCTTTCCATGTATTCCACGCACTATTCACTTCCATAGCGCTTTTAATAACAGGCCATGAGGCATTTTTCAGATCTGTTAAGAAATTTTCCTCATTGAAATGTTTAAAATTCCTCGATGGAATAAACTTTGGTTGTCCCCTGGGTAAACCAATTTTTCTAACAGCATAAATTAAATTGTGGTCTCTAATGGAAAGTGTATACTCCCGAATGAGAAATATCATCTTCCTTGTTCGTAATAAATACATCAATAAGAGTTTACGATTTGGCATTAACTCTTGTAGGTTCTTTGATTAATTGTGGCAATTGATAATCAACCATTAAGTCCAATAAATGGGTAGTGTGAACCTCTGGGGGATTTGAAAGAATATTACAGTTTAAATCTCCCAGTATGTAAATTTCTGAATACCTAGCATCTACCTCCTTCAGAATCATTTCGAATTTTTAAAAATAATCCAAAGGTGTGTTTGGTGGCCGGTACCAGGTAGCAATAAGAAATGGACATGAATTTCGTTTCTGAATTTCTAAGGCAATTAATTCAAGATCATCATTTTCAAGTTGATATTGCCTAGAAAATGTTATTGTATTTCGCAGGTAAAAGCAAACTCCACCTCCGTGTTTGTTTCTATCCCTGCAAACAATATTATAACCTTCTAGATTAACCAGTCGATCACTATATACCAGATCCAATTTTGATTCATTAATAGCCAAAACATCCAGGGGCTTATTTGCCATAAAGACTTTTAATTCAACCATGTGTTTAGTAAGACTGTTTACGTTGAGCAAGGCAATTTTGAAACCTCTAGTTTCAGAAGTAATCTTTTCAAATGACATTGGTTTGGCAGAACAGTGATCATTAGGTCGTCTATTACTATCTACACAGGTCAAATTTCAATCCCCATTAATACATTCCCTAAAATTAGACGCAAGGCGGTAAACACCTTTCCGATTTTAAATGTAATCCACTTCTATTAAGAGAGTCCTCTTTGATGTTACTGTTATCAATAAAAACCCAGTTCTTACTCTGACAAAAAGAGGCATATGTAGGCCTATGTAGGGTTTGTGTCAGGTCAATTTAGGGCTATTTTGGGCTATGTATGGCTATATAAGACTATATGTTTATTTGGGCTATTTAGGGCTATATATGGCTATGTATGGCTATTTAGGGCTATGTATGCCTATGTATCCCTATGTAGGGCTATGTTAAACTATGTAGGGCTATGTAGAGCTATGTATGGCTATGTTTGGCTATGTACGGCTATCTAGGGCTTTGTATGGCTATGTGAGATTATGTATGGCAATGTAGGCTATGTAGGGCTATGTATGGCCATTTAGGGCTATATAAGGTTATGCAGGGCTATGTGGGGCTATGTATGGCCACTTAGGGCTATATAAGGCTATGCAGGGTTATGTATGGCTATGCATGGCTATGTATGGCTATGTCAGGCTATTTAGAGCTTTGTATGGCTATGTAGGGCTCTGTATTGCTATGTAGGGCTATGTATGGCTATGTTAAGCTATGTAGGGCTATTCTATGGCTTTATATTGCTATGTATGGCTAGGTAGAGCTATGTAGGGCTATGTAGGGCTATGTATTGCTATTTAGGGCTATGTAGGGCTGTTCTTAGGCCTTTTATGGTTATGTATTGCTATGTATGGCTATGTATGTCTATGTACGTCTATGTAGGGCTATTTTGGGCTATTTGGGGTTATCAATGGTTATGTAAGACTATCTATAGCTACGTAGGGCTATGTAGGGCTATGAAGAACGATTCTATGGCTTTGTAAGGCTATGTATTGCTTTGTATGGCTACCTAGGGCTATGTAGAGTTATGTGCGGCTATGTAGGGCTATGTATGGCTATGTAAGGCTATGTAAAGCTATGTACGGCTATATACAGCTATGTATGATAATTCCATATGATATGTATCATTTTACTAAGTGAGAGCCACCCAAGTTCATGCCGAATATCAGCTGAATGTTTTGAGTATGAGGCACCTGTAATAACACGAGCGGCAATATTTTGCATCTTTTGAAGGCTGTCTACCAACGTTTCGCCAATACTATCCCAAACAATACAGCAATAAGTAAAATAAGGCTCAACTATTGACCTGTATACGCTTATGAGGTGCTCCAAACCAACAAAAGGCCTAATCCTCTCAAGAACTCTAATGCCACCCCCACTTTTTTTTATGGCTATGTACAGCTGAGTATGGCTATGTAGGGCTTTGTAGGGCTATGTATGGCTATGTGGGGCTATGTAGGGCTATGTATGGCTATGTAGGGCCATGTAGGGTTATGTAGGGCTATGTACCACTATGTATGGCTGTTTAAAGCTATGTACGGTTATATACCTCTTATCAGCCGAGTTTTCGGTCCGCACTGTAAATTACGGACCGAGTTTTTCTCCATCGATTTATGGCCCAAGCGCGAAGGGCGCGGGCCATAAATCGATGGAAAAAACGAGGATCCGTAATTTTCAGTACGGACCGAAAAAACGAGGCTAATAAGATGTTTATTATATAGCTTCTTCCAGTTTCGGGGACCGTAAACAAGTGCAAGATGCGCGATTTGACAATCATTTGACAGGCGTCAAGAAAGAAAGTTTTTATTGGCTCACGAAAACAATAGCACACAACAAAGCGTTTCCGAGAAAGTGAAAAACAAATTCGCCATGTTGAAAAAGTTTATTTGGTCAAAACTAAGAGCGCTGTAAGTTTTAGCTCTCTAATGTAACGCTGGAGTATTTGGAAACCGGGCACTGTCTTTCTCGAAGTCGTTTCCATCTTTCCTCCGTTGGTCCTGGTAAAAAAGCACTACAAAAGGCAAAGAAGCTTTTCAAGGTAAGTTTGTTGTCATTGTCGAAGATTTTCTCGTTAATTTTTTAGGGGAAACCTCTCGAATTTCTGCCAGTTCATTCTCGTCTTCAAGCGTGATCTGCGTTAAGATTTTCAAACACGGACCATATTTTCTTCCACGGAAAGGTTACGATTCAGTTTCTACATCAGCTTCGTTCTCGTTCAAACAAAGCTAGATTAAAATCTGGAAAGGCAAATTCAACATCCCAGTCCTCAGGGTTTCTAGACATATGTTCCAGTGTACTCGTCAAAACTAAGAGCACTGTAAGTATTCACTCGCCAATGTGACGCTGGAGTCTTTTGAAAACTGGATATTGTGTCTGGCTCGGAGTCGCTTCTATCTTTCTTTCGTTGTTCTTTGGAAAAACACTGGAAATGATAAAGAAGCTCGTCAAGATGACGATGTTATCATATTTGTCGAAGGAATTACTCATTTTCTCTTAGGCAAAACATCTCGAATCTCTGCCAGTCGATTTTCGTCTTCTTAACTGTGTATTACGATAAAATTTTCAAACGCTGACTAGAATCCTCTTCGATAAGATTACGAGCTAGTTTCTTCATCGCCTTCCTTAACAAATAAACACAGTTTAAAATGTTGAAGGACAAAGTCAAAATCTAAGTCCTCAAGGTTTATAGACGTCTTGTAACTTAATTTCACCCTTTTTTTCCGAGGTAAAGAGATTTAGAGCTCCGAAATGAGCATTTTCTTTGAAATTTTGGTCCGTTTAGCAAGTTACGGATCGCAAATTGACCAATCCCATGGCGAAAACAGAGGTAGCCATATAATAAGTAGGGTTATGCATGGCTATATATGGCCATGTAGGGTTATGTAGTGCTATGTAAGGCTATGTAGGGCTATGTGTGGCTATGTAGGGCTATGTAGGGTTATATAGGGTTATGTAGGGCTAGTAGGGCTAGGTAGGGATATGTATGGCTATGTAGGGCTACGTAGGGTTATGTACCACTTTGTATGGCTGTGTATATAGCTTTGTAGGGTTATGAACGGTTATGTATGGCTATGTATGGCTATGTAGGGCTATGTAGGGTTAATGTAGGATTATTTAGGGCTATGTAGGGCTATGTGTGGCTTTGTAGGGCTATGTATGGCTATGTAGGGTTATGTAGGGCTATGTACGATTTTGTATGGCTGTGGATGGGTATGTAGGAAAATGTAGGGCTACGTACGACTGTGTATGGCTATGTAAGGCTATGTAGGGCAATGTATGGCTATGTAAGACTATGTACGGGTATGTAGAGCTATGTACGGCTATGTAGGGTTGTGTAATGCTATGTAGTGCTATGTAGTGCTATGTATGGCTATGTAAGGCTATGTATGGCCATGTAGGGCTATGTATTGCTATTTACGGCTACGTATGGCTATGTAAGGCTATGTATGGCTGTTCATAGCTATGTAGCGCTATGTAAGTGAGTGAGTGAGTAAGTGAGTGAGTGAGTGAAAATTTTATTTACCCACGGTAATTTTATCAAATAACTTTACATAAAGCATCTGTTCTACCTAAAAGCCGTGCATTATTTAATTTACATAAAGATATAGATATATATCTAAAAACTAAACTAAGAAAGATCGTACAAAATGTTAAACCTAATGATAAAAAAATTATGAAGCTTGTGTAGATAGCAAATACGACCTGATCTTAGTCTAAATTGTTTTTTTAAGAAGTCTCTTCTTTTAAACTGGAAGGAAGAGAATTCCAGATCTTAGCGCCTGAGGAAGCAAAACCATTCCTAAAATAGTTTGTTCTTGCTTTTGGCACTATTAGATTCATTCCAGAGGAGCGAAGGTCATATATAACTGAGCCGGCTTGTATTAACCTCAAACATGTCAGACAAATAAGAGGGACAGAGGCCATGATTTACTTTAAACATCATTAATGCCATATGATGTTGTCTCATTTCGCTAAGTGAGAGCCACCCAAGTTCATGCCGAATATCAGCTGAATGTTTTGAGTATGAAGCACCTGTAAGAACATGAGTGGCCCTATTTTGCAACTTTTGAAGACTGTCTACCAACCTTTCGCCAATACTATCCCAAACAATACAACAATAAGTAAATTAAGGCTAAACTATTGACCTGTATACGTTTATGAGGTGCTCCAAACCAACAAAAGGCCTAATCCTCTTAAGAATTCTGATGCCACACCCCACCTTTTGTCTGACACTTAGTAAATGATTTCTCCAAGTAAGAAATTGGTCGATAGTGAGGCCAAGACACTTTGTTGTTTCGAACTGTTGTAACATTAAACCTTTCACACTTAATGAAATATTTCCAGCTAATGATGCAATTCTCCATAAAATCTGTTTTTAGAATATTCAACGTGAGTTTTTTTGAGCTGAGGCAATTGAAAATTCTATTAAGGTCGTTGCTCATTTCAGTCTGAAGGATTGATAAAACCACGGCGGGGAACCTTAAACTTGTATCATCAGCAAATGGCCTTCCTATACTATGATCTAAGCAATTTGGTAAGTCATTAATATAAATAAAAAACAAGAGCGGGCCTAATAAAGAACCCTGTGGAACGCCACATACGATACAATTTTTTACAGACGACAATCCGTTTACCACGCAAAAATTGCTGTCTGTCTTTTAGTTAAGACTTGAACCAAGAAGCGGTTTGACCCTGCACCCCATAGTCAGACAGCTTTTTCAACAAGATAGCATGTTCAACAGTGTCAAATACCTTCTTAAGATCAAGGGAAATACACCACTGACCATACCTCTATCAGTATTAAGACACCACTGATTTGTCATATCTAGAAGCACAGTTACAGTTGAATGAAGAGATCTAAACCCAGATTGACGAGGCTGAATAAGATTATTTTCCGTAAAATAAGTGTACATCTGCTCATAAACTAGTCGTTCAAAAACCCTGGCTATAGTTGGTAAGACAGAAATCGGTCTAAAGTTATTTGGATCATTACGTCCACTTGATTTAAATAGCGGAAAGACCTTTGCAAGTTTCCAGTCATCTGGAAAAGTATTTGTAGTAATCGAGAGGTTGAAAAGGTCAGCTAACGATATAGAAATAACTTGAGCCGCTATTTTTAAAGTCTTGTTTGGGATGTTATCATGACCAGTCGCCTTTGCAACATTTACTTCCTGCAGTTTTTAAAACACGTCAGCGATCGTGACTTCCTTCAGTTCAAACGAAGAATGAACACGCTGTTGGGAATCAACTGGATTTACATCACAATCCACCGTAGAGATTTCAGATGCAAGTTACGGACAAACGTTTGTAAAGTGAATATTCAAGCATTCTGCGATTTTCTCGAGATGTGATAAAGGCGCAGAATTTTCTGTCTTTAAGAGTGGTTGTCAGAGAAAACCGGGCAAAATGTTAAAAATGTCAACGGAAGGGGGTCGACAGAATAAGTTCATACTAACATCATAGATAGGTCTGGTGGAGTAATGGACAAATATACCAAACATAGGTTCTTCACTGCTCTTGTATTAGAGATACGAGCATCACTTTTTTCGACCCCCTCGGACGCCATTTTTATAAGCAAATTTTCACCATTTTCTGAAACTCACAGAACCCTCCAAATTTAACGAGCGAAGTTTATTTTTTGTATGCGATACAACACATCACAGAACTACTTTCTAAAACCATAAGATTTGTTAAGTATCGGCGGACAAGACTAAAATTTTCTTATTTTATCTGACCTAAACTCAGTGTCTGCAAACGAGCAAAAAATCGGGCATTTTTGAATTGATCTACAGCACACAACTAATATATAGATTTAGCCAAGCCTAAAAGCGGAGCTCCCGATTTCATTACAATAATAATAACGATAATAATGATGATGATGAAGATCGTTTTATTCACACTGGTACACAATACGATATAACCTCGTTGCAAATACTGATACCGCATTACCCCCCAGTCGGTATCGGGATGTAATCTAGCCTACGTGTAGCCACAACCCACTCCCGACAAAGGAAGAAGAGGAGTCAAAGAAAACTACGAAAAAAGTAACACGTAGTTAGATAAGGTTTAAAGAGCAGGAAAGAAAAAGGTCTTAAAAGTTGAAACTAAAACTAAAACTCTATAACTTTAAAACAGCACAAGAAAAGATTAACTTATCCAAGGTGAATTCACACAACAAAGTTATATATGGTATAATAAATACATTAATTTCATATACTGGCAATGCAGAATGAAGAAATAAATTCAGGGAAGATCACCACAGTTATCAATGCAACTTTGGCACTGTACCTAACGTACCTAACCATTCATATAGTCATTCTCCAATTTCCACCGCAGCTGGTCAATTAGCCTGGCAATTACTCAGAGATTGTGGTGGGAAACAGTTAGATGTCATGTGACCTCGAAGTAACTAATGAGAATGGTGCTGGGAAATATTTAGATTCTTGGAAAACAAAATTAACTGTTTCCCATGGGCCAAGTCTTTAAGTGATTTGTGATGTTAATATTTTAAAAAATTTATAGCTGCATGGAAATTCATTAAACCTCCCTAGAAGGTCAGTTGTTGGTCATTCACGGGTAATAGTGCACTGTTACCCTCTGATGTGAATGATTTTTGCGATGTTGCCTGCTTAGAGAATATTGGCACCAAAAAGTTTCATTGTTAGATGTCAGGTGACATTGAAATAACCAATGAGTGTGCACATGGTTGGAAAGATATTTCCAGCTATAATAACAATGTTTCTTAATATATCATTGTTGTTGGAGAGAAAAAGGAATGGACTTGATTCAAGTAAATAAAATCTTTTCTTCTGTCATCCTCTGTTTCCACTTCACCAGGCTTTGGAAACTCATAGTCCACACCAACTGCCCTTGCTCTAGCAATTAGGCGGTCATCTTCTAAGTGGCTACTATTATTTACTTCTGGAAGAGGTTGCTGTGTTTCCTGCACATTGCTTGCTCCCTCAATTGGGCCATTTTCTACTGCAGGAGTGTGTTGTTCCAACTCTTCTCCTAGTAAATGAATTATTTGTATTAACCAACTACACAATTCATATAAGCTATGGGGCTAGTGGATTCTATTTTTTATCTTGCCTGAGGGATAATAGAGTTGTGATTCTTGGGCTAAGCAAGCTACAGCCTTTCCGAAGGACAAGCACAAAACTGACCTCCTTTTCTTCGCACCCTAGTACTGCATGCTTGTATAACTGTACAAGAATTACTATTATAAAGCTGTATCTGTGGAAGTGTTCTCAAAACCTGATTTCAAATAGAAAATACACAATATTTCTACTTTTGAAACTTCGGATAATACAGCAACCTTGACAATCATTTTCTAAGTGCTGATATTTCATAAACCAGTCATCAAATATAATGGGAGTGACCCAACCAATGAACTCATTATTATAATCCAAAAAATAATTATCTCTATGAGAATTCAATGTATTTTAACTTTGTCCTAGTCAAAGTAATGCAACCCTAAGGTAAGTTTTCCCATAATAATAATGCACGATCAAATACAAACAGAACAAAAATCCTACAATCCAGTCACGGAGAATTAAGTACAGACATGATGACTTGTCATTTTTACCACAACAACAACACTTGAATTACATGACAAAAGGTCTAATCAATGAATTATACAGTGTTTTTGTTACAAATAAATATGATGAATTCTGGGACTCATCTTGTGAGAAATCATGAGTCCCAGTCCAGAACCAATGAGTCCCAGTTAAAAAAAATGAGTCCAAAATGGAAAATGTTTGGGCCTTTATGTACCAGCCACAGACAGTTAATCTGAAGACACACTCCAAAACTCTGTATTATAGTATACTGAAATTAAAATATAGTTCTTCTATTATAAAGCAGAAGTCAACAAAGGCTAAAACAAATATGCATCACTAAACAACAACCATAACTGCCACAGAAATTACACGTACGGGATATTTCTACAAATACACACGTTCAGATCGATATATCCATGAATTATTTTATGTCTTTGGCGATTTTTATGTGTCAGGAACATAGATAGAATGCAGAGGTAACAAAATCACTGATTATATAGCTGCTCTTTTGAGTCCATGTAAAAAATATATATATGAAAGTTTTAACATTCTTATTTGTTACACACACACGCCGACCCACACCTTTATTAATTTCAAAATCTTGGTTACAAAAATGAAAAAAAAAACAACCCACAATGAATAAATAAATAAAAATAATCAGGTAAATTCATAAAATAAAATATTGAGAAAAAAAGTGTTACAAGAAAAAGGAAAGATTACTTAGGTAAGACAACAGAGCATAATTAATTACACCAAAAAGGGGGAAGTTTTAAAAGTATACATGCTTCCCACCAGCAAATTGTGGCACTTAATTAGTTCTGATAAATTTCTATTGTTTATTGGCCCAATCACAGTTTTTCATTCTCTGATAAATTTGCATTATATTTCTTTCTTTTTGCATTATGTTTCCTTGTTTTTGCATAATGTGTTTACTAAAAAGTACACTGCTCTATGCCAATCAAATTCACAGAGAAATTTTTTCATGTATATTATTAACTAAAATACCATCTACCATAAACAACTACCGGTATATCAGTACCTGCTGAATGACTTTTCTCTTGTTCACCTGGCAGAGAGCTTTCCATGCTACATTCAAGTTGGAGGACTTCACTTTCATGTTCTTCTATGGCTAAGAAGATAAGATATAATGTTAATAAGTTGGGCAAGCAGATTGTGACACCTAAGGCTGATTGGTTCTTATATATTTCTATTGTTCAGTGTTATCCAGAAGTTTTAGAGTAGCCAGCTCCCAAAGCAAAGAAACTGGTGCCTGACACCAAGCACTGATAAAGCGAGAGTACTGTATCTAAGGGAGGGGTTTGGGGGCATTAAGCCCAGAGATCTGAGAAGTTTTGCTCGTTATTTACAAGCTTTTCCAGAGTTCTCCCAAGAACCAAGTGAGTTATCATGCTGGTAAATCCATAGAAAATGTGGTCTTTTACTTTTATAAAATAACTTTAAAGCATGTTTCAGTTTACTATGAGATTACCAGCACAATAAACTATTGGTTTTTAACCAATCAGAATACATGTACTATCTTAGTTATTTTATAACTAAAAAATATTATCTGGCAATGTCTCATCAAAAATCATTCAGTAAATATATCGATAATACCATTAGCAAAAGGCAAATTGTCATACACCAAAGAGCTTTTTGTACGACAAGCTATTGTTTTTGTTTCTTTTAGGACCTTCTGAAAAATTCAAGATAAAAGGTACAGACAGTTTTTTTTACTGTTTTGAGTCATAAGAGTAGCCAGCGAAACCACCAGTCGCCTGCGCTTCTGGAGAACACTGATTGTTCACAGGTTTTCATTCTCTGAGAAATTTGCACTTTATTTCCTTATTTTTGCATTACGTTTCCTTGTTTTTTTTACTGTGTTTACTAAAAACTGCACTGCTCTAAGCCAATCTCATTGAAGAAATTTTTCCATGTATATTATTAAGTTTTATAATAAATACCATCTACCATGAACTATATCAGTACCTGCTGATTGACTTTGCTCTTGTTCACCAAGCAGCGAGCATTTTCTGCTACATTCAACCTGGAGGACCTGACTTTCATGTTCTTCCATGGCTAAGAAGATAAGCAAGCAGATTGTGACACCTGAGGCTCATTGGTTCTTATATATTTCTATTGTTCAGTGTTCTCCAGAAGTTTTAGAGTAGCCAGCTCCCAATGTAAAGTAACTGGTGCCTGACACCAAGTGCTGGTAAAGCGAGAGTACCGTATCTAAGGGGGGGTTTGGGGGCATGAGGCCCAGAGATCTGAGAAGTTAAGCTGGTGGTTTACAAGCTTTTCCAGTCTTCTCCCAACATCCCAAGTGGGTTATCACACCAGCAAACCTTTAGAAAATGTGGTCTTTTACTTTTATAAAATAACTTTAAAGCATGTTTCAGTTTTCTATGATTTTACCGGCACAATAAACTATTGGTTTTTAACCAATCAGAATGCACGTACTATCTTAGTTACTTTATAATTAACAATTATTCCACAAGGGCACGTTGGATATGAGATGGAAAATAGCCAACGAGACGCATAGCGCCGAGTTGGCAATAATCATCTCATCCAACAAGCGCAAGTGGAATAATTATTTTATTAAAAAGGCCCACAAAATCCCTTTGAATCTTGTTAGAACAAACCAGAAAAGACAAGGGAGTTCCGCTATTCACATGTCACATGTCTATCAGAACTGTCAACGCATGAACCGACTCGCCTGGACTGGATGAATGAAAAATCAAAACATTGTAAAGATGAACACTTTTAAAAACTCATCGAGACTCTAGGATTTTACACAGCGGGACAGCTAAAAAAACCTGGCAGATAATGTGAAGAAAAATAATTCTTAACCGCCATCAAAATTACTGTGAATTTGGATTTTTGGAGCAGTTACAAAAGTAAGAACAACGGAGAAAAACTATTACCTTGGTCGCTTGTTATGACGTTGTTTGAAGCCACAAGCTGGTTTTGCTGAACAAGAAAAGAAGCTTTACTGACGCCTCGATTGCTGTAGGGAATGGCTACATAGCGTGTATTCTAGTTGCTTGTGATTTATATTCTTCATGTCGGATAAACAAGCCGCAGCTATCTATCGGCAAGTGCCTCAGCGAGTGGCTTCGCAACCATGAATAAACAACACCTGTCTTCTTTCGTAGCTGTTCAAGGCACTTTAGTTCCATGTATTTTCATGTGTTTTTCGATAAACTTTCAAACAAGCTCTTGTGGCTTTTTTGTTTGTTTGTTATTTTCCTGATGAAATTGCATGTTCTAGTATTCTAAGAAATAAATTAACACAATTTGCTTCGGGTGCCGTTTTATCCTTCGCGGAAAAAAATGGAACTTACGAAAAATTGAAGATAAAAGTTGCAGACAGTTTTTTTTATGTTTTGACTCATAAGAAAAGCTGGCACTTTGGAAAAGAGTTCCCAGTGGAACTGCCAGTTGCACGCGCTTCTGGAGAACACTGATTGTTTATTAGCCAATCACAGGTTTTCATTCTCTGAGAAATTCGCACTTTATTTCCTTATTTTTGCATTATGTTTCCTTGTTTTTGTACTGTGTTTACTAAAAACTGCACTGCTCTAAGCCAATCTGATTCAAGAAATTTTTCCACGTATATTAGCAAGTTTTATAGGAAAATTCATTACCTGACGAGGGAATTCCACCTTAAATTGCACACGAAAACCGATATCGGTTTTCAAGTGCAATTTAACGTGGAATTCACGAGTCAGGTAATGGATTTTCCTTGAATCGCATAATCAAATAAAAATCAGAAAAAAAAAGAAAACACCAATAATATTGTTTGTTTTTATCCTGAGCATGCGCCCCAGAAAGCCATTTCAAAGTCAAATGTCAAACCTGTCATTGCGTTAGCGAATAGGAAGCAAGGTCAGTCATACACGTTTGAACCTTTGACAACTTTTTTGGTACCTTGTGCTTGTTTTTACATTTGTTTTCAAACTTTTTTACACATGAACAAGCTTCACACTAATTGTAAGGATAAATAGAGGTATTTCACTGAATTTACAAGCCGGTTATCTATAACATCCTTTTTCAAATTGGTCATTATGCTCGCAAAGGAAAATAATTTACACCTTTTACCTCTTCGGTAGCAAAACTGAAAGAAATGAAGTGTCCAAGGCAAAGCACTGAAAGTTTAACGTTGCGATTGATATAAGGTAAGTACGGACTGTACCTTGAAATGTTTTAAAAATGCTGTTCAAGTTCAGCTCTGTTTTGTACTTTTCTAAGTACCACGATTCAGGATAAATGCAAGTGGCGTACTCTTTTTCGTGTTTTCAGGGACAATGTGATCTTTGAAGGTATTTATTTCTTCTTCTGTATATGTGACAATTGACCCTGGCACTTCCTCCATTGTCGCTTCTCCGTTTTGTTTGTTTGAATTTGGCTTGTTATTTTCTGGGCTGTGTTCACAGGATTTTCTTGTTTTCTCATTGTCGCTAGCGAAAGGGGTTTTTTATACCTCTCCAAGAATTTGTAGTTTAGTTCAAAACAAGGAAGAACCTCCGGATCACTTTAAAAAATGCTTTTGTTTGTTTTTAACTATTTATTTATTTAGTCACTCACAAAACCTTATACAACATAAACAAAAGGTGTTAATTAAATTATAAAATTAATGTGACAAGGAAGTCTAACGAAGCTTGAAGCTTATATTAATAGGCTTCCTTCAACTACCTAGAGGACTAAATTCATGGCTGAGTGCAGAGTGAGCAAGATCAGAAAATTAAACGACAGATCGGCTATCAGTGAGATAATTCTTTAAATTTTTTTTAACAACAAATATAGAAGGAGAGCTAATTAGTGAAACAAGCAACGAATTCCAGATTTTAGGTCCTCGGTAGTGGAGGGGGACAGGGGGGCGGGAGCCCGGGAGAACAGGGGGCGGGAGGGGTACGGGAGACGGGAGAAGAAAGGGCGGGAAGCGGGATCTCTATGATAGCGGGAAGCGGGAGAGAAATTCCAAAAGGCAAGCTTTCGTTAATTGTTACTGCTCATCATCCAGTCAAAGAAACGAACCCAACAACGTTTCTTGACTTCCATTTAACGTTCTCCGAGGCCCTAAATCAAAATTTTAATGCGAGAAAAGTCAAAAAACGTAAATTCGCACTCGGGATAGAAAAAAGAGCATTACTTCCGGTGAAACTGGAAACTTTTCCAAGTCGGTTACATCATAGGTCACGAGTCCTCATGAATGAGGTGGCGTGACACATGTACACGTGTGTCGACTGTGTAAGTCGTGTCAGTGTCTCGTCTGTTTGACCTGTCTCGCAGGTAAAATGTCGTCAAAGACCATTTTAATCAGTCTAAGTATTTTTCCTGTGTGGTGTGGAAAAATCCGTACACCGAAGACCTTCCTGGGAGCTCGCTCCGTACGATTGTAGTTTGCAAAACACTAAAGATTTTACGGCGAGGTGCAAACTTGTGTCCAGGGAATGCAAATTCAATGATCGCGCTGGAGAGTGCGGAGTGGTTAGATATACAACGCAATTTTTTGTTTTGGATAAGGCCAAAGCACTCCCTATTAGAATAGGAAGTCAAACAGCGTAGGACGCTGTCCGGTTGAACTTCATAGATAACAAAGAAAAAGTAATAACAAAAGATTACGAACTGCACGGTAGGTGTGATTTCCCGTAGTACTTTGCAGTGTAATTTTAAATTTTTCACAGTCGCCAATAGTGACAATAGTAGTACATGCATTTTGATTATCTCAAGCAAAGTATCACCAAATTTGTCAACTTTTGAAGAAATACGATTTTGCGAGAGGAATATCGGTAGCGCGGTTGCTGGTCTTGAAGCACTTTCAAACAATTCAGTCAATGATTAACATCGACAACATTGCACAACCTGGACACATCATGCGAAGCAGTAAAACCCCATAAATTTAATGGCCTGTCTTGAAAACAGCATGGCAGTATTTTGAAACACAGTGAAGATAATAAATGCAAAAAAGAAAAAGAAAAGAAGAACACACACAAGGGATGGTACGGGATGTGTATCTCCAAGTGTTTTTCTTTTTAAAGCCAGTGATGGCGCGTACAGAACGAACGATTGTTGTTGACAGTAAACAAACGCGCTATTTTTTTCTCCTTATTAAATTTTACCATTTCAGGACGCTGCCTCCTAATACAGAGGTATTTTTGCAAAGATTATCACCATGGACAAAAAGCAGATGTTAGCAAGGGTTATTGAAATGTAAAAACAAAAATGTGCGTAATTAACCACGCTTTTTTCAGAAATAATTATGATTCTAAAACAGACTTTAAATACTAAGAATGTACGGCAGTTTCTTTCCAATTTTAGCTCAATTATCTCTGAAAAATGGGTGGTTACGTACCTGAAATTTATTTTTGGATTCTGATAGCCCTTGCTGCTTTTTCTACACAGGCTAAACCGCGCGAAAATACCTCGCATCAGTAGACAAATTCCTTAACAAGTCACAGAGAAACTTAAATATCCCGGACAAGACCCGAGATGCTTAGAACGTATGCGCAGTAACAAAAAAAGGCACCGTCCTTAAGCCTTCTATTTAAAAAAATGAAGATTCAAGTTTTGCGGTTGTTATCATTTCTTTCGTTCCCACACTAACACTATACGTTTGCTATGTTCGCAACCTTTCAGTCAAACTCATTGAAACGTCTCTGCTGGGGCGGAAAAGGAAAGTTCCTAGTAGATCTACTTCGACAAGCACTGCACCTCCTACTAACTCGGGCGAACCCTCTGCCAGCGTTGAAGCTGATGAAACTGCGCCGCCATCAAAGCGGAAAAAAGACAGATATGAATAGGTTTGAGATTTGATAACCAGCAAACAATAATACTCCACCAGCACTAAACTGAACGCTTTAAAATGCAAACGGTTAACGAACATGCAATTATTGTCTCGTTGAAGTCAGTTTTTATAGCTTACGACTACTTACGAAAAATAACGAAAACTAACCGCGGTGGATATGCAATGAGTACAATTAGACGCTGGGAACTAGACAGGAGTACTTAACTCTACCGTAACGTTTGGCCCTTCGACT
Organism: Porites lobata; assembly: GCA_942486035.1. Lineage (NCBI taxonomy): Eukaryota > Metazoa > Cnidaria > Anthozoa > Scleractinia > Poritidae > Porites > Porites lobata. The sequence continues at coordinate 585,379 of CALNXK010000108.1, read as the reverse complement.
TCATTTTGGCACGATCCCCGTAATTTCGGGATTCCTAAATGCATGTTAATGCATCTTTGATAACTGCAATAGCTATTACACTGCACAGTGGACTAAGACTATTGTCGCTGTAGTGGGATGTCAGAAGCGGTGGTCAAACCTAGATAACCAGGTTAGTGAAAACTCAGTTTAACTAAGAAAACTGACTTGTAACAATTTTCATCTTTGGCAAATTACCCTACAGCTTTAACACTAAACCCGGGCTTCTGATCTTTTTAATTTACATGATGACGGGAAAAATACAATAAAGGGCGGGAGTCGGGAGACACAGGAACAAAAAGGTACGGGAGGCGGGAGAACGGGGTACGGGAAGCGGGAGGTTGTCACCCCCCTGTCCCCCCCCACTCGGTAAAGGATGCTGAATTGCTTTATATTTGATCTACAAAAATGAGGTCTATACTGAGAGGCCAGTCAAATTTTGGTATTGATGGACTTCAGATTACTACTTAAGAACAAGTCACGAAAGCTACTAGGCAAAAGATTATGGTGATAACAATACATAAAAGTAGTGACAGAAAATAAATTAATACTAAATATGTCAAGGACTTTAAGCTGGCTAAACAAAGGGGCGGTATTTGCTAGATAGTGAGCTTTTGTTATGAGCCGCACTAGACGCTTTTGCAAAAGGTAAATACAGTTTAGGTTGGAACAGTAGGTGGAGGACCAGGCGACATTTCAGTATGTTAAGAAAGGATATACAAAAGGTGACAATGATTTTGAAAACATTTTAAAATGACATTGTAGAAAACCTTTTTAGCAGTTGTTGTGTTACAATTTGACGATAGTTGTTACGTAGATGCGAAAAAACATCCCTTAGCCTCCTTTTCAACTCGCAATTCCACACTGAATACCTCTCTTCCTTAACCAATCAGAATGCGTGATTTTACTCAATTATGCAATTCTATAATAAATACCATCTACCATGAACTATATCAGTACCTGCTGAGTGACTTTGCTCTTGTTCACCAGTGCAGAGAGCATTCCATGCTACATTCAACCTGGAGGACCTGACTTTCATGTTCTTCCATGGCTAAGAAGATAAGATAAAACAGTTCGGTAGTATGCCAGTTTTGGAAGAAGCGAAAACAATGGTCTACGTCACCAACCATAACATGATCACCATGGCGATGGTCATTTTCAAAACATACAAAATGGCGGACAAGGGAGAGGAGAGGAGAGAGTATTGACCAAAATTCTCGTTTATTCTTGCTTTATCGAGCCTTTTGTTTGTCTTTTCGTTACTATGAATTGGGAAGTACCTTGAGGACAGGGAGTAACCATTGTTGCGCTATAGTTCTTCGCTTATCGCGCGCTTAGTAGGCACTGCGTACTCACTGCGTATGTAATCAGTACATCGAAAATAGGTAAGCACGCTAACAAGTTTGTGCCTATTTATTTCATTATTTTTTTATATCATAAGGAAAAAAGAACGCTTTGGAAACAACTAAAAAGTGAGTTGTTCTATAATTCATTTCCTTATGTTTGCTTTCACAGTAAGTGTTTATGTAATTTTTCCGGTTGCTTCTGTTTCTCTCCCGCGAGTGAGCGACTGGCCGGAGAAGACGGCTATAATTCAGGTTATTGTTTTGGTGCAAGCGAGTCATTTGTGAGTAAAATATCTGTTTTTTCGAATATGATGTTCTGTTGGTTTATGTCTTGAAGCGGTTCCGTCCAGGTATACAACAGGTTTATGCGTAACCGACAACATCCGCGGATTGATGAAGACCAGGGATGATTGGCGTAAAAAAGCAAAGAAAACAAATGACCCGCTATCCTGGACTGCCTACAGATATTTCAGACAGGAAGTAAAGAGGGAAATTAGAATTGCTGAACGAGAATTTGTTGCTGAACAAATCCAAAGGAACCCAAATAACACCAATAATATCTGGAAAGCAATCCGCCAGTGTGTCCCCAATAAATCTACATCTCAGCGAACATTTAGTAAGAGCGTCAAATCTGTTGCAGACGAATTTAACCAGTTCTTCGTATCTGTTGGTCAGAGCACTGTTGACAAAATTACGTCCCTGGCTAATGAATGCAACTTAACACTTAAGAGTGATTTTCTGTAAAATTCGAACCTCGGCCTGACACGGTACCTCATCGATTTGGCTGATTTTTGGCATGTAGTCTTAGAATGGTGTCCTAAATACTGAATGCATATTCTAAGGTGCGAATTCTCGTTGGTTTCAAAGATACAGGAATGACAGTTTTGACGAGGCCTCGAGCGGCCGCCATGTTGGTGAACTGAAGGAGATTTACAGTAATTAATTCTAGCCTTATCATTAAAATAACTTAATCGTGACTCATACAGTTGCAAAGAACTATCCTTCCTCCTTTCATTTACCTACTCTTATCTGAAAATGGTTAAGCCTGAGCTACGAACGGCTATAACTTCTCACAGCACTTTTTCGGTACTTAAACGGTACACAAATTTGGTAGAAATTGGAAGGCCAATATCACCCATGCCACATCGATTTAGACTAAGCCATTTTAACTAAACATAGTTTGTTTATAGCTAAGTTAGATTGTTGAATAAAATAATTGGGCAAATGCAACGGAACAGAAATATGATTGCATGAATGCGCAGTGGTTCAGCCACTTCGCCGCTAAAACTTCAAAACAAAATTCGGTGAATATTTGAAAAGAAAATTCTTTAAAAATTGATCGTGCCTCTTAAACCCTATCTATCGCTTAAAAAACCCTCCCTTGTAATGTAAACAGATGATCTTTTGATTCTGATCTTGCGAAGAGCTTGAAATATGCGCTAAAATGAAAATTATATATTTTGTTACACACGGTACTAGCTCAAGTTCGCTCTTCGATTTCCCAGACCAATCGGGAGCCGCTCGTGTACTGCACAGTTACAATTTTCTCTGTAGTATTTCGCTGTATACAGCTACAAATTACTATTTTCTTAGGCAAAGATAACGCAAACGTTGTCAATTTTAATCAAAAGGCTAGAAAAACCAACCGTGCACTGTAGCTTTATGCAAATTGTATGGTATTCGATAATTACACGTGTAAACAGGAACCTACCTTTGCTAATGTACACTGTTTGGCAGATCTTTCCAGCGTAAGATATAAAACTAGTACATGAAATGAAATTAAAGAACTCATCAAGTCAAATTACCTGATCGTACCGTCATTAATGAATAATAAGTCCGCAAAATATGACATGGAATGATCGGTGGGAGACGAAGCTATTCTTAGGAGGACAAGGAACTGCACGCTGGAACGGAACTGAAATGAACAACCTCAATCAAGTTCAGTCTTCTTGACGCTATTAAACGTTTCATCCGAATTTGAACAGGAAGTTGTTTTCTATTTTCTTTCTCATTCTTGCACGTATTCTGCAGTTCGCCCACTATTTTTTCGTAACTTTTAATTTTCTAGCTAACTGGAACTGTTAAGAAGTACCAACCCCCCTCCCCCCTCCCCCTCTTTGAGTGAACTTTCATTCGGTCTGATTCACAATAATTTTCGAACGGTGACAAAGTGATATTTGAAATGACATTTTATCTAGTATTTTTAAAAGCTCCTTCTTTTTTTCCCGATAGCCAGGAATGTTTTGAACGTAAAGGCTCAAGTGGCGGTGTTTTTCACGACTCTGCTTGTAGACTGACCTCACCACCAGTACCACGGACATAAAATCTGATCGGAGAGGGTCATACAGTAACTGATGGGTCTCTGAAAAGTGAAATGCAGTCACTTGGGGCGAGTAGGCTATATAGATGATGAACTCATTGTTTATAACCCCATAACCGTATCCCAAAAGTCGAACCAACCCGGGGCGAGCGAACACAATTTTGGAGCCACTGGCCACGCCCTTATGTTTAGCGGGAAATTGGTTGATTAGTCAAATCTCCTTAAAGGGGCTGTGTCACGGCAGTCCAGTTCATTTTGTTTAATTTTGTCAATGCTCGCCCTCAATCGCTGTGAAACTTAAAGTAAGTAAAGAAATTACATGTAAATAACAAAATCAGAGATCCGAGACAAACAAATATGTCTCCTGAGCATTTGCAAGTAGCAGGGATCAACTTTGAAAAACTGTTAGGCTGGACAGTTTTCAAAAACCCTAATTTCAATCCGTTTCAATCTTCTTCAGTTTTGCCCATCCGTGGCATCTGTTGTTTCTGTTATGTTATTTTAACCTTCCTTTAAAGTTTTAAGCAGTTATTTTTATGTTTTTCTTAATTTAACAGGCATTTTGTAATTTCCTAATTTGGCTGAATTTCGTGACACAGCCCCTTTAACTCCACGACCATGCACCTTTCCAAATATAGCCCTTCTTATCATCATATAGTTAGGGCCTCCCGTAAGCATTTGCAACTATTTTGATTTGTAGAAGACTGTTTAACAGTTTTCATTACTTTAATGTCTCGTAAACAACACGAGGTACATGTTCTGATCTCCCCCCCCCCTTCCCCCATCCATAACAAAAAATTTTCAGACCAACACTGAATTGCATGAAGGTATGTACAAAAATATGACCATCTCCAGGCAAGGTTCATCACTGTAACTTACCACATAAAAGCCTTTTCGTTGTTTGCCATCGACTGATTCTGTTCTGAATACTAAGGTCCCATAAACAACGGCACGTTTAGAAAGAGCCCGCCCTTTTCAATCCAAGAAAACCCAAGTAGCGATTTCACCAACGGACATAAGCCGTAAGAAAAGGACCGCGTCAAATAGTTCATGAAATCACAAACGCCTCATGATACCTTTAATTCACTCTTTCTTCGATAAACTAATTTTTAATTTTTTAAGCATAAATGACATCAGAATGCGCGATTATGAGCATTGTAGCTTATGAAAAGAAAATTTAACACCTGATGCACATGAAAGCGTCTTAGAAGGGGACTAGGGGGAATTAGGAACATTGTGCTTACCGCTGGAAAAATATTGGCTAGTTCTTTGAATAGACTCAATTAAAGCCGTTTTTGTTAAGTAAGGAGCTGTTAGATGGGGGGAAAGCTACATAAAGTAGATCGCATCAGAATACGGCATAGGACTAGGCTCTCAAAATCGATAAGCTGAATGCAAGACCAATTATTATGTAAAACAGAGAAAAATTCCTTGAGGGAAAAAAATTATGGCTAGGGAAAAGACCCGAAGGTGGAAAGTTAGGATGGTAGCTTCTTTTCAGGTAATCGATCATTTACGTTAACTTCCGCTATCCGACGATATCGGAAAGACTGAATGGATGAGAGTATAACACATTCAAGAAGAAACAAATTTGTGATTTTTCACAACTCAATAAAATAACTTAAATTGTGTACTACTCGGTTATACAAGATTTTTGTTTTTAATTTCAGATTTTTACGATGGGGCATTCGGCCCCCGTACTCACTAGACACTACTTTACAATCATCGTGTTAAAATCAGTGAAATACTCCAAAACAATTTGGATTCCTACCCTTATACCTTTATTAAAAATTAAAGTTGGGAAGTTTGTTGTTTTCTAAAAGTAGTTTGAACAGCCGAACGACATTTTTTTACACGGAGTGGGGAAGGCAAAGCTTCACTTATCTCTTCTAAGGTAGAAAGTGTCAGCAAAACGTGAGAGTCGTCCTTTTTATGAGGGTAAAGTGTCTAACCTAATTTTCTCACCGATTGCAAGTGCCATTTCATCCACGCATAACCTCACCTAGTTAACAGAATTAGCAAATGTAGTGGGGATACGTTGCGAGAGAACTGAGTAAGATGTTAGGGTAAGTTTTGGAAATTTTCCGCACACCTGGAAAGTCCTGGCTACGCTCCTGATAGAGACATTTGCTGGAGAGAAATTGAAACATGTTCACTAATATAGTGACGACCAGAAAGGACAAGCCATAGGATAGTTCCAGAAAACCACCCATTACAATAGATCACGAAGTTGTCGCGGCGGAGGATGAACTTGAAGGCATCTGATGAATTGCAATTTTTCAAGGGAGCCCAGACAAGATTATGTACGATGGGCACAGCTTGTGCCCATCTGGAAAATTTAGAGAAACTCAAGGCAAATCGCTAGACAACACATGCTAGAGCTGAACTAAAAATCTTTTGCGCCTTTGAACTCTGTCCCTAAGGGTAAAGGAGAAAGTTTCCCTTTATCAATGCATTAACCGAGTTGATTATGAATGTCTCCTTATGTTGGACGTCTTACTAACAAGCACATTACCACTACTTGCCCTCAGAGGCGTTTTTCATTTGACGAGCAGAGAAAATTAGGTTTTGACTGTTTGAAATTCTGGATGCCAGAGTGAAGACGCCTTTTGTATGATGACGTCATCGTCCTACAGTAAAAAGCGTTCGTTTTTTACCACTGATATTACGTCAATCGGTACACTTATGTTGCCGAAAGGTCCGAGAGCATGGTAAATGATTTTACCTTAAACTGCAGACACATCTTCAATCACTCCTTATTGTTCGCGATATCGGATAAACACTCTGGTCTCTAACTGAATTTTCTTTGCTGTTTACTTTATTTTGAATTAGGACTGTCTTGAGTTGTCCATGCATTGTCTAGCGATTTTAAGCTTTTTCAAGGAAACAAAAATCTGGAATTGTCCCTAGGGTGAGGCATTTGCGCACAGTTTTAAAGCCCTTCGGTGGGGTGACTGTGGTTTTTGCTGTCCCGGGCTCATCCCTCATTCTTCTTAACCCCTTCCAAACCAATTTTTCTGTTTATCAAGAATCTCCTCAAAACGGGCTTCGTGATTGAGACAAAATACCTGAAAATTGTACACGGAACCGTTGTTAACGGTGTACAAGGTAGAATGAGTCTATTCATTACTTTGCCAACGCCCAATTTTTAAAACCGGAAGTAATGATGTTTATTTCAAGGGCTCATGTCTCATGAGTTTTGAGTAAATCTTCAAACGCTGTAAACACATGTAGCTGGAACTATCATCGCATCGATCCTCGCTCACTAATAATGATAACTTATATCAACTGCCATTATTTATTGCCTGGCTAAGATTTTCACGGATTCTTCAGTTCAGTTGTTTGAAACTAGGCGGTTTCACGCGAGTTGTAACGCCAGGCAAGGAACGTGACGATCCGCGATATGCGTGGGAAAATATTACTTTTTTTCGATCAAGGTGGAAACTGGCAACTTTGTCGTCGAGTAAGGTAATACATCTCAATTTTCATTACTATGGTTAATTTTAAAAGCTCTGGTTTCGGTAAAGGAACTAGAGGAAAATCAGGAAAATTCCAGTTCGACTGTGATGGTTGAATTTTGTTTACGCGTCATAGCATAAACATAACAAATTCATTTTCCTTTTCCTTATACAATCTGCCTTTTTTTATACTGTTTTTCGTAGCAGAGTTATCGATTATATTACAGAGGCTAATTTTATTACACAGATCACTCAGATTTAATGACAGAAACTCTATTATCGATTGTAATTTTGGCAACACCTGGCGAGTATTCGGTGTACAGATTATTGACAAAGTCGCTAGAACAGTCTTCCATTCATTACTTTTGTTTCTGCTCCGTTAAATTTGCCCAATTTTTTTATTAATGAACTCGATTTAACTACAAACAGTGAGTATTCAGGCAGATTGGCAAGCTTCAATGCGATGTGGCAAAAGAGATATACGCCTTTAAAATTCTGTTAATTTTGCTGGTGTAAAAAATTCAAAAAGTATACCCACCAAAAGTTTAATCGATCGTTTCGAAAACGTTATCAATTTCGAAGTAGTTTCTAAAAATACAATAAAGAGGGATTGTTCTTTCAATCTGTATTGGCAAAGGAAGATTAGCTGTGAAGACAGGGTTGTAGTCGAAGGCCCAAAAGCAGCTTCTATTAACCAATATGGCGCCGGTCCGAGGCACCCAAAAACCGGCCATGTCGGTAACTTCCGAAGTAGGAGGAATTAGAACCTAAAGTTACCTATTCCTTATTAAAGACCTCAAATCAAGTCTACATGCCAATTTTTAGCCAATTCGGTGAGATAGTGTGGCAGCGCCTTTTTAATATAGCTCGAATCTTACAGACAACTGCTCTTAATCAGAATTATTTCGTGCCAAGACAATACGCTTCCTCTGACCAGTTCACACTTAGTACCGTTGATTATAAACAAGTAGAGCGTATAATAGCAGCGATGCCTTCAAACAAGGCCCCCGGGATAGATAAAATTCCGATCCGTGTCATCAAAGACTGTCTTAATCCAATTGTTCACCCAATAACGTCTATCGTTAATGCATCCTTTCAAAACTGTGTTTTTCCATCAAAATGGAAAACAGCCGAGGTTACACCCATCCTAAAGGAGGGCGACCATGAACAGGCAAACAACAATAGACCCATCTCACTTCTACCAGTTTTATCGAAGGTTTGCGAAAGGGTAGTACATAATCAACTCACCTCGTATCTGCAATCAAATGACACCCTATCAAAGAGTCAAAGCGGTAACAAGAGATGGCACTCTTGTGAAACATCTGTCATTGAAACAACAGACACAATTCTTAACGCCATCGATAAAAAAGAAGTTAACGGCAGTTGTACTATTAGATATGAGCAAAGCCTTTTGATAGTGTCAATCATGACACGTTAATTTTAAAATTGCAAGATGTCGGAATTTCCAGTGACACTCTCCAATGGTTTCGTAGTTACCTAAGCAACAGGTCACAAGTAGTACGAATCTATTCAACGCTATCTGAGCCTTTGTCTGTGACCAGTGGCGTTCCTCAAGGAAGCATCTTGGGCCCACTTCTTTTTAGCACATATACGAACGATCTTCCATTGATCCCACAGAAATGCAGCACCCAGAGTTATGTAGATGATACGAAACTCATCACTTCCTTCGAGCTTAAAGCCAACCTGGATGCAATTGCTGATTTGGAAGACGACCTGTTTAAAATAGGGGAATGGTGTTCCAACAATCAATTGTTACTAAACCCTGGCAAAACCAAGTTGATGATATTTGGCAGCAGGCAGATGCGTGCAAAATTCCAATTTCGTCACCTTTCCTTTATGGGTAAGGACATTGTCCCTACAGACACCGCCAAAGACCTTGGTGTGACTTTGGATTCTAATTTAACTTACGATGAACATATAATTAAAACCGCTTCCTCGTGCATGTCCCGCCTTGGCCAGATAAACCGTGTCAAGCATGTCTTCGACAAACGTACACTTTTGATGATTATTAATTCCTTGGTTTTTAGCAGGTTATTTTATTGCTCCAATGTTTGGTCAAATACCTCAAAACGTAATGTCAACAAGTTACAGGCAGTGCAGAACTTCGCATGCCGCATTGTTAGCGGCGCGCGTAAATTTGACCATGTTACACCAATTCGCAAGGAGCTAAATTGGCTTTCAGTTCCCAGTCAGCTTTATTACCGGAACGCTACAATGGCTTTTAAATGTATGACCGGTCAAGCCCCTGAATACCTTACATCAAAATTCATAAAGCGAGCAGAGGTTAGCCGACGTAGCACCAGAAATTCACAGCTTTTACAAATCCCCTTTTTTAGAACAGCTGCCGGTCAGAGAACATTTTTCTATAGAACTGTGAACTTATGGAACTCCTTAGACAATTCCTTTAAACTGTGTAACTCGATTGATGTTTTTAAAACTCGTTTACGTACTAAATTACTTAAAGAATTGTAATTTTATATATATTTTAAAACATTTTTAATTGTAAATAGGATCATGTATTGTCTTTGAAAAGCCCCTTGGGAAAGTCAATAAAGTATGTATGTATGTATGTATGTATGTATGTTTACAAGGGATTTCTGAGGGTATTTGTGCCCGCGTTTTCTTCTTGAAAACCCACAAAGTGAAAATCTTACTTATCATCCCTGATCATTTTTGTTTTTGTCCCGCTTCAAAAAAACCTATTGCTTTTAATTATTCCACTTTCTGAAGTTCACTGATTATTTGGTCAAGCTTAACAAATGCAAGAGGCTCTTTAGAATTTAATAAACATATTGGAAAACTAAGAATTATGCTTGTTACATGCTTTTGGATCTATCGATTAAAATGGGACACTATAGTCTTGTAGTCCCCCGGATTTGACCAGAGGTCAGATATCAACGAGGTTATGGTTTGTTATAAAATATCCTCTTGTATGGGATTTGATGTTACATCCGAATAATACTAAATTATTGTTTTTAACTCTGGGGTTGCCTTTAAACCAAAGGCATTGTAACTTTGAGGAGCACTTTTCTCCAAGTCTTCTCTGTGGGGACCCTCAAACAATTCTATTAGACAAGTTTTGGCCCAAAATAATAATGATTACTGCACTTGGCATGGACACAACATAAGTTTTCCAAAGTTCTTTTTCATAGCCGGTTCTTCATGTTTCTATTGAACAGCACTTTCAAGAAAACAAAGCTCACACATCAGAGTAAAGATACAATAAAAGTTATTTACTGTTACATTTTGTTTTTTGTAAATAAACATTTGATTTTAGGTCCTGACAGTTAATTCTTTCTGTATTACTGTTTTTGATTCTGACCTGCATGACTCGCTGCCATGGCTCTCTGGCTCGCATATTATACACACTCTTTTATCTCAAAATCTTGTTTTTTAACACCTTCTTGGACATGAAAACCAAAAACCAAAACTTATTTGATATAATGAAGACAGTAGCAGCTGACATCGATTTTCAATAGTTATCTTGTGAGATGTCTCTCATGTATTATTTATTAGGGAGGATGATTTGTTGAAGACGATGCATTAACATAGATGCTTTTTCATCAAGAGAATCTCAATAATTTAGGATTTATTCAAATACACACATATTCGATATTATGAAATCAAATGTGGGCTTATTGCTCATGCACAGGGATTGATGGGGGAGAGTGTGGCATTTTTCATGTTTCAGATTGACCTTTTGCACAGCACAGGGACTGAACATATTATGTATTTGGCATCTGTAAAGTATAAACAATATTTGACGCGAGGGATTGAACATTATGTAGAGAAAATCTTCACAAGCCTCCACTTCCATGACTCCTTTCTCATCTATCTCCTTTAAAGCCCCTTGAATAAAGGCCACAGTCTCTTCTATGGTTGAATGGTCATTGAGTGTGAGCTTCCACTCACAAGGTATATAAGCCCCCCGTCCAACCTGTTTCCCTCTTCCCCATTTTTGAAAGGGTCAAAGGAGGGGCTTTTGTGGTGGGTAAGCCTGTGACCACACTACAAAGAAACAAAAAAAACATGATTAATTTTATTGAGGTAGGGTTGAATTTGGACATTAAATTTTTCATTACAGTGGAACATAAGGCGAACCTAAAGCAATATTTTGCCCTCAGAGCACAAATATGTCGTTCTGAAGATATTTAGCATTTTGTCTTCCTGGTTGCTTTTCCCAGCTTTTTGGCACAAACGCGACAACATCTTTGTAATATCTCCAGATGTTTGTGTACATTTTGGACGGACATCCTGATCAAAATAAAAGAAATCAATATAAGAACCTACTCACACCGATTTAAAACTCATTCCACACACATGATCTGGATCAATAAAGTGATTTCTAGATGAAAGTCGCATACATTGCCGGTGAACACAACCAAAAACAGACCTGATCGATTATAACTAAAACTACATAGACAGACTAAGGCATAACCATCAATATCAGTAACCCTTCCTGTCCGTTGGCAATTTTCAATGTGTGGTTGCCATTTTTACTAGGTTGTTGCCATCGATGAAACTTTGCCTGAACACACTTTACATGTTGTAGTTTTGAGGATAATTAGTCTTGATTTCGTAAAAATTCGGCAAGATACTGAAAACTAAACATAAAGTCATGTACTTACATTCGATACACGTGAAAATGGCGGCGGCGGCGGCGAAGGCCATTTGAAAACTGTCGCTTTTAACTACCGAAATGTGGCAGGAAACTTCCCTTGACTTTAAAAAAGCAAGGAGAAAGCTTCTTCATCGGTACTGCTAGCTCGGAAGTCCCAGATATTAAACGAGGAGACCTGGAACAGGCTTTGAAAAAAGCTCCCTTGTTTCTTGCGATTATTTTTTCCTATTTTTGCGTGTTTTTAGCAGAACAATGGAATCATGACGTCATCGCTTCTTCCAAAACTGGCATACTCCCGAACTGTAAAATCTTTACTTGGGCAAGAATTTTCCCTCACCCCTACATACACCTATTGTTCAAAGAAAACATGTCAGAACAATACTAAGCCAAAAGTTGTGATTTCTGGTTTAACTCTTATGGGGAATTGTTTTTAAGAATAAACGAGCTGAGCTTGACAATATTCCTGGAAATATTATTTACTACACTGTACCCTCCAATGAATGAACAACTTGATAACCACACTCAAAACTGGTTTATAATATTTCCCCATCTCTCAACACAAGGAGTTTTTGAGCATTTACGATCACAAAATTTTTGTCTTAATTTGGCTATTACTGCAAAGTACAATGTCTTCAATACAGTAAAAACCTAGCTGTGACTAAGAACCTGGTTTTTAGGAACCTGTTTGGCTAAACTTGCCAGTTATAATTAGGCCCCAGGCTCTATACAAGAACCTGTTTAGCCCAATATTTAACACACATCTTTATTTTCTCAAATCTATAAAAAAAATTCTATACACCTGGAAAATATTCAGGTGAACCTCTTTGGGAGACATAAGCTGCAATGTTTTTTTCCTGCAGAAAATAAGAACCTTTTCATTTTAGAAAAATAGACAAATTTTTTGCCAATAACTATTTTTGTAAGAACGTACCTGTTAATGCAATGGGAAAATCCAGATTCTTACCTACGAGTTTTTACTGTCTTTTGACCGGTCCGAGCTAAAATTTGTTTGGCAGGTAATAATTTATTTTGACCGGTTAGTAACTAGACATGACCAAGCTTAAATTTGTTTGGCCTGTCAACATTCAAAAATAATTTCTAACCCTGGCTGCCCTCCTTATTTACATAGATCTCCATATATATTCTTAAACACTCGAAGATAGGTATCTACAAAATGGAAAAGCCTAGATTTATAGTAAAATAATAAAAGTTATTTCAATTACAAGAGGGAGAATAGATCCTTCAAATTCTGTTTACCCTGAATAAAACAAATAGAGGTAAGCTCGAACAATCTGCACCAAAACGCTCTTTCAACAGACATGAAAATCTTCAAATTCAAGGTGCTCTCTGCTCTCTTTTCAGAAAACATAACAACGCTTTCACAGACCGTATAATTTACAATCCTCTAACACTGAATCATTTTAACTTGTCATAGAGGCCAGAGTCGCCTAAAATTTACATAAGGAGTTATCATTCATTCAGCGATGCATCGGACACATGGCAATGGTTATAATTTTCGATAAAATTTCATTAATACAATTTAAGATTACCTTATTTTCCGCGCCAGAAACAACGAAAATACACCGAGGAGCACGAATTATAAGGTTACTCTATAATTTTATCTTGGACGCGACTGTCTTAATAAAGTGAAATTTCAATCATATCGTTTCTCTTCAACGAACTTGGAGGACACAGGTCAACTTCAATGGATGATAAAAGTATCAACTCTAGACTGCGTGACAACAAATGACGTGTGGTGATTGGTCCAAAAAAACTGATGCAATTACAAAGAGGTTATTGATTAACAAACAAAACAAAAGCTACCTCTGTTTTCGTAAAATCCCCGATACTTATAACAGAAAGCTAACCTCGGCAAAATTTCGCCCACCTTCTCCTCCTTCTCGTTCGTTTTTCGTTTATACGACGCCTGTTTTCCCTTGCTGTCTCTCGCTCCCTTCTTCGCCGCTCGTCGCTTATTAGGCGTCTATTTTCTCTTGCTCTCTCTCGTTCATTCTCCAGTTGCTCTTCAGTGAAATTTTGTCGCCTTTCCCTTTCTCTTTCTTGCGCTTTTCCCCGTTGTTCGTCAGTAAAATTTTGCCTCCTTTCTCTGTTTCTCTCTTGCTCTCTCTCGCGTTGCTCCTCAGTAAAATGTTTCCTCCTTTCTCTGTCCCTTTCCTGTTCTCTCTCCCGTTGCTCATAAGTAAAATTGCGCCTCCTTTCTCGACTCTATTCCTTTCATGTTCTCTCTCCCGTTGCTCATCAGTAAAATTGCGCCTCCTTTCTCTATCCCTTTCCTGCTCTTTCTCCCGTTGCTCGTCAGTAAAATTGCGCCTCCTTTCTCTGTTTCTTTCTTGCTCCCTCTCCCGTTGCTCGTCAGAGCAGTTTCGCCTCCTTTCTCAAGCTCTCTGCCGCTCTCTCTCTCGTTGAGCTTGGCTTGCTTGCCGCCTACTTTCTCGTTTTCTCTGCCTCTCTTTATCTCTATACTCCAAACTAGAGGGCATAATAAATAAATAATGTAGAAGATACGGATGTATAAAAAATGTCAACCGACACGAAAAATTTCTTTTTGTTCTGAGTTGACGTTCCTGAACTTCTAATAGAGTTGTTTATGCTTCACAAAACGCGGGTTGCCATTCGTTTTCGCGCCAAAAAACCCTCACCACAGACTACCCCAAATTTTGCGTTGGTATGCCTGTGGTGCGGACGGACGGTCGGGCGGTCGGTGTACGGTCACGTGATTACCAAATTTTCTCGGATGGGTAGTTTACCACATTTTGTTACCCATGGTGCTCCGCTGCGCGCTTCGCGCGCGAGAGCTCCGCTAAAACGACAGAACAACTCTGACAGCCAAATTGCAGTCTACTATCATCCATGTAACCAAAACACTAATAATCATTTTGGGCCATTGAAACAGGAAGAAATAAGAAAACTCACATTTCTTATAGTTTCCAAGCTTTTTCTTGTAAACAGGCCGATCCCTTCGTGTTTGTTTTAAGTCCTCTGCGTGAATTTTCTTTCATATTTCGCTGTAAAGTATGTTTAGCAGCTGAAGGAAATATCAAAAAGCTCAAAATACTGCCTAGGTTACATTTTCAAAGGGCAAAAAGTGCTGAACGATAGGATGAAACTAGAAAATAACAAAGCGACACCATCTTGAAAATTCAGCGCTCAGGAGGGACTGGCACTAGTAGCTGCGTTCGATGTCTAACATAAGGACAAAAATTGCAAATTTTTCACAACTCAATTGTCTCGTAATTCCCAAAAGAGACTTCAGCACATAGAAAACCAAACCTAATACAGAACTGTAACCAGAAAGCCTCGGATTCATGTAAGGATTTCCTTTATCGAACGTTAGCTATTACGAACTATTACCACTGAGGAGCCTTACCAGTAAGATAAAAAACAAAAAACAAACAAACCAGCTCATCAGCGACCTACTCCAGTCTTATTTCCTCTTCAGTTACTTCTTTTAGTTGAATTTAGCTTGTTTTTCTTTCAAAGGAAAAAACAAGAAGAACGCTTGATCGCAGGTTAATTGCTTCACTCCCTCCTCATTTCGAGGTGTCCCGTGAATGTAGATAATATTTAAGATCTATTTTGTCTCTCTAGGAATCACTTAACTTCGCTCTCATGGGAGCTAGCTAGACTTGCTATATATCAACCTCGCGAGTTTCTAAACGTGCAGGCTAACTACGGGCAGTAGATATTGCTTGCTGTAAAATTTGCAATAATTTTTATCACCTAAAATAAACAGTTGAATCAGCGTGCGGAGCGGGAAGAGAGTGGACGAACCCCGTGGGGGGGGGGGACTCCGCATATGAAAGTGGTGGCGATGCTCGTCGTCTCGCTTAGGGGTGTAAATTTCGGATTTTGGTCTCATTTAGGGTGTTCTGGGCAAAACGCCATCATATTTAGCCGTGAAGGTCTCGTTTAGGGTAGCACGCGAAAAAAGATAAAAATATATATTTGATATGTATATTTTTAATTCGTTTTATTTACTCCATTCATATCATCCAAGTTTTCTCATTTGTCTGTGTTTCAACATGGTCTCTTTTAGAGATCAAAAAAAGCTTGGGCTACGCCCAGATTGGTCTCCTTTAGGAGTTTAATTCAAAATTTCCGACGAGCATCCCCACCCCTTTCATATGCGGAGTCCTCCCCGGGTTTGAAAGTAAGCCTTCTAACTGATGATCTCATCGCTATCACTTCGCATTTCCATAAGGTAATAGACTGTTGACAAGAGCTGTCAAAATAAACCATTCAGAGAGTTTACCAGATCTGGTTTACCGGAAGGATCCGGAAGGAGCTTTTGTTAGAAAGTACCATTATACCAGTTCCCACGGCTCTCACTCCGTACCCCTTCCCCTCATTGTTTTTCCTGCTCACTTCTTTTTCAGTATGCTCTTTGCAGGGTCCACACAAGCTAAAAGCCACGGGTCCGGACGAATTTTTTACCTGTGCAACCCGTTTAGAGGGAACGTGCAAATTCTCCATAGATTGCAATACTGTTTGCAGCTCAAAAACTTTACGGTTCCGCGGGTCGCATGTAAAGAAAAGGCGGATCCATGCAAGTTTTTGGCAGATCAAAAATTTTTAAAAGGAGTCTGAGTGTTAACTCGAGTTTTGACATCTTCTACATCTCTTCGTCACTGGATTTGTCAAAAACACTCTCACTACGGCGTTTAACACAAGCAGAATCCATGTTCACAGTCCTCACATTTAGAGTAACTGTTAAGGGGCGCTTTCCATTCAACCCAACATTCCGGTAATTTCGTTTGGTACATCAAATGGAACGTACCATTTCGGTTTGGTCCGACCGGAATATTCGGGACCAGCTTTGAAGGTGGTCCACTGTGACCGGTCTGGTCATTTCGGTCGGCATTTCGGTCGGTGGACCGAAATGTCCCTTTCCATTTGCCAAAATTGTTGTCCCCAGTACCGCTCGTTTCTATCCTGCTTACAAGACCAAGTAGTTTCCAATGGAAAGTGAAGTTTTGTGAATAAAGCAGGACATCTCAAATAGTTTGAATCAGCTGCAATTTTGTTTTTCGATTTTTGATATTTGCCATTAACAGTGTCAAGTAACTGACGCAACACGACACGTAGGTGAAAAAAAGTGTGTGAAATCAAGCCACAATTGTATAAAAGTCCGTGAGAGTCAGCGTATTATTTGTCTTAAACCTGTCGACGATATTTAACTAAAGCAATTTATCAATTAAGCTGACATGAATAAAACAAAGCCTGGCTGAATACAAATTGGCTAAAACACCGAATTTATTTACCGTACAGTTCCAGGAATTGCTTCCCATCGTTCGAATATTCTGAGAAACCTATCGCTTCAATTCACAAGAATCTTTTACCTTCACTTGCGTTTATAGGCTTTCTACACGAAATAGGATTCCTCCGCCTTTAGTTTTCCACCGCCCCTTTTCGACAGTCGAGTGTTCTTTAGGATATAAACAGTATTTACTTTTCTGTTTTAGAGCGTAATTATGAGTGTGCTGAGAAGCTACAATAACAAAACGCGCGGTGGCTTTGGTCGGGTCTGTGCAACCGGAATGTACCGTTCCATTGAGCACGTGAATTTTCCAAAATTTCAAACCGGAATTTTTGTTCAGTGGAAAGCGCCCAAGGTCTTGCCTTAACTTCAGAGGAGGCACTGATGACAGAAACGGAATTTATTCATCGCTACGGAGGTAATTTCCAACGCCATTTCGTTTGTTAATCCTTTCCAAGGCGCTGTTGCAAAAAATGCGCGCGCGAGTCACACAAGATGGCACAAAATCTGCCAAAAATAGTACATTTAATGGCTATGATATATATTTCGATGAGGTCAGCCCCATCCCTGGAAAAGGTATTCAGTTACGGTCTACTACCCCGACTTATATACATATGGCTTCTGGCAAAGTATAAAAAAGTAATTTTGTGCAATTTTGCAGCGTAATTAGCGTTGCTAGATAACTCTGTCCGCCATCAGAAGCCCGTAAACCACAATTTAAAAAAATGTATGAGTAAAGACTACACATCAATATTAATATTAATAACTGTAAAAATTCTAGTATGAGCCATGAAAATTGTTGAATGACCTCCTTCACCTTAGACACTCGTGTCAGTCAAGTGTGAATGGACGTCTGCCATTTCGAATTTTGTTCAAAAAAACCTCTGACCTAGCAGCCCGGCTGCATCTTGCGCCCATCATCTGCCCCCAAGGGGTGAGGATCTGGCTCCTTTTTCATAGGAAATTCATAAATTGTCTGCTAAAACACTGTGCAATATGGAAGAAAGGCCAATTTAAGCACTAAAAACTGCTCAGATATCTCAGAATTGGATGAAAACTAGTAAGAGAAATTGCTCAGAAATTACGCAAAAAGTTGCTTGAAACGAAAAAAGTTGCTCGAAATACTACAAGTTACAAAAAAGTTGGCGAGCAACTTGTGGAAAGCTCTAGGGAGTAGGGGGAGGGGGGAAGGGGTGGGAGGCTACTCAATAAAGCTTTCTTCGGAGAGGCTTCGACCTGAGGTCCAGTCGCTTACCCTTAAATATACTATTTTTGACAAAAGGTACCCCTTTCGTCTATCTTCCATCAAAAAGTTGTACCCTTTATATCTGCTTCGTGAGAATAAATCGGTAAGAAAGGAGGTCTTCCGGTCATTTTCGAGTAACCTTAACATGTAAATGATATTGCCATAAGGCGTGTTTCTTCGAAGCATTTTAATAATAGGCTCTTTAAAATACTTAATGAAAGATTTTCCTCTCCTTTCACATACTTCAACTTGTGATTTCCTAGCTACCCTTTAATACACCTGATGCTTGAAAGGGGTACCCTTCGGGCGAAGCTACTATGAAACTGTGCATCATGAAATCATGAACAGGAGATGAGTGGACCCTCATGATTGAAGACTGACGCAAAAATAGATGATACAAAAAAGAGTCCAAAGAAACGCTAAGACTTATATTGGATAACTCAAAATGAAGTGAATGAAGAGCAAATGAAGACTGAATAAAGTAATGCCAATTGGTCACCTGTTCACCACACCCCATCACTCCGCCAAAAAAAAAAACGACAACAATTTAACTAAAAGTAGTAATTGAAGAAGAAATAGGACTGTAATAGGTCGCTGATAAGCCGGTTTGTTTGTTTTTGTTTTTTATCTGTTTGGTAATTCATCACTTGTGGACAAGGCAGCTACTAGTGCCAGTCCCTCCTGAGTGCTGAATTTTCAAGATGGCGTCGCTTTGTTATTTTCTAGTTTCATCCTATCGTTCAGCACTTTTTGCCCTTTCAAAATGTAACCTAGGCAGTATTTCGAGCTTTTTGATATGTCCTTCAGCTGCTGAACATACTTTACAGCGAAATATGAGAGAAAATTCACGAAGAGGACTTAAAACAAACACGAAGGGATCGGCCTGTTTACAAGAAAAAGCTTGGAAACTATAAGAAATGTGAGTTTTCTAATTTCTTCCTGTTTCAATGGCCCAAAATGATTATTAGTGTTTTGGTTACATGGATGATAGTAGACTGCAATTTGGCTGTCAGAGTTGTTCTGTCGTTTTAGTTGTGTGCTGTGGATCAATTCAAACTAAAATGCCCGATTTTTTGCTCGTCTGCAGACACTGAGTTTAGGTCAGATACTTGTCGATACTTAACAAATCTTATGGTTTTAGAAAGTAGTTCTGTGATGTGTTGTATCGCATACAAAAAATAAACTTCGCTCGTTAAATTTGGAGGGTTCTGTGAGTTTCAGAAAATGGTGAAAATTTGCTTATAAAAATGGCGTCCGAGGGGGTCGAAAAAAGTGATGCTCGTATCTCTAATACAAGAGCAGTGAAGAACCTATGTTTGGTATATTTGTCCATTACTCCACCAGACCTATCTATGATGTTAGTATGAACTGATTCTGTCGACCCCCTTCCGTTGACATTTTTAATATTTTGCCCGGTTTTCTCTGACAACCACTCTTAATCTGTGTGCTGTCCGATTTCTTACCCATTAGGTCGTTAAGAATTTTCCAAGTGGCTTTCAGGTTACCAGAGGCTCCTTCTATTTGATGTTTGTAATAATCCTTCTTTGTCGTTTTTACTTTTTTGTTGACCGTTAACGTATTAGTTTTATATGCCTTCCAAACATCTGGCCGCTGCGTTTCTGAAGCTTTTTTCTTTAGCCAGTCACGTTCATACATTTCCTCTTTTAACTGATAATTCAACCAAGGAGCGCGTTTATTTCTGACTCGCATGACTCTCCTCGGAGCATGCTTATCAACTACATTCAAAATAGCGCTTTTAATAACAGGCCATGAGGCATTTTTCAGATCTGTTAAGAAATTTTCCTCATTGAAAAGTTTAGAATGCCTCGATGGAATAAACTTTGGTTGTCCCCTGGGTAAACCAATTTTTCTAACAGCATAAATTAAATTGTGGTCTCTAATGGAAAGTGGATACTCCCGAATGAGAAATATTATCTTCCTTTTTCGTAATAAATACATCAATAAGAGTTTGCGATTTGGCATTAACTCTTGTAGGTTCTTTGATTAATTGTGCCAATTGATAATCAACCATCAAGTCCAATAAATGGGTAGTGTGAACCTCTGGGGGATTTGAAAGAATATTACAGTTTAAATCTCCCAGTATGTAAATTTCTGAATACCTAGCATCTGCCTCCTTCAAAAACATTTCGAATTTTAAAAATAATCCAAAGGTGTGTTTGGTGGCCGGTACCAGGTAGCAATAAGAAATGGACATGAATTTCGTTTCAATTTCTAAGGCAATTGATTCAAGATCATCATTTTCAAGTTGATATTGCCTAGAAAATGTTATTGTATTTCGCAGGTAAAAGCAAACTCCTCCTCCGTGTTTGTTTTTATCCCTGCCAACAATATTATAACCTTCTAGATTAACCAGTCGATCACTATATACCAGATCCAATTTTGATTCATTAATAGCCAAAACATCCAGGGGCTTATTTGCCAGAAAGACTTTTAATTCATCCATGTGTTTAGTAAGACTGTTTACGTTGAGCAAGGCAATTTTGAAACCTCTAGTTTCAGAAGTAATCTTTTCAAATGACATTGGTTTGGCAGAACAGTGATCATTAGGTCGTCTATTACTATCTACACAAGTCAAATTTCAGTCTCCATTAATACATTCCCTAAAATTAGACGCAAGGCGGTAAACACCTTTCCGATTTGAAATGTAATCCACTTCTATTAAGAGAGTCCTCTTTGATGTTACTGTTATCAATAAAAACTCAGTTCTTACTCTGACAAAAAGAGGCATATGTAGGCCTATGTAGGGTTTGTGTCAGGTCAATTTAGGGCTATTTTGGGCTATGTATGGCTATATAAGACTATATGTTTATTTGGGCTATTTAGGGCTATATATGGCTATGTATGGCTATTTAGGGCTATGTATGCCTATGTATCCCTATGTAGGGCTATGTTAAACTATGTAGGGCTATGTAGAGCTATGTTTGGCTATGTTTGGCTATGTACGGCTATCTAGGGCTTTGTATGGCTATGTAGGCTATGTAGGGCTATGTATGGCCATTTAGGGCTGTATAAGGTTATGCAGGGCTATGTAGGACTATGTATGGCCACTTAGGGCTATATAAGGCTATGCAGGGTTATGTATGGCTATGTATGGCTATGTCAGGCTATTTAGACCTTTGTATGGCTATGTATCACTATGTATGGCCATGTATGGCTTTGTATTGCTATCTGGGGCTATGTATGGCTATGTTAAGCTATGTAGGGCTATTCTATGGCTTTATATTGCTATGTATCATGGCTAGGTAGAGCTATGTAGGGCTATGAAGGGCTATGTATGGCTATGTAGGGCTATGTATTGCTATTTAGGGCTATATAGGGCTGTTCTTAGGCCTTGTATGGTTATGTATTGCTATGTATGGCTATGTATGTCTATGTACGTCTATGTAGGGCTATTTTGGGCTATTTAGGGTTATCAATGGTTATGTAAGACTATCTATAGCTACGTAGGACTATGTAGGGCTATGAAGAACGATTCTATGGCTTTGTAAGGCTATGTACTGCTTTGTATGGCTACCTAGGGCTATGTAGAGTTATGTGCGGCTATGTAGGGCTATGTATGGCTATGTAAGGCTATGTAAAGCTATGTACGGCTATATACAGCTATGTATGATAATTCCATATGATATGTCTCATTTCACTAAGTGAGAGCCACCCAAGTTCATGCCGAATATCAGCTGAATGTTTTGAGTATGAGACACCTGTAATAACACGAGCGGCAATATTTTGCATCTTTTGAAGGCTGTCTACCAACGTTTCGCCAATACTATCCCAAACAATACAACAATAAGTAAAATAAGGCTCAACTATTGACCTTTAGTATATACACACTCAGTGATCTTGGTGATTTAAGCAATCTGATTGGTTCGCTATCTCGGACTATTCAACAATATTCACCTCCTAGCGAGTGGATAATGTGTGAGCTCGGTGTTTTTCCCGTTTTTTTTAGAGAACGATCTTTTAAAAGTCGACAAAATCCTAGGGCTGACTTTTTTTAAGGCAAGAAAAGACTTGGAAGGATTCAATACGGCGTTTTTCAATTTACTGTAGCAGGAGTTTTGTGCTCGATGGATTGTTTACAACTCCCGTGTATTCGCGTAGAAGAAGCCGTTTCGTGAACTCAGCGTTTTCTAAGAAGAAAATTTTGGCTCAAAAATCGAAGTTTATTTATGACAAACAAATTTAAAAGGAAATGTTTGCAGAAATTCTACATTTCAAGTAAACAGGAAAAAGAATGATACAGGAAGACGACCTCTTACCTCGAGCAACCGAGCCGCCATTTTTGTCAGCACTTCATGCGAAGAACGACACAACATGCCCTTTTGGCTATAAACTTGGCGAGTCAACAGAAAACAAACTACTTTTTTTCTCAGGTAAGGAAACAGTTCAAACTTTTAGCGATTCCATTGAAGCCATTACGCTGTTGTTTGCGCAATGAGTAAACTTGTGAATTGCCATGTTTGAAAATTCTGCAAAGATCTATTTTTAAACTTACGCGTGATTTGATCTGTCAATCAAATCCTACTTTTGAATGGTTTCCTTTCTGATTTTGTTGAGATCACTTCGTGTGTATATACTAAAACAATTATTCTTCTCAATCTCGGTGAATAGTGGCTTTGGGAATATTTACCTCGCCGCTTTCGCGGCTCGGTAAATATTTTGCCACTATTCACCTCGATTTCAAAGAATAATTGTTAAGTATACGCTTATGAGGTGCTCCAAACCAACAAAAGGCCTAATCCTCTCAAGAACTCCCCACATTTTTGTATGGCTATGTACAGCTGAGTATGGCTATGTAGGGCTTTGTAGGGCTATGTATGGCTATGTATGGCTATATGGGGCTATGTAGGGCTATGTATGGCTATGTAGGGCCATGTAGGGTTATGTAGGGCTATGTACCACTATGTATGGCTGTGTAAAGCTATGTTGGTTTATATACCTCTTATCAGCCGAGTTTTGTAATTTTCAGTACGGACCGAAAAAACGAGGCTAATAAGATGTTTATTATATGGCTTCTTCCAGTTTCGGGAACCGTAAACAAGTGCAGGACGCGCGATTTGACAATTATTTGACAGGCGTCAAGAAAGAAAGTTTTTATTGGCTCACGAAAACAATAGCACACAACAAAGCGTTTCCGAGAAAGTGAAAACAAATTCGCCATGTTGAAAAAGTTTATTTGGTCAAAACCTAGAGCGCTGTAAGTCTTAGCTCTTTAATGTAACGCTGGAGTATTTTGGAAACCGGGCACTGTCTTTCTCGAAGTCGTTTCCATCTTTCCTGCGTTGGTACTTGTAAAAAAGCACTGCAAAAGGCAAAGAAGCTTTTCAAGGTAAGTTTGTTGTCATTGTCGAAGATTTGCTCACTAATTTTTTAGGGAAAACCTCTCGAATTTCTGCCAGTTCTTTCTCGTCTTCAAGCGTGATCTGCGTAAAAATGTTCAAACACGGACCATATTTTCTTCCAGGGAAAGGTTACGATTCAGTTTCTACATCAGCTTCGTTCTCGTTCAAACAAAGCTAGATTGAAATCTGGAAAGGCAAAGTCAACATCCCAGTCCTCAGGGCTTACAGACATATGTTCAAGTGTATTCGTCAAAACTAAGAGCACTGTAAGTATTCACTCGCCAATGTGACGCTGGAGTCTTTTGAAAACTGGACATTGTGTCTGGCTCGGAGTCGCTTCTATCTTCCTTTCGTTGGTCTTTGGAAAAACACTGGAAATGATAAAGAAGCTCGTCAAGATGACGATGTTATCATATTTGTCGAAGGAATTACTGATTTTCTCTTAGGCAAAACATCTCGAATCTCTGCCCGTCGATTTTCGTCTTCTTAACTGTGTACTGTATTACGATAAAATTTTCAAACGCTGACTAGAATCCTCTTCGATAAGATTACGAGCTAGTTTCCTCATCGCCTTCCTTAACAAATAAACACAGTTTAAAATGATGAAGGACAAAGTCAAAATCTAAGTCCTCAAGGTTTATAGACGTCTTGTAACTTAATTTCACCCTTTTTTTCCGAGGTAAAGAGATTTAGAGCTCCGAAATGAGCATTTTCTTTGAAAGTTTGGTCCGTATAGCAAGTTACGGATCGCAAATTGACCAA
This sequence comes from Porites lobata, assembly GCA_942486035.1. Taxonomy (NCBI): domain Eukaryota; kingdom Metazoa; phylum Cnidaria; class Anthozoa; order Scleractinia; family Poritidae; genus Porites; species Porites lobata. Next base: position 560,949 of record CALNXK010000108.1, on the reverse strand, counting down.
TCCCATGGTGGAAACAGAGGCAGCCATATAATAAGTAGGGTTATGCATGGCTATATATGGCCATGTAGGGTTATGTAGTGCTATGTAAGGCTAGGGCTATGTGTGGCTATGTAGGGCTATGTAGGGTTATATAGAATTATGTAGGGCTAGTAGGGCTAGGTAGGGATATGTATGGCTATGTAGGGCTATGTAGGGTTATGTACCACTTTGTATGGCTGTGTATATAGCTATGTAGGGTTATGAACGGTTATGTATGGCTATGTATGGCTATGTAGGGCTATGTAAGGTTAATGTAGGGTTATGTAGGGCTATGTAGGGCTATGTGTGGCTGTGTAGGGCTATGTATGGCTATGTAGGGTTATGTAGGGCTATGTACGATTTTGTATGGCTGTGGATTGGTATGTAGGAAAATGTAGGGCTACGTACGACTGTGTATGGCTATGTAAGGCTATGTAGGACAATGTATGGCTATGTAAGACTATGTACGGGTATGTAGAGCTATGTACGGCTATGTAGGGTTGTGTAATGCTATGTACATGTAGTGCTATGTAGTGGTATGTATGGCTATGTAAGGCTATGTATGGCCATGTAGGGCTATGAATTGCTATTCACGGCTACGTATGGCTATGTAAGGCTATGTATGGCTGTTCATAGCTATGTAGCGCTATGTAAGTGAGTGAGTGAGTAGGTGACTGAGTGAGTGAAAATTTTATTTACCCACGGTAATTTTATCAAATAACTTTACATAAAGCATCTGTTCTACCTAAAAGCCGTGCATTATTTAATTTACATAAAGATATAGATATATATCTAAAAACTAAACTAAGAAAGATCGTACAAAATGTTAAACCCAATGATAAAAAACTTAAATTATGAAGCTTGTGTAGATAGCAACCTGATCTTAGTCTTAAATTGTTTTTTTAAGAAGTCTCTTCCTTTAAACTGGAAGGAAGAGAATTCCAGATCTTAGCGCCTGAAGAAGCAAAACCATTCCTAAAATAGTTTGTTCTTGCTTTTGGCACTATTAGATTCATTCCAGAGAAGCGAAGGTCATATATAACTGAGCCGGCTTGTATTAACCTCAAACATGTCAGACAAATAAGACGGACAGAGGCCATGATTTACTTTAAACATCATTAATGCCATATGATGTTGTTTCATTTCGCTAAGTGAGAGCCACCCAAGTTCATGCCGAATATCAGCTGAATGTTTTGAGTATGAAGCACCTGTAATAACATGAGTGGCCCTATTTTGCAACTTTTGAAGACTGTCTATCAACGTTTCGCCAATACTATCCCAAACAATACAACAATAAGTAAAATAAGGCTCAACTATTGACCTGTATACGTTTATGAGGTGCTCCAAACTAACAAAAGGCCTAATCCCCTTAAGAATTCTGATGCCACACCCACCTTTTGTCTGACACTTAGTAGATGATTTCTCCAAGTAAGAAATTGGTCGATAGTGAAGCCAAGACACTTTGTTGTTTCGACCTGTTGTAACATTAAACCTTTCACAATTAATGAAATATTTCCAGCTTATGATGCAATTCTCCATAAAATCTGTTTTTAGAATATTCAACGTGAGTTTTTTTGAACTGAGGCAATTGAAAATTCTATTAAGGTCCTTGCTCATTTCAGTCTGAAGGATTGATAAAACCACGGCGGGGAACCTTAAACTTGTATCATCAGCAAATGGCCTTCCTATACTATGATCTAAGCAATTTGGTAAGTCATTAATATAAATAAAAAACAAGAGCGGGCCTAATAAAGAACCCTGTGGAACGCCACATACGATACAATTTTTTACAGACGACAATCCGTTTACCACGCAAAAATTGCTGTCTGTCTTTTAGTTAAGACTTGAACCAAGAAGCGGTTTGACCCTGCACCCTATAGTCAGACAGCTTGTTCAACAAGATAGCATGTTCAACAGTGTCAAATGCCTTCTTAAGATCAAGGGAAATAACACCACTGACCATACCTCTATCAGTATTAAGACACCACTGATTTGTCATATCTAGAAGCGCAGTTACAGTTGACTGAGGAGATCTAAACCCAGATTGACGAGGCTGAATAAGATTATTTTCCGTAAAATAAGTGTACATCTGCTCATAAACTAATCGTTCAAAAACCCTGGCTATAGTTGGTAAAGTGTGATAGATTGCGGAGATAGACTGCAGGAAGGAATAATAGTTCGAAAAACTATTTAAATGAGACGCCAAATCCCATGGAAGCGGTGACGAAGGAGTTCAGTGTTCACTCTTGGCGACTCGAATGCACACTGAGTGTTTCAACAATCATTGAGAAGAAAGAACGCCTATTTTAAACCGTGGATCCTTGTTGTTTCGTAAGTACATTCTGAATCTTGTTCAAATATATAGAAGCATATTTAAGTCTATGTAATAGCACTGGGTGTCGATCATAAAAATCGTTTCGCTTGTGAGCTTACATAAGCTTACATGTTTCATGCGACAGCCCCTTACCAAAATTAGAGCACTGATAGTATACTTTTTGTAGACAAATAGTATACACCGTATGTATTACATTGCCATGGTGTACATTTTTAGTATACATCAAATATACATCAAGCAAGATTTGGCTTAGCAAAAAAAAATGATGTATACTCTTTGTATACATCACTTGCATTTAAGTAGCAATGATGTATACAACAAGTATACCTCAGGACTTTAAAGCAGCAATGACGTATACAACAAGTATACCTCAAGGCCTTCAAACAGCACTGATGTGTACAATAAGTATACATCAGTGCTGCATTGATGCCAAGTTGTATAAAAAACATCTTCATTGATTAGGAAGTAAAGCTTTGATGTATACTTTTTGTATACTTTGTATAGCATAAACAGTTTATATATAACAACATATAAATATATAGTATATGTTGTAGTTCAACTTTTCCCTGGTTTAAATTTCACATACATTACCATGCCCAAACAAAAGAAAAATTAAATTAAAGCAGGAACAAAAGTAGAAAAACAACACATATGTTGATTGAATTGAAGGGTTACCAAAAATAATTTCAGTGAAACAAACTCTAGAATACTGTTTTACATGTACCTGATTAGAGAATCTCTGAGAAATTCCAAATGCTGATGAAAGGAATACGTTTGAACAACAAGAACTGGACAAACAAGACATATCTCTAATAGATCTGTAAAACTGCAGTAATTTAAAAATTATATATTTCGCTCTTTGCAACTCATCACTCACTGGCCAATGCTTATAAAATAATATTGTCCATTGTTCATGTAAGAATTAGCATTGTGAGAAATTCAGCAACAACATCAACATTTTTTTGGGACTGATATGTCATACACAATCTTCGTTAAAGGGTCAATGTCATGCAATTTCGAAAGATACACAACATTATTTTGCTATAATAAAAACATTAAAAGAAGCTAGTTTTAATAAAAAAATTATGTTTACGTGCCCTGACAGGAAAAGATGGCAGCTTTTAATAAATGGCACACATTTTCTTTTCTCTCTCAAAAAAATTCACTTGAAACCTACCCATTCGTGTTGCAGGATCATAATTTTGCATGTTACATGTATCTGTGACGGTGCTCTGATGGTGCTACCATGCACTTACAGTTGCAAAAAAAACCACTCAAACGCTTTAGTCTTTTTCGTACTGATTAGGAAACATTCCCACAAAGGGAGTATTGTCATTACCACAGTCAACAAAAAGCATAATCGAATAATGTTGTCCACTGGAATTGCAGTGATACAATTATTGTCACTCCTGATGACTGGAACCAGGTGAGAAACAGCAGTACCAGTGTAGGGATCATTAGCAATTGCTAAAGTCTTGTTAGGTTTCAGAACTTTGACCAATGCATAAAACAGTGGCTTCCTACATTTACATGAGTTAGCACAAAATGAAGGGTTGGGGCAATGTAAATATATTTTGGAATAGAACAAAATCTGTCCAAATGAAGGTGGTGAATCCCCACTGTTGCCTTTAAATTCTATTGTAAAGTTGTTTCTCCTTGTCATGCTTTTGTATAACTTGGAGTGAATCAGTTGCTCTCAATGAGTAATCTGAAAAACTGATACACTTCTTGAACTGGCCCAATTAGGGATTCGACTACAGCTCGCTCAACAGCAGTAAAGACATAATTTTGTAAGTTGCCCACGATGCTGCAGTTGCTGTTGCCTGGAAGTTTTTCCTTTTTGGAAGCAAGGGGACGCTTTCTTGAAAGGTGTTCATAAAGTTCTTGAGCCATAGATCCACTTTCGAGGAGAGGAACCAACTCAGGTATTCTCTGTTGCACACTGACAGCTGTCACAATCTGTTCTTCCACACTTTGTGTACCATGAAATAAGCTTCTTAATTCCCCATTGAAGTCTTCAAAGCAAAAACAAGAGTGAGTCCACAGTGGACCAAGATCTCTCACTCTTTCTGTCATGTGAAGTAAACAGTGCACATTAAAAGTTTCATAGCGGGCTGCATAAAGTTCCTTTATCCTGATACAGAAATGCTTTATTAAAGCAGAGGCCTTTACAATGTCATTCGGAGAGATAGAATCCTGGAGAAGAAGGTAAATGGCTTCCACAAGGTGAAGGTAGTGCTGAAAGTACTCTTCTGGAAGAATACCATACAGACATGGAACAGAGTAGAACAACAGGAAAGTCCTTAACTCAGATGCTTTGAGATGCCCAAAGTTTGCTATCAGGCTTCTGGGAAGGCGCGTGATGCAAGAAGGAGGACTAATCTTTAGGTACCTCTCTTCAATTTCTTTCATTCTTTTACAGACAGACCATGGCTCTGCTTTATATGTCTTGTCACTCCAAAGGGTAAGCAACATCTTAACCACGCCAAGTAATGTACTGTGCATATAGTCAATGGCTATTCCTCTAATGATGTCAAACTTTGGAATAAACATAAACCATGAATAGCCTTTAACCCCTTTAACACTACTTGGGATGCCCTTTTGAGCACTTTCCTTGGTAGCTTCAGCTGCAAACTTTAATGTCTGTTCATGTGTTCTTGGTTCCCCATGACCAGTTCTGAGATTTGCTTCATCAAATGGGTAAGCATGAGTGTGCCCTTTGCTACTTGTCTGCACAGTTTTGCCAGGGCTCAGGCAGTATGGGCAACCATAAAAGGCATTGAATTGACAAAACTCTTGGAAAAGGCACTTTGCTGGGGCATCAAATGTCCCTAAGAGTAAAATACAGCGAAGCAACATGTTCTTGCCATTCAGCTTTACATCAATCCCTATAAAAAGGAGCAAAAAAAAAAAATCCTGACTATTCAGATGTTGACCCATAGGGTAGAAATGAGGGCAGCAGAATTTCTATAGACTTCAAAGTTAATTGATAACAGATAACACATCAAAGCATTTTGAAATTCATACATACATGTAGCTGCTAAATAATGATTGAAAATAATTTTCAATAATTTAAAGCACACATTTGTATCTACATGTATTATGCCAAATCTCCTTTAGTCAGAGTTGTAAGTTAAACCTGTGTATAACGGTCACCCTTGGGAAATGGCCAAGTGGCCGTTATATACAGGTTCTCTTTAAACTCTACTGGAAGTTAATGAATAGCATCTAAGTCTAAAGGGTGACTGCATCCGTTACGCACACTAACAGGTGACCACTATATACAGGTCACCTTTACAGAAAATATAAAGCAAAGTTTTAGGGAAGTTGTCCGGTGAGTCACTCTATAGTGACTCAATTTCCTTTTGTCCCCTTTGTAAATTATATATAGTTCGGGGAGTAATAATTATGTCAAACAGCAACAGTTGTACAATGTATTTATTATGAACATTCTGAACTAATAGTATACTAGAGAGTAGCTGTGACTACAGTGTGCATATATGTACATTAGAATGTAGCAGATAAATGCATGCTTTAAGGTAATACAAAAAATGGGGACTGATTTTAAAAACATAAACCTTACCTTTGAAGAATAAATCATTTAGTGAGTTTGCGAATGGCTGCATAAATGTTTGGAAATGTGGCTTGGAGACACCGAACCAAAGCCCAGCAAACATGCGGTACTTTCTCTGCTGCCTGTAGGGACAGAAAATAAAGGGAAAGAATGAAGTTTTTTAACAAAAAAAAAAAAATGTGAATATGTTTTTAATGAGAAAAAAAGCAAAAGCGGTCCATTTCAAGATAGGTCAGTTACCAAGCAAAGAATGAGTTACAAACAATTCTTACTAGTTAGCAATGCTGCAAATTATCAGTGCTCATTATGATGTGTTGCAGTTAGATTAAGTGATACTCTTCTCTCATAATTTCTTTTCTCTTATTGGTTATTAACTGTGGAATTTTCTCTTTGGTAGTGGCATCATGAAGGCAAGTAGATGCTTAAACTGTGTACTTCAGTTCCACAATTAATTTATTTACATGACTATACTTTACAACCATTGTTATTTTGGTTACTTTGGTTTGACATTCTTTAATCAATACTTCAAAAAAAAAAAGAGAAATTATATATTATTTAGCAATACTATAGAAATGAAATACTCGGCTGGGGGGGGGGGTTTGAAGCTGTTTAAAACGCTTACAGCACATGTTTAATCAAGGGTAAAAATTCAAGCTTTTATTACATACCTGCAATTTGGGGGCAATTCGTTGACAATAAAATAAACCGGCCATATGGAAAATTTTGAAGACCTAAAAATTGCAACTCCATCCGTGTTTATTTGCAGGGACAAATGGATCTGTGTCTTTTTGTCCTGTGTGGATGAACCCCTAAAAAATCCGTCCTCCCCAAAGTGCTTCTTATACAGTTGTCCATCAAAGATATCTTCAATGGCATCTGAGTTTTGTTTTTGTCTTGTGACACGATACTGCAGAAAATCAGGTACTTCTGGCCCTAAGAAACAAAACAAATATTTGAAAACAATACATAAGAGTGAGAAAATAAATTTCACACAGAGGTTCTGTTTGACTGAGGCAAATGATAATATTTCCTGAATACATGTACATGTAACAAGACTGCAAAAAATCTTTTTCATTTAAATCTTGGAATTTTTCCTATTATTGATCACGAACTGCTAATGTTAACTGTCAATGCATTAACAAGTGATAACAACCAGTTACATATGTAACATTGTTTCAGTTTGATGAATGGTTAAAATACATGTATTGAGTGAATGCTTTAAGGCCTCTACAGACTAGATATTTAGTTGTCAAAAACGTTTTTTTTTTTTTTTTTTGACAATGACAATGTTTAAGTTGTCAACAACAGCAAAATTTAGCATTTAGTTGTCAACAACCCGTCTTACACACTGCGTTTTTTGTTGTTGATAACATTTAGTTGTCGAAAACAAAACGTTGTCGACAACTAAATTTCTAGTCAGTGGAGGCCCTTACAGTCACTTCATTCCATCAAAAGAGCCTGGGAAAACATGAAGTACAAAGAAAAGAAAAAGTGCACGATTCTTACACCGAGGTAAACCCAAAAGAACGAAAAAATCTTTGATGTGGGGCATTATTTAGTGACAGGGGATACTTAACATGGTAGTGGATAAAGATAATGAGAAATTCTTTGTTATTTAGTATCATTTAGTAACAAGTGGGACATCTACTTAGAACGAACTGACTTGGAAGGAAGTGACCTGATACCAAAGGAATGATCTATACCTTAGCAGATAATCTACTTACTTGACAGCAATGACTGAAGCTGTGTGACTAAGGGTAGGACAATGAAGTAGGCCAGTGCACCTTTTTTGGAAAAATCTACCAGACAATACTTGTTAGAACAGCAGGAGGTCTTTGTAAGCCCAATGTACTCAAAACAGCAACAACAATAATAGTGGTACTCGATAGGCTTCTTAAGCTTTCGAAAGAATCGGTTGAGAACAGCTGTCGATTTAGCAAAGCAGTTGGGTACAACAAGATGAATGTTAATTAACGTCAAAAGGTCAGCCAAAGCCAGTCCGCTCAAATTATGCCTTATGGCGAAGCTAATAATCAGCAGCAAGCTAACTGAAAAAGTAACGGGGGACCCCTCGTATAAAGGGGTGTCTTGTGATAAGGATAGCTCAGTAATTTTCACGTAGTCATCTTGAGTGCTGCTTTCATTCCTATCTTCCGCTTCCGAAAGTTCATCCACGTCATTATCTTGCTCGTTCAAATCCTCATGAAACTCGCTAGATCCGTACGTTGTATCAAGCGCTGGATCTTCAGGAAAAACTTGCGAAATTTCATCACAGCTGTCTTGCTCAACTGCCGTGTTGTTCAGGAGCCCCTTTAACATTTCATCAGCGATGGAGTCTCTAGTTGGGCGGCCTTCTCTGTCATTTTCTACCTCAGCTGGCCGACCATCTTCTTTCAACAAATCAACATTATTACGGTCTTCCAGAGAGTATTCTTCGATCCCCTGAGATGCATATGAGTAGTCCAGGAACTCTGACTCAAAATGTTCAACAGTGTCGCTACAAGATACCGCATTCGTTTCTCTATCATAAGTTTTAGCTAGTTTCTGGCGATACTCTGACGTTCTGGGAACTTTCAACGACGGATGTGACAGATAAGACAGGTAAGTACCTCTTCTTTTTTCACAACTTCTAGAGTTACGTGTTTCTTTTGCATTTCCAGTCGCCATGTTGTGTTCGTATAAAAGCCGATCGACCCAGGCAGATATTACGCATGCTCAATACGTCGGCGTCTGTTTGTTTTCCTTTTGGCGGGATTTTTTGCGGCACGTTTGTCGGTGTATGTGTTAGATCTTGGCGCGAAACTTCAGTAGCTGTGAAACGTGAATTGCTTGGTTCATCAGACTCTTTTTCGACTGAACGTTTATTGTCGCTTCCCCTTTTTCGGGCAATCCAGTATCCAGGAAAATGGTGAGTACATTAAACTGTATAAAAAAACCTGAAAAACCCTAATCAGGTCACGTTTTAGTTCGTTTTTTAATAGCAATTATGGTGATAGGTAAGCTCAACGGTTCTACTTAAATCGGTGAGAAAAAATGGTAAAAGTTTACCTTCTTCATTCAGGTCGAATGCAGCGTTCAAGCCAGGGAATTGTTCTCTTAGAACTTCTTTGATACATTCGCAGCGTAAAATTCATTTTATCTTTGTGTCTGCGAACTGGAACTGATACAACTCGATCGGGCTCAGCTAGTGCATTTCAAATAAGAACGCGACAATAAATGCTCATCCTCGGTGTAAAAACCTGTAAAGTTTTTCTTTGTTTTCTAGCTATTGTTTTCCTTGGCTCTATTGTGTTGACTTCTCAGTGGCTCCTTTGTATTCATTGTTTTACGTCACTCGTGAGTTTCACAGGTTTTTTTACACCGAGGTAAACCCCAATAAATACTTAAGCTTATAAGCTTCCAGTGTAAAAGACTTGAGAAATTATTAATTTTCAGTAGTCATTTTTAATTCTAAAAGAGCGTCCTGTAGTTAAGGATATTTAAAGGGAAAAATACTAACAGAGGACGAACTGAAACGTTTTAGACTTTTACTGGCTTTCTCGCAGTCGACCGGCTTGTCACAAGTCGATCACGACCCGATATGACTTTCACAGCATCGGGTAGAAGCGTGATCATTTGAATCTTGACATCCATGGTTCCTGTCGTTTTCTTTTAACCTCAGTGATTTATAATTTCTGCAAATATGTTCTTCCACGTTCATGACTCGCATTTCAATTTTGTCATTGATTTCAGTCTTTTTATGAAAAGGCTTTGATATATTCACCACTGGTCACCAACAGAAACTATAAGTAACGCCTGATTGAACAACCGCTCATGTGTTTCTGTCACCGATTAATAACTAACTTTCTTTAGTATAACTAACTCACAACTTTTTACTACTTGTTAATCGTTCTCGGCGAGGGCAAAATTGATATTGCGAACGTTAACCAAAATATATACCCTTATATATCCCTGACGATTGCGTCGAAGTAGTACAGTTCCTTGAAATAATGACTTTGGTGAGTGTTCTAAAATTTTTGTGCCCCCCTTTAAAACATGTTTGAAATTAACAAGCATCAACGCTGTATTACCTTGACTGCCGGCATGGGTAACAGGGACTGTGAACGGAGACCGGGCCGCCATTTCTTGTATTTCTTGGATCAAAAGTAACTAACCGGGAAGGTAGTTTCCCATACATGTGCACATATTCCTGTGAGCTTCAGGCTCAGGTTTTTGTTATTCATGATTCCAAACAAAAAAATGGGACCCACGACTGGTGTCTCAGATTACCAAAACTATTAAATGTGTGTGCTTTTCTCTGACATCGAAAGAGCAAATTTGTTTACATTGTGCTAGAATACTTTCATAACTTTTTTAACTACCCTTGTAGGTGAAACCAAATGGCTTTGCAGTAGTTGAATGGAATCGACCAAATGGAAGAAGTGAATTGGAAGCGATTATTGTGAAGAAGTTAGCTGTCAAGGAAAGTGTAAGAGCTGGGGCCATTGCTGAAATGCAATATGATGGAGAAATTTGGAGGGAAAAATTCTCTCTCCATGGTAAGACTAATAGTTCAAGTGATTTAAGCTGTCATGAGCATGTACTTGTGCATCTGTCAGAACTCTGGACCACATAAGAAAAAAAACTTACTGATAATGATAATAAATATACATTTACAGTTGTAAAGTGATGACTGTTATTTTGCCTCTGCATGAATGACTGCTAAGAGGGGTAAAGAAATCGTTCTTTCTCACACAAAAAAGAGTCCTAACCCTTTTTTTATTAACTGGCCTTTTTCAGACAGTATGAGTGATGCTAGAAGTGTTTTAGACAAGGAGCTTGGAAATTCTGGAACAGAAGAAAACAGTTCAAACTGTGAACAGAATTCATCCCCCAGTAAGAAGCAGAGAAAGAGAACAAAGAATAAACGACTTGATGGATATGAAACCAGTCAAGGTACAGTAAGCTGTTATTTGACACTAACAGCATATAATGGTTTAAAGTCACCGCGAAAAGGGAACTACATGTAAGTGTTATAAAAAACTAGTCACTGAGGACATTATTGAAGGTGGTTGCTCCTTGTTCCCTTAAATTTCAATTTACAGAGGTATAGATAATAAAATAATAATTATCAAAGTTCTAAAAACATTTAACCTGTATAACCGCCCTGTATATAGCGGTCACCCTGTGTATTACGGTCACCGGACAGGTTCCCAAATATTAATTTAGCCGTATATTGTCTGTGTAGTGGACCTGTATAATGGTTACCTGGCCATTTCCCAAGGGTGACTGTCATAAACAGGCTTGGCTGTATTTTGTTACAGCTACTACAAATTCATTGTTTTTGGGAGACTCAATTATTCAGACCTTTTTCTTATACATTATTATTTTATCCTGTTATTTCTTAAAGATGATGAACCTTCCAAAAAAAAACCCAAGACCTCTGAGGGCAGAAAGAAAGCTGGAGGAAGCAAAGAAAATGACAGTGAAAGTCAAAATAGGAAGAAAAATGCCCGAAAAGATCATGATGATGCAGCAGAAAAGGAGCGAAAGCGAATTGAAAAGGAGCAGGCAAATAAGCAAAGAGAAAAGGAACGGCAGGCCCTTACTGAGCGAAATAACATGTTGCTAGAAAGGATGACTGCTTTGGTGAGTAATCAAAGTGCAGAAGATCCTTTGATTCCGATGTTGTCTCAGAGTGTGTGGATCTCACAACTTCATCAACACCACCATCAAATCCTGTTCATCGTCTTCAGAACACAGTAAATGAGTTACGGAGTGCCACACCAGAAAGAGTGTTGTCAATCTCACAGCTTCAAAAGACACTGGACATGCTGCAGGGCAATTCAGAGGACCCACCAACCACACCATCTATTTGTCAGACAGCAATTCCATCACTGCAGAGAACCTCTCTGACCACACTGCAGGATGTGTGGGAAGAACCAGTATCCACAACACCAGTTCAGCAGATGCCAAATTCCACCACACCAGTGTCAAGATCTCCTCTGACAACTCTGCGTGGCAGATTAACAGAAGTGCCACTGTCAATACCAAATCAACAGAAAGAAGCCACCATTTCAGGAGCACAAAGAACCCCACTGACAAACACACCCAGAAATTTTCCAAACAGAAGACAAGACTTAGTAGCCAGACCAACTGTGGGTGGTAAATGCCCCAGACGAGTTCTACCACAGCCGCTCTCAAGTTCAGATGAAGAAGAGTATTGTCCATCATGCGTAACACGCAAAAAGAGAGTGAGGGAACTTGAAGATCAATTAAAGAGCTTGCAAGGTCAAGGTATGTATGAGGAAGTTTATGTGATAATCCCTGAAAATTAAAGAATGAGAGTTAAAAGAAAACAAGCAGTCTTGTTGTGAATAAAAAAGAAATAAGGGGTATTAGAAAAGGGATGCACATAATCCAGTTAGTCTGCTTGGGGGCACCCTGTTTTGGTGGTGGATCGATCGATCCACTGTCTGGTCTTTGTCCACTAATTACAGTAAACACCTGCATATAAGAACCTACTTTTTTTTGAAGTCTGGCAAAATAGGTTCATGTATTTTGGGGGTACGTATTGCCAATTTAGGCTAAGTAGGTTCTTAATTTTTATGAAGGAGATAATTGATCATTGAGTACCAGAAAAATAAATGAACTCGGTTAAATATGCAGTATTTATTCGTAACTATTATAACCTAACAAAACTATATAATTACATGCAAGGTGAACTTTCGATCTTGTTAATAACTATAGTCATTCCTATCATTATTTTTAAGTTTCTGATCCTCCAAGACCTGGAAAGATCAGTCCCATTCTAGCAGAACGCTTTAAGGTAAGCACTTCATTCACCATTTTAATCACAGAATGTGCATGCTATTGTAGACAAATCAGTGTAAAGTTTTTGTGCAAATCATGTAGTCGTCAATGGCTAATTTGATGTTTGCAAGAGGTTCGACCCTACTAGACCTAGTCAGGCTTACAGTTTAACCCATTTGCTCCCAGATAATATGCAGCAGAAAACCACTCTTTCGAGCCATTTAAGACCTTTTCTGGTTCTTACCAGGCTGAAAAGGATCTACAATGTAGATGTGAACTACCCGAAAGACATACTAACAATTCAAGTACAATGCTGATAGTTTCTGATGCTAAATTTTAGCATTGAAGTTCAGGCATCAGGTAAAAAAGTTCACTGCCTCCACGACTGTTTTTTTCACTTTCCCTCGTCCTCACCTCTTGCTTTCCTTGCCCTTTTTTTCTTTTACTTTTGTGGGGCATTTCCTTGGGCTAGTCCCTGCAAGCCACAACTTGCCCAAAGGGTAAACTGTAAGCTGACTTTCTTTACACGCCCTTGTTATGTGTCAAAGTTGTCAATGTCTTTTGAGCATTTGAAATGTGACATGCGGCAGAACATGTGGAATTATTATACAGGCTGTTCAGGTGTGTATGTCTATATAAAATTGCTATCATAAAAATAACATGGCTGTTTTTTCTTCTTAATTCCAACAGATGGTAGAGTTGACTCCTGGTTCTCAAGTTTTTGTGTACCAGAACCATATTCACCAAGCAATGGCCAGAGCGTCGTATAAGTCAGCGGCATCGTTTTTGTTAAACTGTTTTTACACAAACGACGAGCTGGTGGGGATGAACCTGACTGGAGCAAATGGAAAGAAATGCCCAGACAAGGAGATACTTCAAAGCATTATAGGTATGTGTGCAATAACATGATGACTATGTAAATTAATAGTCTCTCAGAAACTGCTTTTTTTTAATTTTCCCATCCATAAATTCACTACTCATGTTGTAATGATTTTTGACCCTCTTTACAGGATTTGTCATGAGAGAATACCAAAAGCATTCGCCAACTGAGTCCTCTCTGAAGCTGGCTTTAAGAAACAAGCTGAGTGCTTTGGAATCAAGAAAGTTAAAGAAGGATGAGTGAAAAGCTTAATTTTTTTTCTTCTGTAATATAATTATGTACGCAGAAAAAGTTAATGTTGTGACAGATAAGTAGTTGGCCTGATTCAGATTACTAATTTCATTGCAAGTTTGTTAGGGCATTCGGTTATTGTCCTTTTTCAGCAAGCAGTCTTTGGGTTTGAAATAATTATGAAAAAATATTTATTAAATGTTAAGTACAATATATAAGCTATTTCTACAGTGAAAATAATATTGTGTTTTAAAAATTATTGACATACTGTACGTCTGTTACTGTTAAAAAAGCTCCAAATAAAATTTATTGTTACAAGCAAATATTGAACATTTTTTAGTGAATTTATGTAGAGCCAGGGTGGTCATGCATGCCTTTGTCCTTACTGAAATTTATGGGTTTCAGCAACTTAATTTAGAAGTGTACAAATTGTATACTTTTTGCAAGTGTTATACAAAAAGTATACTTTTTGTGGTCTTTTCTGTGTATGAAGCATGTATACCATTAGTATACATCCTCTTGGAGAGGTATACTTTTTGTATACATCGGGGTGTTCCAAATTACTAGTACAAAAAGTATACATCAAGTGTATACAAAATGTATACATCAAGTATACCTAAAGTATACCCAGTGCAGTATACTTCATGTATGTTCGGAGTATATTATAAGTATATTTCATTTTGTTAAGGGGCGAGTTGCTCCCTACAGATCTGACCTTTGTATGTTGCCTGTAGTTTCTTTGATAACATCTACCTGTAAAGCACGTGTTTGTCTGATTTCTTTTCCAATAAAGACATAGTTGCTGCTTCACCGAAAAAGAATTTTTCTGTATACTAATGCACATTTTAATGGCGAAGATGGCAGCCGTAAAATAATGAATCTCGAATGAGGAAACGGAATCCCGGAACGAGGTACGGAATCAAATATCAATGACAGAAAAATATTTTATAAAAATTCCTTGACACTGAAATGTACAAAACATTTCCACTCCAATTTCTGAGAATGTAGATGTTTATCACAAGGATAAACCTGTACGAAAATAATATTAAATGTTCATATTATTTTTTTGCATACAATGTGCATTTCCTTACTAGATTTAAAACGACATATACAATTTGCAGGGACCAATAGGAATTGTTCAAAATTTAAATAAATGTAGCACTTGTTACGAGACTTGTAGGGTTAAAAGGAACCTTTTCTCTTTGTGTATGTGCGCAATGACAAGTTTAATATGATGGTGCAGAAGGGTTCTAAAAGTCACAAGATTATAGAGGGATATCATTTCCTTACACTCCAATTTGTCATTAACCTTTGAACACAAGAATAACAGCTTTATTTGATGACTGTTGCAACAGTCACCAGGAGATAAACAAGAATATTATTCAGGAATATAATCTCCTTACACTTCAATTTGTCGTTAAGCTTCGAACACAAGGAAGTATGTAACGGCTTTATTTGATGACAAAGCAACCTTCATTGACACAAGTAAGACGCCCATCTTTCAGTGGGAAGTTGCAATTCTATTTATCCATCTTTGAGTGGACAAAGTAGTGTTTGTGTCAATGATATTTCAAATGTTGCAACAGTCAGCAGGAGATAAACAAGAATATTATTCAGGAATATAATTTCCTTACACTTCAATTTGTCGTTAAGCCTCGAACACAAGGAAATATGTAACGGCTTTATTTGATGACAAAGCAACCTTCATTGACACAAGTAAGACGCCCATCTTTGAGTGGGAAGTTGCAATTCAATTTATCCATCTTTAAGTGGACAAAGTAGTGTTTGTGTCAATGATATTTCAAATGTTGCAACAGTCAGCAGGAGATAAACAAGAATATTATTCAGGAATATAATTTCCTTACACTTCAATTTGTCGTTAAGCTTCGAACACAAGGAAATATGTACATGTAACAGGTTTATTCAATCACAAAGCAACCTTCATTGACTCAAGTAAGACGCCCATCTTTGAGTGGGAACTCGCAATTCTATTTATCCATCTTTAAGTGGACAAAGTAGTGCTTGTGTCAATGATATTTCAAATGTTGCAACAGTCACCAGGAGATAAACAAGAATATTATTCAGGAATATAATTTCCTTACACTTCAATTTGTCGTTAAGCTTCGAACACAAGGATATATGTAACAGCTTTATGCGATGACAAAGCAACCTTCATTGACTCAAGTAAGATGCCCATCTTTGAGTGGGAAGTAGCAATTCTATTTATCCTTCTTTGAGTGGACAAAATGGTGCTTGTGTCAATGATACTTTCAATTTTTGAAAATGCCACAAGGAGATCAATTAGACGGTTATATAGTGTTTTTATATTGTTACACTTTAATTTTGTATTGTGCGTCAAGTACTTGGATAAGGGCTTTATTCAATGATAAAAGCAACCTTCATTTTTTAAATATTTGTCTTTGTAATGCACTACCAGAAAACTGCCTCATTTTAAGCTCTCTAGTTTTTTTAGAACCAGGCTGTTACAATAATATACATATACATGTAATACATGTATTAGTATTTTGATATAAATATTTGACATTTTCTTTTGGTCTTTATTTCTTTGAGGTATAATGATGCGGAGAACAAAAACATTGAGGGTATTTTGGTTAATGAAGTGAGGGGGAATTTTGGGTAAAAGAAATGGCCCAAAACAGAGAAAAAAGGTAAGTTGTACACTTTTCTAAGTTTCTTGAATTTGGTACAGTGAAACCCCGCATTACGGCTACCTCGGTAATACAGTCACCTCGTTATTACAGCCACTTTTTTGGCAGCCTGGCAAAAACCACCACACATTTTCTTGTAAAAAAACCCTCATTAATACTGCCACCCCATTAATATGGCAAAAATTTTTTGGGCCATTGATGACGGTATTAACGGGGTTCCACTGTAGTTTCTTGGTGTTGCCGACAAGTGCAATCTCCTAATGACATAAATACAAAAGATTCAAAAGCCACTAAATAATACCCACACCAAAAGCAGGAGGAAACCAACAATTCTTTTAGCAACACCAAGAAGCACTCTTAATTCCTTTCCTAGAGACCTGCACATTTAACATGCTTTCCTTTTGCTAGATAGGGGCCATTTTTAAGTACTGGAGTCAGAGAAGTAGCCCCCAGACGTGGTAAGGTGGCAAAATGGAAAACCTGAAGAACACAGAGTTTGGACAAGATGCCAATTTGAGAGCTAAAAAGGTAGGTAAAATACATATACATTATTTTGTTAATGCTTGCAGTGCAAATATTTCTAATGTGTAGTTTAAGTCATCCACTTAGTGATTTATTTAGCCTGTCCTGTGACAGAGCTGTGCTTTGGCAGTGCCTGGTGGCCCCTGTTGCATTACTGTTGCTCTTGGGTGACA
This sequence comes from Porites lobata, assembly GCA_942486035.1. Classification (NCBI taxonomy): domain Eukaryota; kingdom Metazoa; phylum Cnidaria; class Anthozoa; order Scleractinia; family Poritidae; genus Porites; species Porites lobata. Next base: position 543,755 of record CALNXK010000108.1, on the reverse strand, counting down.
AGGAAGTCTTAGTTTGTTCAAACACATTTATCCTGGGTACTTGGATCTTTCAGGTTAAGGGCACAAGGGTGTTTCATTTTTTAAGGAAACAACACATGTTTTGCATGTTTGTCTTATGCATACATAATTTATGATTGTTATAGAATGCACGAATGCCACACCCTACCCCCCTTTGACATTTTTAATGTTAACAGTGTCCTTCCCATTTATATGCAAGGTTTGATTGCAGTGTAAATTGCTCAGAGTAGAGAGCAAGAACCAAATCTAAAGATTCAAAATAGTCAGGGTGACTATTTTGCCAGACTTAACTGTTGCTGAAGAACAAAGTAAATGTTAATTAAATGTTTATCACAGTAGTCATGCCACTGTGACTAAATATGTTTTTTTGGTGTTCAGAAATTGAATCGCGCAGACGTGTTGGACAAGGCACACCTTTCTCCGGATGACAAAGCCAAAACAAAGGCTTTATTAGACCTACACAAGGCTATCCAGGAGAGTGAAGACAATGAAGAGGGGGCAGTGATCCACCACCCAGGTACATCAGGCCACTATGCTCAGAGAGGTCAAAGTTAAGAAACATCAATGCTGTTCTTGACGCCTTTTGTGAAGCTTGCATGTCAAAAAGGCAAAGAAAGAGCAGCTGGGAAAATAACCAGAGAGGATGATAAATACTTGTCAGACAGACCAGTACCAAATAACTGCCCCTCATGGGCAAGATGCCAACAATACCAAATTAGTGAAATGGCTACAGTGACCTCTACTATGATGGTCGTGGATCAGAGTCCTGAAGAGAGTATGTCACTGTTGCCCGTCAAATTTCAACTTTATGCAAGTGGCACCCAAAAGTCACTACAGGGCTTCTTGCTCATTTGGTTTTGTTGTTAGTAAAACGCAGGGAAGACTGAATTACTGCCCAAGGACGCCGTGTGCATGATGTCCAGAAAATGACCTTTAGCCGAAGCACAAAATGTGATGGCATAGGCGATTCTACATGAGTATAAAATTCTACTTTTCCCCTATTTTTCACTGGTTTAAAACCTATCATATTGTTTTACTCTTAATCAAGAAAGTATTTAACACTTCTAGTTCACTTTCTTCGGTTTCCGCTAGATAACCGGTTTTGCAAAATCAACGTATCATCAATGGTGGCCCCCCATTTCCCAAGATTTGGAGACTTCTTGTTTGTCATTTAGGTCGACTGTATTTGTGTTTCTCCCGTGTTCTTTGACATCCTTAGACAATATTCTTAGAGCCGTTACCAGACTGTCCCTGTCTTCTTCGACTGTTTTTTTGCGAAGTAAGAGTTCATCATATGAAGGAGTAAAGTCACGTTTTTCGAGCCGTTCGTTGAGTTTAACAAATTCTTGCTTAAGCTCATTAATAGCAACTGTCCTTGCAACCAGGACAGTAGTGGAAAGCTTTCCCCTCGCGATATACGTGTTCGTCATGATTCTGTTGAATCACCTCATTATCCCCACCATTAGGCAGATCATCCACAAGTTCGTCATCCGTTTGCTCTTGACCGACATTTTGTTCTTTCAAAACTTGCTCATTTGCATCAGTATTTAGATTTCCTCGCGAGAGAAGAGAAAATAGCTTCTTTCTAACCTCTTCTTGCTTCGTTCCTTGCACATTCAGGATTTTAGTTTTGGGATAAAACGAAAGTGTAACACCATTTGCCTTCAACACGAGAAATCCACCACTCTTGGACACAGAAGACCACTGCCCTGACAAACTGAGCTCATCGTTTACAAACGATTTGAGCTCGTTAAAGCCGCTCTGCCACTTAAATTTGCGACTATTTTTGTCTTCCTCAATAGAAAGTGGCTTGGAAGTGTATGGTCGGTTAAATTAAAAAAAAAGAAGAGCTCTCGCCTGCACGTGCTGCCGCCATGACGTGTTATGTAGGGCTATGTATGGCTATGTACAGATATGTAAGGCTATGTAGGGCTATATAGGGCTTTGTATGGCTATTTATTATATGGCTGAGTCTGTTTTCGCCATGATTTTGGTCAATTTTCGGTCTGTAACTTGCTATACGGACCAAAATTTCAAAGAAAATGCTCATTTGGGAGCTCTAAACTCTATGTATGGCTGGTATGGGTATGTTGGGTTTATGTAGGGCTATGTAAAGCTAGGTACGGCTTTGGAGGGCTATGTATGGCTATGTACGGCTATATATTGCTATGTAGGGCTATGTATGGCTATGTTGAGCTATGGAGGGTTATGTAGGGCTAATCTATGGTTTTGTATTGCCATGTATGGCTATGTTGGGGTATCTAGGGCTATGCACGGCTATGTATGGCTACGTATCGCTATGTAGGGCTATGTATTGCTATTTAGGGCTATGTAGGGCCATTATTTCCGTACTACACGCAAGCCAGTCCACCTTTAAGGAGGCACAGTGCCTCTGGGGAAAGTTTTGGCCGACTTGAGCCGCTACGTGGGCAAATAAATGGACTTCTTGGGTCTGATTCAGCAGTGACCTCGTCCTTCAGAAATGTTTTCGACTTTTCGTTTAACAATAGGACTGGGTTTTGGCTAATGACCCTTGGCCTTCTGCCGTAGATTGGAAACTCAAGGAGAACGGAAGTCAGCCACCGCGACAAATGCCTCACGTTTCTGTCAATATTCTCATCTATTGCTTGAATGAGCACCGCGTTATATTTTTGGCTTGGAATGCTCACCTGGAACTACAGCCGCCTAAGATACCATTGCTCGGTTATGGGACTGAAACACAATGGGTTCTGTCACCTTCCTATGTGTGTCCGCAAGCGGGGTCGGTCAGCGGTAAAGTAAATGGCGCTTTTTCTGGCGCTAAAAGGGCCAAGAGACACTCGTCGAGGTTAAAATATTATCCGAATAGTGTGGCTACTTTTCAGCTGTTAATGTGTGCTGGAGATATTGCATCAAACCCCGGCCCAGCTCTTAACATGTCCAAAAATGTCTGCTGCTATTTGTCCTTCCTGTGAGAAAACAGTTCGGAAAAATCAAAAGCGTGTCCTCTGCGAGGTCTGTATGCCACTAACACATGCCCGCTGTTCTGGAATTGCTGGCTTTTACGTAAAGCAAGTCCGTGCCGACACACCACTGACATGGACATGTGGCCAGAGTTTAGTATCCTTACTGCCTTTCCACACATGCTCTGAGCTGGATACAACCACTGACACTCCTCTTGACGCGAGTTTTGGTTGATAATATTCAAGAAATCCTCAGCTCCAACTGCAGTAATCTTTAAGTCATGCATCTTAGTACTCAAGCAATGACGTCAGCCTTCAATGAGTTTCTACTTACAATGAAGACCTATCCAAATGAAACTTAGTGAAACATGGTTGCGAGATCAAAAAGAACTGCTTGACTACTTGCCAATAGATGGGCATGCTACAGAATTTCGCCATCGTGTAGCCACAAAAGGCAGGGGAGTTGGTGCCTACATAAAGGAGAACGTTGCTTATAGACGCCGTTTTGATATTGAAAAACCTCAACCGGACCTGGAGCACTTATGGTTGGAGCTCCCAGGGAGAACAAAACACAGTAAACTGTTGCTTGAAGGTATTTACAGGTCAGATTTACTGATGACGGCTTCGCACTGGCTAGAGTGTTTCGAGGACTTGCTCAGTCATGTCACATCCTAATGGGATGGCATTGTGGTTCTTACAGGCGATATCAACTTTGATCTTATTGGTTGCCCTGACTCTCGTTACACGCTACAGCAATACCTTAGACATGTTTGGGCTAGAGTAAATTGTTACGAAGCCGACTAGAGTCACTAGGACCCCTCGAACACTGATTGATCATATTATTACTAACTACCCAATGCGCATTTCTGCCACTGATGTCATTCCTACCAGTATTGTAAGCGACCGCGATTCTCCGTTTGCCTGTATAAATGTGCGCGTCAAAGGGTATCAACCGTTCTACAAATATATCAGTAATATGAAAACTTTCGATGAGTAAGAATTTATTAGTGATTTGGATACGCTGTCTCTGAACATTGTATACTCTCAGGAGTCCTGGGACTTTTTCGGGGTGTCAGAAACACGTTGAAGGCAGTTATTCGTCGGGCTCGCGAAACCTTCACAAGGCCGGCGTTATCCTCTAATAAACCGAAGGAAGTGTGGCGTATTATCCACCGCATATTGAAACCTAACCAGCACCCTTGCGGCAGGATCCTGATAAGTTAAATTCATCCTTTGCTTGTACTGTAGAGAGAACTTTACCTGTTAGTAGTGACTTACCTTTCTGTCTTGAAGAACTAATTGAATCGCTACCAGATGATAGTCCTGCTAATTTCAAGGTCCAAGAAGTGTCCTACGGTAAGGTCCTGCGCGTGCTGAAATTGTTAAGACCTGACACGTCTACCGGCCCCGACGGTATCCCTGTCAAACTAAGTGAAATGGTGACTGATTCCATTGCTGGCCCCCTCACAGTTATTATCAACAACTGTATCAGGAAATACTATTTTCCTAAGGCCTGAAAAAAATGTGAGGATCAGTCCAATTCCTAAAGTAGATCAACCGAAGTCCGAGGAACACTTTCGTCCCTTTTCAATTCTCCCCACACCATGAAAAGGCTTTGAGAAACTTGTCGCGCTGCAGATGACCACCTTTTGTGAACCTGAATTAGTACTCTGCGATACAATTTCTAGCTTTCGTAAGGGACACTCGACCAATACTGTGCTAATGGATATGCGCGACGATTTGATAAGAGCGATGAAAAAAGGTGAGGTTACTCTCATGGTGCTGGTCGATTTCTCCAAACCTTTCGACACCGTCAACTACAAGGTTCTTATAACTAAGTTATCAACGCTTGGTTTCTCGAAGCCGTTTCTGCGCTGGTTGAATAGCTACTTGAGTGACCGGTCACATTTCGTACAGATCGATGATCGTACTTCTGAATCAGCGAACGTACTTTTCGGTGTGCCACAAGGGTCGATCCTCAGCCCAATGTTATTTAATCTCTACGTTTCCGATCTGCAAAGATCATCCCCCTTCCTCGATTATTTCATTTCAATACGCTGACGATACGACAATATACTCCAGCTGTCCAGCTCCTGAGCTACAAAGATGTGCGCAAGAACTAAACTCCACACTAAACACTGTGATCTCCTGGTCTAATGACTTCCATCTCGCACTTAACTCGAAGAATACAAAGACGATGTTGCTTTCCACAAGCGCGATGTCATGTCACGTGGAAATAGTTTAGATAAGAACCGACCAGCTATTACAATCTCAGATACTACATTAGAATATGTAAATGTAAGTAAGCTTCTTGGTGTCCATTTCCACCAGCATCTTAATTGGGATGAGCACGTGCAAGCACCCTGCAAGAGCTGTTACGGAACAATACAAATAATAAGAAAACTTAAGAACTTTGCTCGTTATAGACTCAGAAAGCACTTAGTGGAGTCACTGGTGCTGTCAAAACTTGACTATTCTGACACTGTCTATTACCCTTTGCCGGAATTTCAACTAAAACGTTTACAACGTATCCAGCTAGTGGCTGCTAGTTTTGTCCTGAATAGGTATGCAAATGGCATTAACGATATTGTTAAGATAGGGTGGTTACCAGTAATACATCGAAAAGATTTCCACGTTCTCAAACTCGTTCACCAGGCTTTGTACTTCCCCAGCTGGCCGTCTTACGTACCACTAGATACAGTTAAACATCTGCGATCTTTGCGGTCAGGCGCAACAACAAGATCAACTATACCAATGGAGAGGGGCACTTTTCAAGACTCTGCTGCCAACTTATTTCATGTTCATCCGGCAAATATTAGAAACTGTAGCGATTTCAAAGTATACTGTAGGGAAGTTAATGCCTGTCTATTAAGAGGCTGTCCGCGTAAGAACAGATAACGCAAATTTCGGTCTATCACAGATTGCCATGATTTTTTCAGTGGATGATAACTATCCTATCCCATGAAGAAATATCACATTGATTTGGACGAACTCAATTTTTTCTCTATATTACAGGAAGATTTTCTCGGTCACCTAAAGCTGGCCCGTTTGCCGTCAGAAGTGGTGCGATTTTGCTGAAACTTTAGGGCTCTGTCAAACCTACCTTACGTAGCCGAATATGACCCATTATTGACTCGGCGCGATAATGGGTTTTATGATGAGGTTGGGCATTATCTTATCTTTAAGTGCAAGCTGCAGAGGTGGATAGTCAAGATAACGATAGTTAGCTAGGCACCACACACAGAGCGGGCTATAAATTCGTGAGCTTCGCTATCGCTCGCCCCTTTTTCTGCCAACGCCGATCGTGAGCTGTTTAGCTTTTCAATAGTGAACTTATTTCTTTCTCCGAAGGAACAAGCCAACAAACAATCAGGCAAGTGCAATTTTTCCCCCACCCCTGTTTGTTTTTTGTATTCAGGTAGCTTTTCATTTTATTTTATTTTATTATTATTATTTTATTTCCTTCTTCTTGTTGGGGTGCCCTAGCTGAGGACTCTGTTTGTTTTTCCTTAGCGCCCGCTAATTTTCCAAAAATTTTCTTTAACCTCATGGCTAAATAGCGCGTAGTAATAATAGGGCACTCCTTTGTTCATCGCCTTAAGGCGTTTGTGCAGATAAAGAGGCACATGCAGGCTTTTAGCAGCCTTAGGGGTATGGCAGATATTTATTTTCATGGAGTTGGCGGCCGCACGATAGCAAAATTTCGTAAATTCGACTTTAATGTGGTGCGCCAACTGGTCCCAGATGTGATTATTTTGGAGCTCGGCTCCAACGATCTGGTTCAGCTGTTGCCGCAGACAGTGGGTTCAGAACTGGAAAGTTTAGTTCGGGAGCTGTACGAGATTGACTCTGTTCAATTTGTCGTCGTGGGGCAAGTTCTCCGTAGGCAAACACCGAACTCGCTCGAGTATAATTGTAAGGTAGGCAAGCTTCACCAATATCTTAAGGTTGTCCTAGAGCCGTTGCCTTTTTGTTATTATTGGCGGCATAGAGGTTTCTGGAAATCCAAAAGCGAACTCTTCTTACCCGATGGAGTCCATCTGAACAATTTAGGTAACTATAAATTTATGCCCAGCATTCGAGGGGCGGTTTTGCAGGCCTTAAAGTTAGTGGGTGCGTCCACAGTTTAGTCAATGCTGTGCCCTGTAGTGGCCAGTTCGATATTTAAATGGCGATGTTAAAATACATTTAGGTGATGCTGTGTCACATGTACATTTACAACTTCGCAGGCTATATCATATGTCATCAGGCATTTTAAATGATTTCTTGTGACATGTTTTGTACTTGACATATATGGCTATTTTGGTGTGTTACTCTCCTGGCGGCTATTGTTTACTACATTAGTGTGCCCAACTCACTAAAGCCATTATAGGACAAATGTCCTTTTTACAATGTCTCGGATTATTTTTTGTCATTATGTTGCCTGCTCTTGATTTGCACTTGACATTCTTTGGCTTCCGTTTTTTACTTGGAGCCTCGTTGGAGCGTGTTTAGCCCGACTTTCCTACGCCATTGTGGAATGTCTCGGATATCTTTTTCGCCACTTAGACGCGTTTCCGGCTCAATTTACAATCGCCATGGTCTCAATGAAAGCCCGCCAAAAACCAAGGGTATCACAATATTTTTAATTTTTGTTGGAGTAATATAGTGTACATTTTTCATAAGAATGCCTCCTAAACGAGCTGAAAGCGCCAGGCAGAAAAAAGACCAGCCCCTGCAGTCGCACCAAAACAACGCCGGGCAGAAAGTCGCCCTAATTCCACGACCCGGCCGGAGAGCTCAGCACAGCCACAGGAGTCCTCCTCGCAATTAAGCCCCACCGAGCTTGGGGCAATAATTTCACAAGCTATAACGGGCGCGTTGCAGTCAGTCGGCATCGTCCAAACAAACCTTGCTCCCGCGGAAAGGAATTCAAGAACGAACACCCAGCCCACACCCCAGCCCACCGTGGTTGAGGACGCCGCGTCAAAGGAAATCGAGGCATTGACGAACACCGTGGCTGCTGGTAGGCTAACTTTTCCGACTGAGAAACCAGAAGAAACGTTTTCGAGCGTCACTTTCGACGTCGAATCTTGGGTCTCAGATCGTGTCAAGGCAAAGATTTGGGCGAACGAATATGTAGATTTTGGGTCGCTCCTCACGGTGTCCCCAGACGAGTCAAAGTATCGTATAAATTCCCGTGTGAAATACCTCCATGGAATTCCATGGAAATCCATGGAAATCCACGGAAATCTGTGGAAATCCATGGAATTCCATGGAAATCGATGGAAATCCATGGAATTCCACGAAACTTCCATGGAGTATCCATGGAGTTCCATGGAATGCCATGGAGTTCCATGGAGTATCCCTTATGTTCCATGGAATGCCACGGAGTTCCATGGAGTATCCATGGAGTTCCATAGAATGCCATGGAGTTCCACGGAGTTCCATGAAGTAGTGATGGAGTTCCATGGAATGCCATGAAATTCCATGGAATATCGTGGAGTTCCATGGAATGCCATGGGGTTCCCTGAAGTACCGATGCAGTTCCATGGAATGCCATAGCGTATCCATGGAGTTCGATAGAATACCATGCAGTTTGTATGAGAAAATCCATAGAAATTCAGTAGTCAAGCAACTCGTCAACTTGTTAACCACATGTTCAAGTCTGCACTTTTTATTGGATAGAAAAATAGGAAACATTTGGAAGCTTTCTAAAAGAAAAATAGTGCGTTTAGTTTAAATTACACAGACAATGCAAAAGTATTGTTCACCGACGCTGAAAGTCCCAGTGTAAGAGATTTTATTGCTAACTATAAAGAGGAATGTTTTGTGTGCTTAATAAAAAAATGATCCTGTTGAAAAAAAATAAATATAAAAAATTATTTTTTAGTAGGGCTGTCTGCCATTTATCGATTAAAATCAGAGTTGCATTCAAAATATGAGATGACTGTTATTAACAACATGCAGTTGCTTCATAATGGCACAGTAGCGCTATTCCTACAGGACCCGTACACCAACGTGTACTTGCTATGACATACGGGATCAAGTCTCTACTTGAAATTTATATGAAATTTCTAAGTCTCTTGAAATTTCTGATCAACAAATTTCCATGAAAGTGTAAGTCTCTTCAACCACTGTTCCATTTTTAAGAAAAAAAAATTTCAGTGTTAAATTTTGAAAAGAAGAAAAATTCGATGTGGCAAGATTGAGAACCGATCCAGGGGCGTAGAATCCATAATTCGTAGCCTAACCACTCTACCACGGAGTAGTAACTCGCTGCTAGGTGGAGTTTGATTTTATTCATATAACAACAACCGTATTAAGCCCTAATTAGGGGCTAACCGTTTCGAGTCAGTGCTTAAATAGACCTCATCAGACGATGTATGGGTCCCGTACTTAAATAGCCAGTACTGGAAATGATTCCACTAGGCACATAACTCTTCTCGGTATCGAAGTGTGTTTTGGTTGAGAGCTAAGATTTTCCCTATTACTCGATTCCAACCTGATTGTTCAGATTGCTTTGTATGGAGTATTTTGGCGAACCTACACAAGCAATATTAGAGTTTTTTTGCCGCATCCGTGGATAGGCTAATCTGCTACACAGCCGTTTTTAGTGCGGAGGAGCGTTGCGCGACGACCCTAAGATCAGACTATGAATAGGCCTGCTGCCTTTTTTAAAAGGTTCCCTCACCTGGGAGAACAATGCAATATTTTCCTCTCACTGCTTTACTCTTCTACAGCGTCGGAATAGTACAATTAACACTGAAAGGGACCACAATTTAAAGCCTTTAAGGACAGACATCTCCACGATCGTGCCGTGATTTGACGTTATGTTTGGTGCTTGAACTGGCGTCCAGACCTCCCCGCTTAGTGACTTACGTGATCACGTGGAGCTTTTGAACCAATAGAAATGCGTAGATCAGTTTTCTTGGTTCGAATCTTTAGGCGGACTTCTGTGCAGTACGACAGTGTTGTGTAAACGGATTTTCTTAGCGATGAATGCATCCGAAAAAGATGTTCTTTTCAACGCAAAATATCACTTGTGAGGTTGCTCACATTTGGCTTCTTTCAAATCGACTTCGATTAAACAATGACTCAGCTGAATCGCACATTAAAGAGGAAGGTAAGCTTAATATGTACACAACTCGTGTTTGGTTGCTCAACTGAATTCGTCCGCTCGATTTATATGTCTCTGCTAGATTTAGAAGGGTGACTTTTCGGGTGCTGTTTATCGGTTTTAATATGTAGTTTCCATCTTTTTTGTTTATACAGATATGAATGTGGTCTTTCCTACAAATTGCCTTTGGAATCCTTTGGAATAATTACTACTTCTGGCAGAATTAGAAATCGAAGACTGTACTTCGATGGACTGCTTCGATGCATAAGAAGAAATATCATATTTAGAATTTTCATGCCTGCTACGTAAAAACTATGCAAGAGACTGATAAATTATAATTGTGGCTGACGCCGTTTCTTCCCAAGGATTAGGTAGGACTTTGCTATAACTAAATACCATAGTGGTTCTCATCGAGGAAATAAGTAGCACTTCGCTTTTTCGTCGCATTAAATAAAGCCATGTTTAAGTCTTACATACTGACGGTTTATGCATTCAAGTATTAGCTCATTTTTTTTCTCTCAATTATGCATCTGGTCGCCTGTTACTTTTCTTAAACACCAGGCCAAGATTCCTTGCTTTATATTAAATCTAAATTTTTCATTTAAGCTACTTCAATATGATTGCTGCATTCTAAACTGCAATGTATATAGTCACAAGTAGACATTAATTTGTTAAGCTACAGTATGTCAAATTTTCCTCCAAAAGCATGTTAAGTTTTGATTGATGTCTTTAAAAAGAGATTTATGCGGTCCTTTTATTGATTAAATAAATTGCAGTGGACCAAAATCTGTTATGTATTCCATTTGATTCACTGGATATTTTAAATGTCTAATTCCTGTGAATTCCATGAAACTCCCTGGAGATCCATGGAATAATCGATGGAGTAGTTTCTATGGAATTGCATGGAACTTTTCCATGGAATTCCATAGAAAATGTCCTAATCCTCCATGGAAAATGTCGATGCAGAAATATCCATGGAAATTGGTGCCCTAATGTTTTCCATGGAATTCCATGGGAAATGTCCTAATCCTCCATGCAAATATTTTCCATGGAAATCTATGGAGAAATTTCCATGGAATTCCATGGAAATTGATGTCCTAATCCTCCATTGAATTCCATGGAGAATTTTCCATGGAAATCCATGGAGGTTTTTCACGCCGGATCTGTCACGGATGATCACGATCACCCTAGTCTTTGCCTTGAGCACGTTAAAACAAAGCGGCGTAGCTTAACTATCGACCAATGGCTGACCGCGTTTAATGTATTCGTAGCTGTTTATACAATTAAGACTCCTAGTGCGATAAGCTCCCTAATGAAGTATTGTGAGGTGGTTCGGGACATCGCAGCAAAGCAAGGTAATTGGCGTTATTATGACGAACAATTCCGATTTCTTCGTCAATCAAAACCGGACAGATACCCTTGGGACAACGTAGCTTGGGAATGCCTTACATAGCTCCCTTACCACCTCTCGGCCAAACTCTAACAATGATTTTCGAACCCGTCGGCCCAACCAGCGTCCCTTTCAGTCTTTTCCCAAGGGAGTGTGTTGGCGGTTTCATGCCGGACAATTCTGCAGGGGATGCAATTTTTAAACACTCCTGCTTTAAATGTGGATCTGTCCACCCAGCGTCCCAATGTACCGCTACCAGATCTAACACAAACAACCGTCCAGCACCAAACCTGCCCTTCGGGAGTGACAGTCAGGGACGAGCTTCTGTTGAGCCGCCGGCCAACCCCGGTAAAGCCCGTCCAACTCGCGTTTTACCTTAGGGGTTATAATAACTCCATTTCCGACTATCTTATACAAGGCTTTGTTCACGGTTTTTCCATACGATATTTAGGTTCTTTAATTGCAATGCGATCCCAAAATCTTAAAAGTGCCAAGGACAATCCGACTAGCGTGTCTGAGAAGTTGTCTAAGGAGCTCACAGCAGGCATAATTGTAGGTTCATTCGACGTACCACCTTTCGACCCCTTTAGGGTATCCCCCCTGGGCATTATTCCCAAAAAGTCTCCGGGCGAATTCAGGTTAATTCACCATCTCTCCTACCCGGCGGGGTCATCGGTTAACGATGGTATCCCTAAAGAGCTAGCCACTGTGAGATATGCAGCCATTGATGATGCCATTCGTCTTATTAAATCGTTAGGGAAGGGCTGTTTTCTGGCGAAAACAAACATTAAATCAGCTTTCCGAATTATTCCCGTATCCACCCACGATTTTCCGTTGCTCGGCATGGAATGGCAGGGAAAGTTCTATTTTGACAAATGCCTTCCCATGGGGTGCTCCTCGTCGTGTAATATATTTGAAACCTTCAGCACTGCGTTAGAATGGATCGCTATGAACAAACTAAACGCGTCGGCGGTCATACACATTTTAGACGACTTTATATTTATTGCGCCCTCTAAAGAAAAATGTCAAGGAGCTTGGGGGCTTCGAAGCTCGCCTGTCAGACTTGGGCTGGGGCGGCAATTCTCCCATTTCAAACGGAGCAGTTGTTTAGGTACCTCTTATTTGAACTCGAAAGGTCTCTAGGAACATGTCAGAAATCGGCCTGGTGTTCCCCCTTTTTGCCTTTTCGTGTTGGGATCTTGTCTTGCGTGCGTGGCCGCGGCTTTGGTTGGGACTCGCCACAGAATGTGGCTTGCGGCTAATTTTGGACCCAACTTAATTCACTGAATCAAATAACTGTCGTGTTAAACTAAGCGATGATTCTCGGTTAACGTGACACTTTAGAACTTGTAATTGGTTTGTAATAAACGCAACTTGAGTGGCCAAATTATTCCAAATATGTGTCTCCTTCATTCAGTGAATCCTGGCTGCGTGCACGAACGCAATTATAAATATTTCAGTCTATTGTCTATATAGTTGGTATAACTGAGCCGCTCTCGGCATAAAAGCTGATTATTTTACACACAAAAGTTTTAACTCTGATTCACAGTGTCAAGGTTTAATGGCTGCATTCTGTGGAAAGCTGGCTGAGATATGATTTTTTTTAAAATGACCTTTAATTTGCTGAGCAGGAAAAGTAATCTGCATAACTAGAGCTGAACTGTAATTTCGCAAAAGTGGCACCTGACCCAGACTCAAATCTATGATAAATCAGAAGTACTAAGACCAGTCTACTTCTTAAAACAATAAAATTTGTGGGCACTCTTCTCTGCGCTCTGTACAAAGGTCCGTTAATGTTACAAAATTCGCCATTTTGGCAGTAAAGCTTGAATTGTAACGGTCCACATTTGATCGACTAATTTCCACAGTTTAAACGTTTCTAGTTATCACCAAATGTCATTAGACCCTTTAAATGATGGACTTTTGAAAACATGAGGAGAAAACTTGGTAATCGCTTTTTCTTGGTTTTTTCCCTTGTCGACTATCAGAACGCGACTTCATTCTCCGTATGCAAATTACCCTTAGATGCGTTGTTTCAAGAAATTGACAGGAAACATAACTGCTTGTATTTCACATTTTTAAGGGAAAATATCTCTTCTTTCCACGGAAAAACACGAACGATATATGACTTAGAATCCCCTTAGGTCTGTTTCTTTTACGAGGAAGAGGCAGTAGAAAAAGATATGTTCACACAAATTAAGATAATTTAATTACGGAATGTGGCCCGTCACGCACTCCCCGAGAGTGGCCGTGTATCGATCAGTTCTTTTATCTGATTATATTTTTTCTGAAGTGATACAGTCGACTCCCGATAATTCGAACCTTCAAGGGATACAGAAAAACTTCGAGTTATCGGGAGTTCAAGTTATCGGGGGTAAAATTTTATAAAAAATGTTCTGAAGGGAAATGAAAATTGCTTCGGGTTAGCGGGAGGTTCGAGTTATAGAGGGTTCGAGTTACCGGGAGTCAACTGTAGTTATTGATAATCATACAATTTAATCACTGTTAATTCCGATTCTTTACTGGGTGGGAAATACCGTGCTGTTGTATTTATTCATTCTACGACCGTTTCAACTGAGTCAGTATCCCCGGGCGCCACCGCGAGGATAGGGTTTAATATGACAGCCGATAGTATAATACACGACAATTAGCTACAAAGTACAGTCGACTCCTGAAAATTCGAACCTTCAAGGGAAAAACTGTTCTGAAGGGAAATGAAAATTGCTTCGGGTTAGCGGGAGGATCGAGCTATAGAGGGTTCGAGTTACCGGGAGTCGACTGTAGTCACTTGGACACGGCCACTCTTATTCACGAGTACTAGCACAATATTTTCAATTACAGAATTAACAATAAATATTTTGGAAATAGCTCGCAAACAACTTCAGACATACCGTGCGACACCACAGGACCACATCTGCAAAGTCCTTTAATTATAAGCAGCATACTCATTTCCTAGATCCCTAGTTAACTATAGGCTACCCTACAAACTTTAGGGTGGTATTAACAGAGCATTATCGCCAATTAACAACATTTCAGTAAAAACGAGGAATGTACGCAGAAAAAGGCACAGTTATTATTTACGGTCCGTCTCCTGTTAAATCCCAAAAGTTTTTGCCTGCTGTTAATCACACTAAATTAAGGATCCCTATGTTCACTCCTGAGCTGATGGAGAAAAGCAAGTGCCATCTTGTATGAAAGACGAAAGTTTGTCAATTAGGTATCCTTTTCTTTCCCTAGATTTGAATGGTATTTTAAAGTGACACAAGATTTTTTTAGCATTATCACGTTGAACTGACTAGGTTGTTCTTCCTTTGACATACACATAGGTTGAAAGCTTCTGGTTGAGGGTGTTGTGGTCGCAATTCTTCAGCGATTTCTGCAACAAGCTTTTACCTTTCGAACTCCTCGTCTTCTTGCAACTGATCTCTATGGTCAAGTTCAACTTGTATACACTTAGGACTATGTTTACGTGTTGACTCAAACGGGCCTAGAGTCCAACATGGGCTGGCAATAGGTGAGCACGGAATTGGAACGGGGGTGGGGGGAACTCCCTATGATGGCCTATACGGGGAGGTTCCGCCCGAAAGGAGTATCTTTTTCAGGCTTCAGGTATATGAAAGGATGGGCATTTCACTAGATGAAGTACATAAAAGGGTGAGTGCGCTTATTGCAGCCTTAGCAGCATCTTTGGCGGTTCTTAAAGAAAAAAGAACTAAGTTTAAGAACTTAAGGAAAAAGTAGAAGGACTTAATTTTTCAGAAATTAATATAAACGGGAGAAATTTCACCCTCTTAAGTACAATGAAATGCTTGTAAAAGTAGAGGTGGAACAGTGGGGAGAGAGGGTGGATGGTAAAGTAGGTTAAATACGGAGAGATGAGATGGAGCACATTGTTCAAGAGGGTATAAATAAAAAAAACAGCAATCGGGAGGCATTTTTGAAGACTTCATGAAAACGTTATCAAAACAAGAAATATAAAGTTGAATTGAACACTAAGGTACTTTTAAGTCTCACTAATTTTTACAAAACCAGAGACATGTTTTAAACACTGTTTAAGGTCAAAAAAATTATTTTTATTGCAAGAATGAAATACTTTTTATACACGTGAACGACACCTCCACCACAATCACTCCTAGCCTCGTCCCCAGGACATTCTTCTTAGAAAATGCCAGGGGCGGGAAAGCCCTGGGGACGAGGTTGAATCCTGACTCCGTGTAGAAAGTCCTTTTTTCCCATTGATAATGCTCTTCAAACAATCATCAGAAAACTATCTTTTACAACACTCGGATTAACCGGCATGTATATTATTTTAAAGGTACTGAATTGATTAGGGCAAGCTACACGGTTGTCAAAAAAATAGAAATAACAAAAACTATCTTTGCAAGCTCAAATAAACTGGAAACGAACTTCAGAAAACATCGCAAGATAAAATGTTAAATACAGAAATTAGAATATCTCTGTACATTAAGAAAATTTTTTGCATGAAGAAGAAAAAAGAATGATACTTACGTGTCAATCTTTATTTAAACACGGTAAAATCCTGATGGATTTTACCGTGTTTAAATAAAGATTGACTTGACTTGACTTGACTTGTGATGGACCAAAGCTTTGACTTATTTCGCTGGCTATCTGGAAATTTACGACATGCCTTCCTGCGACAGAAGTTATTTTGCTAGTATGATCCAGAGTGTGACCGGGGTATTGACAAGACCTTAGGCTCGATTTCCGCCTTCTCCCCGTCCGTTGGGGGCTAGTTTTCCAGAACAGCGGCTTACAATCGAACCTAACAAGACCTTGGCGCTCGCAAAAACCTGCCAAGTATGTGTCTATGCCTTGGGCAGATTGTCATTTTAGTGTTAGCCTGTGTACACACTACATCCCCCCGCGCCCTCGGAGAAGGGGCCCCTTCTCGATTTTTCCTGAGGGGAGGTGGGTCTGTACACAGGCTATTTAGTGTCTGTGCCTTGATATCATCCATGCACTCTGTGACCAAGACATTTTCCTCCACACCCCTACTGGGACCTCACTCTGTCTACGATCTCGCGGAAGAACTGCTTGACATGGAAATAGGCAAAAAAGCCATTTTTCACAATTGATCTCTTCGGCCATTTCCTTGACATAATTATATTTGAAACTGGCACCTGTTCCATTATAATTCAATCAGATTGAAACCACAACAAGATCATCGTTGGAATTCGGATGCTATACCCTAACAAAAACTAATAAGGTACTCCCTTTTGGGTTTATTCACTGAAAAAAGGAACCATTTTTCCCGTTTCATTCTGCTACCGATAAACGCTTTAAAGATCTTTGAATGAAAGTGAAATTTACTGCTAATTTAAGATAGAAAAAGGGGAGGGGGCATTTTTTTTAACATAGTGCCATGTACAAAGATCTGCCTTCTCCTGATAAGCAAGTATCATAATAAAGCTTTCGACGTTAACGCTATTTTTTAAGGCACGCGAAAAAGAGTGCCCAAAAATTTTCGTGTGTTGACAAGAGGACTTACCTTGCAAGTGAACTCTTATTTGTTATTATTATTAATGACTATTATTTAAAAAAAGATGATAATATTATAGAATTGATCGACACGACGCTATTGTTTTCTAATCGACCATCCCTCTTTTGGAATGCATGACAGGCCACAGTAATTGAATTATTTTAAGTCACGCAAACACATATCATGATATATTATTCAGCTGCTTCTTCCTCGTTAAAAAAAAAGACCTTAAAGAGATTCTCAGTCATGCTTTGTGTTTTTCTGTGGAAAGGAGAGTTATTTTTCCCCTTAGAAATGTGAAATGTAAGGATTATATTTCCTGTCAATTTGTTGAAACAACGCATCTGAGGCTAATTTGCATACGGAGAATGAAGTCACGTTCATCCTCTCCAAGAAAAAGACCCAAGGAAAAGCGATTACTAAGTTTTCTCCACATGTTTTCAAACGTCCAACATTTAAAGGGTCTAATGACATTTAGTGATAAGTAGAAACGTTAAAACCGTGGAAATTAGTCGATCAAATGCGGACCGTTACAATTCTAGCTTTGCTGTCAAAATGGCGCATTTTGTAACATTAACGGAACTTTGTACAGCGCGCAGAGAAGAGTGCCTACAAATGTTATTGTATTAAGAAGTAGACTGGTCTTAGTACTTCTGATTTATCATAGATTTTAGTCTGGGTCAGGTGCCACTTTTGCGAAATTACCGTTCAGCTCTAGTTATGCAAATTACTTTTCTTGCTGAGCAAATTAAAGGTCATTTAAAAAAAAAATCATATCTCAGCCAACTTTCTACAGAATGCAACCATTGAACGTTGACACTGTTAACCAGAGTTAACACTTTTGTGTGTAAAATAATCAGCTTATTCGGCTATGTAAGCTAGGTTTGACAGAGCCCTAAAGTTTCAGCAAAATCTCACCACTTCTAACGGCAAACGGGCCAGTTTTAGGTGACGGAGAAAATCTTCCTGTAATATAGAGAAAAATTGAGTTGGTCCAAATAAATGTGATGAAAGTGTTGACAAGCCTACACGACTCCTGCAGTTAGCGGATGAATAAATTCTAATAAAGCCTTCATAGCTTAGCTTTAACTAGGATGTCCTTTAGGGATTTTCCCTTACGGTATGAGGTGATGGGGGGCTCCTTAAAGATTTCTCTCAGTTGCGATTGGTTTTCTATAAGGTGCCATTTCCCCATAAGTGTGTCCTTTAGGTTAGGCAAAGCCGGATGGTATTGTGTTACAAAGGGCAATATTTTCTTAGGTGCGGTTTTGTTTTTCTGCGCTAGCGACATTTCTCTATCAGAGAATTTAATCTCTGAAAGGTGTTTTTCTACAATTCTAGCTGGGTAATCTCTATTCTGCAGGCGTGTTTTGAAATTACTCATGTTTTCCTCAAAAGTAAATTGAGAGGAATTTGTTCTCAGAAGCCTTAACGCTTTTCCTTTTATAAAGCCTTTCGTGACGCCTGGTGGGTGACACGAATAGAAATTCGTGTATTCTTCGTTTTCACTGTCACGCAATAAACACGGCACAAAAAAATACATTTGAAACCGTCAAGTGGAAGAAGCCAAGAAAATGAAATGTTATAAAAGACTAATATATAAACAATTTGTCCAAATCTCAGGTCTTTGTGGCCCACAGTTTCTGAGTTAGTTGCCGAAACATTTCACGCACCTTTGTAGAGCTTTGTATGGAGACGCCATATTGGTGGACAGAAACTGTCCACCAATATGGCCGCCGGAAATCAACAAAAACATCTGGAGTTCACTTTTTCTATAAAAGCTCCTCCTTTTCACTTGAGAACTAGCATACTTGCGCATAAACATATCTTCTAATACTTGAAATGGTTAAACTGCTGAAAATCAAGCGGAGAGACTTTTTTCAAGGAGATAGCATTCCTATTTTGGTGTCACGCACCGTGAAAACTCGGAAGTTCAAACTGCTGTATTTTCGAAATGAAACATGCTTCGGGGCTGGAAACTTGTACAAAGATTTATTTCCTATTAATCTTCAACCTAGTGTAAAAAAGAATTCGTAAAACCTCGCTTTTTTGACTTTGCAATCTGATGACGTCACCGTGAAAACCATCAATTGAAAGGTTTCTCTAGCTTTGAAATGCGTTCGCACGTCAAGAATATAGATTCCTTTTGGAATCTGTCACCTTTGTACACTTTCGTGTCTAAGAATGTGGTTTCTGTTTCTGAGATTTCAGCCGTGAATTTGATCGTTGGGTGAAAACTGTTTGCCTTTACAAGGAAATCCTCTATTTTGTCTCTGCTTGTGTTCCACATAGATATGACGTCATCTATGAATCTTTTCCAAAAAATTGGTTTTGTGGTGCTTTGTCTGAGTATTTCTTTTTCTATTTTGGCCATAAATATGTTAGCAAAAGCTACGGCCATTTTCGTTCCCATGGCTGTTCCATGAGTTTGAAGGCAATCTTTTCCATTGAATTGGAACGAGTTTTCTTGTAGAATCAGACTTAGCATTTCTCTTAATTACCTGGTAGGAATGGGAGGGTTTTCCGCATAGAATTCTTCGTATGCTCCGCATACAGTGGTAATACCCTCCTCCTGGGGTATGTTCGTGTAGAGGCTGGTGACGTCCATTGAGACAAGAATTGTACTTTTAGGCAGTTTAGTCTTCTCGATGAAATTAAGAAAGTCTGTTGTATCTTTGAGATACGAGGCTTGTTTTTGTGCTATTGGCTGAATGAGGTGGTCAACAAAAGCTGAGATTCTTTCTGTAGGGCCGTCACACCCTGATATGATAGGTCTACCGACAGGTGTCGGTTTGTGAATCTTTGTGAGTGTGTAAAGTACTGGTATTCGTGGAGGATCGGGTGTAAAGGAAAGCCATTTAGCCGTCATGTCGTCTATGTGGCCTTCTTGAAGTAGTGATTGAATCAATCGGTGAACCTTTATGGCTGTGGTGCCAACCATAGGGTTGTGTAAGGGTCGGTAGTTATGTATATCATCAATTTGGACTTGACCCTCGTTAAGTTTATCTGTTCTGTTCATTATGACGGTTGTGGTTCCCTTATCGGCTTTTTTATCACAATGTTTTAGTCATGCGATAGTTCTTTTAGAGCTTTTCGCTCCCCCTGTGACAGGTTGTCTTTCGGCTTGTTCAATTTGATATTAGCAAGCTCAAATTTGACTTCTTCTAGGAAGGTCTCAAGAGCAACTGAGGGCTGGACTGGTGGGTCCCAGTCTGACTTGACGTGGAAAGGATGAGGTTCTTTATCTGTACCGTGAAATATGTATTTAAGGCGCATTCTTCTGGCAAATTGACTGAAGTCATTAAGTAGCTGGCGCCTGATAATGTTTTCTCTTGTCCCGGGAGTGGGAATGAATTTTAAACCACGGGATAGCAAGGTAATTTGCTCGTCTGTCAACTGTGAATTTGACAGGTTTTTGATATGCTGGTTGCGTGACTTAATGTTGTTTAGAAAGCGCTTTTTCTCTTTGATTTTCCTCCTCTCGGTTCTTTTGCGGCTTTTAACCGCTTTGTTGTCAGTTCTGTTTCTTTTCCCTTCTTCCCTTATTTCTAAAGGGTAAGATAAGACAACAGGATAAGATTCACTTTTTTTATTGTTTGCCTGTGCTCTCATTTGTTCCAGCAATGTATCGACCTCTCTAATCTTAGCTTTCAACACTTCGGCTAGCTCGTTTTCGTTCTTATCTTTGCTCGTATTTCTATTCCTAGCCGGCGCTTTGCGGGAAGACTGGTTGGTTTCTTGATGACTTCTGCGAGACTGAGCTTGTTCGATCTTTCTGTACTTATTCTTAAGTCTATCTACGCGCCTGTAGTGAGATTTCACGAGGGCTCCTACAAGGGCCTGTTCGGCTTTCTTTCTTATGGAGTTTATGTCTTTCTTAAAGTCCTCGTCTAGCGTGATATTCGCCCTCGCATTGTACCTTAAAGTCTTAGGGCATGAGCCCTTCTCTAGGTGATTGTTCAGCAGACTGATAGAGTTTGTGGAGCTTTCTATTTTCTCCTGGATGGAGTTTAGCTCTTCTTCATGCCGTGATTTCTTCCTATCGGAGCTGCCGTTAGTTTTGGCGGACTTTGGTGGTTCTTCTCTTCGGCGCTTCCTGCCTCCGTCGTTCCTCGTTTTCTCAGAGCCTGTAGGCTCTTTGGTTTTCTGCTCACTTGGCCTCTTCCTGCTCATTTGCTCGTTCGTTGTATCCCTCTTACGTTCCTGTCTTTGGGCGTTTGGGATACTGTCATCCGCGAACTGCAGGAGTCGTGTAGGCTTGTCAACACTTTTATCAGTGTTTGACTATTAATGGACTTGCCCCGTTCTGCTTCGCATCAGAAAACCACGCTTTCCACGCTGACGGCAAGTTCTAACATCTTTCTAGAGCAAAAGACCTACATTGCAGAACAACATATATGGCTCTACAAGAAGATACTCTTGCCTGAAAATTAACATTCATATCTGGGAAGCCACACGTTAGCCTTCTTCAAGAACCGAAACACACAGACTTTAGCTGACAAACGGATCGAAATCCTCTCTACGCCATTGGCTGAGCTTCTAGAGACCCCATTGGTTCAATCCAGGAACCAATAGAAAAACTGGCGGGATTTTTCGATCCAAATACCGGTCAAAGGGGATATATAAACTCAAAACAGCATAATCTTCACTGACTGCTAACAGAACTATCAGTGGCAACTGACGAGATTCCTTTTAGAATCGAAACTGCAGTCTTGCCTCAGCAATACTCTTGTGAAATGGCAGCAACCAAACTTACTGCTGACGGTCTTCTATCGACCGAAGAGTCAGATCCTGTTAATGAGGACACTAGAATGGACACCGATATAACTTACGAAGAAGAGGACGCCCTCCTGTCCGAAAATCGAGATGAAGACGTTGGTTTTAGCGATGACAGTATCCCAAACGCCCAAAGACAGGAACGTAAGAGGGATACAACGAACGAGCAAATGAGCAGGAAGAGGCCAAGTGAGCAGAAAACCAAAGAGCCTACAGGCTCTGAGAAAACGAGGAACGACGGAGGCAGGAAGCGCCGAAGAGAAGAACCACCAAAGTCCGCCAAAACTAACGGCAGCTCCGATAGGAAGAAATCACGGCATGAAGAAGAGCTAAACTCCATCCAGGAGAAAATAGAAAGCTCCACAAACTCTATCAGTCTGCTGAACAATCACCTAGAGAAGGGCTCATGCCCTAAGACTTTAAGGTACAATGCGAGGGCGAATATCACGCTAGACGAGGACTTTAAGAAAGACATAAACTCCATAAGAAAGAAAGCCGAACAGGCCCTTGTAGGAGCCCTCGTGAAATCTCACTACAGGCGCGTAGATAGACTTAAGAATAAGTACAGAAAGATCGAACAAGCTCAGTCTCGCAGAAGTCATCAAGAAACCAACCAGTCTTCCCGCAAAGCGCCGGCTAGGAATAGAAATACGAGCAAAGATAAGAACGAAAACGAGCTAGCCGAAGTGTTGAAAGCTAAGATTAGAGAGGTCGATACATTGCTGGAACAAATGAGAGCACAGGCAAACAATAAAAAAAATGAATCTTATCCTGTTGTCTTATCTTACCCTTTAGAAATAAGGGAAGAAGGGAAAAGAAACAGAACTGACAACAAAGCGGTTAAAAGCCGCAAAAGAACCGAGAGGAGGAAAATCAAAGAGAAAAAGCGCTTTCTAAACAACATTAAGTCACGCAACCAGCATATCAAAAACCTGTCAAATTCACAGTTGACAGACGAGCAAATTACCTTGCTATCCCGTGGTTTAAAATTCATTCCCACTCCCGGGACAAGAGAAAACATTATCAGGCGCCAGCTACTCAATGACTTCAGTCAATTTGCCAGAAGAATGCGCCTTAAATACATATTTCACGGTACAGATAAAGAACCTCATCCTTTCCACGTTAAGTCAGACTGGGACCCACCAGTCCAGCCCTCAGTTGCTCTTGAGACCTTCCTAGAAGAAGTCAAATTTGAGCTTGCTAATATCAAATTGAACAAGCCGAAAGACAACCTGTCACAGGGGGAGCGAAAAGCTCTAAAAGAACTATCGCGTGACTAAAACATTGTGATAAAAAAGCCGATAAGGGAACCACAACCGTCATAATGAACAGAACAGATAAACTTAACGAGGGTCAAGTCCAAATTGATGATGTACATAACTACCGACCCTTACACAACCCTATGGTTGGCACCACAGCCATAAAGGTTCACCGATTGATTCAATCACTACTTCAAGAAGGCCACATAGACGACATGACGGCTAAATGGCTTTCCCTTACACCCGATCCTCCACGAATACCAGTACTTTACACACTCCCAAAGATTCACAAACCGACACCTGTCGGTAGACCTATCATATCAGGGTGTGACGGCCCTACAGAAAGAATCTCAGCTTTTGTTGACCA
This sequence comes from Porites lobata, assembly GCA_942486035.1. Taxonomy (NCBI): domain Eukaryota; kingdom Metazoa; phylum Cnidaria; class Anthozoa; order Scleractinia; family Poritidae; genus Porites; species Porites lobata. The sequence goes on along the minus strand of CALNXK010000108.1, from coordinate 520,404 downwards.
CCTCATTCAGCCAATAGCACAAAAACAAGCCTCGTATCTCAAAGATACAACAGACTTTCTTAATTTCATCGAGAAGACTAAACTGCCTAAAAGTACAATTCTTGTCTCAATGGACGTCACCAGTCTCTACACGAACATACCCCAGGAGGAGGGTTTTACCACTGTATGCGGAGCATACGAAGAATTCTATGCGGAAAACCCTCCCATTCCTACCAGGTACTTAAGAGAAATGCTAAGTCTAATTCTACAACAAAACTCGTTCCAATTCAATGGAAAAGATATCCTTCAAACTCATAGAACAGCCATGGGAACGAAAATGGCCGTAGCTTTTGCTAACATATTTATGGCCAAAATAGAAAAAGAAATACTCAGACAAAGCACCACAAAACCAATTTTTTGGAAAAGATTCATAGATGACGTCATATCTATGTGGAACACAAGCAGAGACAAAATAGAGGATTTCCTTGTAAAGGCAAACAGTTTTCACCCAACGATCAAATTCACGGCTGAAATCTCAGAAACAGAAACCACATTATAAGACACGAAAGTGTACAAAGGTGACAGATTCCAAAAGGAATCTATTGTTGACGTGCGAACGCATTTCAAAGCTAGAGAAACCTTTCAATACACGAATTTCTATTCGTGTCACCCACCAGGCGTCACGAAAGGCTTTATAAAAGGAAAAGCGTTAAGGCTTCTGAGAACAAATTCCTCTCAATTTACTTTTGAGGAAAACATGAGTAATTTCAAAACACTCCTGCAGAATAGAGATTACCCAGCTAGAATTGTAGAAAAACACCTTTCAGAGATTAAATTCTCTGATAGAGAAATGTCGCTAGCGCAGAAAAACAAAACCGCACCTAAGAAAATATTGCCCTTTGTAACACAATACCATCCGGCTTTGCCTAACCTAAAGGACACACTTATGGGGAAATGGCACCTTATAGAAAACCAATCGCAACTGAGAGAAATCTTTAAGGAGCCCCCCATCATCTCATACCGTAAGGGAAAATCCCTAAAGGACATCCTAGTTAAAGCTAAGCTATGAAGGCTTTATTAGAATTTATTCATCCGCGAACTGCAGGAGTCGTGTAGGCTTGTCAACACTTTTATCACATATTATTCAGCTGCTTCTTCCTCGTTAAAAAAAAAAGACCTTAAAGAGATTCTCAGTCATGCTTTGTGTTTTTCTGTGGAAAGGAGAGTTATTTTTCCCCTTAGAAATGTGAAATGTAAGGATTATATTTCCTGTCAATTTGTTGAAACAACGCATCTGAGGCTAATTTGCATACGGAGAATGAAGTCACGTTCATCCTCTACAAGAAAAAGACCCAAGGAAAAGCCATTACTAAGTTTTCTCCACACGTTTTCAAACGTGCAACATTTAAAGGGTCTAATGACATTTAGTGATAACTAGAAACGTTAAAACCGTGGAAATTAGTCGATCAAATGCGGACCGTTACAATTCTAGCTTTGCTGTCAAAATGGCGCATTTTGTAACATTAACAGCGCGCAGCGAAGAGTGCCTACAAATGTTATTGTATTAAGAAGTAGACTGGTCTTAGTACTTCTGATTTATCATAGATTTTAGTCTGGGTCAGGTGCCACTTTTGCGAAGTTACCGTTCAGCTCTAGTATGCAAATTACTTTTCTTGCTGAGCAAATTAAAGGTCATTTTAAAAAAAATCATATCTCAGCCAACTTTCTACAGAATGCAACCATTGAACGTTGACACTGTTAACCAGAGTTAACACTTTTGTGTGTAAAATAATCAGCTTATTCGGCTATGTAAGCTAGGTTTGACAGAGCCCTAAAGTTTCAGCAAAATCGCACCACTTCTAACGGCAAACGGACCAGTTTTAGGTGACGGAGAAAATCTTCCTGTAATATAGAGAAAAATTGAGTTGGTCCAAATAAATGTGATTGTTACGCCGCAAAATGCAATAATCGCCGCAAAATGTAATATTAACGCAAAATGTAATACTAACGCAAGATGTAATAACATTGACGCAAAACGTAATAAAATTTTCAACGCAGAATGTAATAATCTTTCAACGCAAATTGTAATAACTTTTCTAACGCATAATGTAATAACGCAAAATGTAATAATTTCCGAATAACGACGTTCATGCTATTTCAAAATCGGTATTGTTGCTCAGTCATCGGTAGTAGCGAATTCAGGTCTTCAATTAAATTATAACCTATTATTATTGATATTAATATTAATATTAATATTATTAATGATATTAATATTACTATTAATATTTATTATTATTATTATTTTTATTATTATTATTGCTAATATTAAAATGAAACAGTTGAAATGAGGAGATGTAATCATCTTTTAGGGAACCGAATGGGACGTTTGTTTCCGCTGATTTGAACGTAATACAGGTCCCAATACAGTGCCCACCTACCCGTCCTAAGCCAACATTTCGCCCTAAGTGAGAAATAAGTGTTAATGATGGCTTAGAGGAGGGGTATTTAGACAGTTTCCCATAATTATCCAAAAATTTTAACCCAAACCAAATTACCCATACACCCTCCCCCCTCAAGTGGTCAAAAATGGTCGGCCCTAAAACTGACGAAATTGCGCACTTTTTATGGATCTCCCAGTTCAAGATTTAGTGCCGTCAACTCTAAGCCAATGGCGATTGCGTTTCAGAGCAAATTCAAGGTTTCGTTTAGCGTCAAATGCGTTTCCTGATATTGAGTCGGTCGGTCGAATTGAAAAAAAAAAACCTAAAAAACAAAATCACAAGAAGTCTCGGAATAGGAGGCCCTGGTACCCCAAGACGACGTTAAAAGTTAACATGCACATATTTGGATTAACAAAATACACAATATACTGTAAAAAATGTTTATGTCTTTGTTCCTGTTTTTCTCTATGCTGTTACTATGCTCATTTTTCAGATTAAAAGAATTATTTCAAGTGAAAAATGGTTTATAAAAAATGCGTTACTGGGCTAACTAAAAAAATTTTACGCAATCTTTTCTAACTACCTTAACTACTACAACTACCTTACAAGGCAAACTGATTTGACTTTGCAAAGCTTGGAAACTTCACCATAAAAGAAACTTGGACCTAAAAAACAGCATTAAGAACAATTCAGCCTCTATTAAGTGAGAACTTAGGAAAAGTAAGCTACAGCCAAAGTTGTCTGGTTCTCATGAAAAAAAGTGTGACAGATATCTTATATTTTAATTATATAAATGCATTTGAATTATACTTTGAAACTTGATTCTACTACTTGTTTTCGACAACAGCTATTTTATTTGACTGAATTAAACTCAACACCTGAAATTAAACCAAGTCTCTCAGTTGCTACAGTTGTGGTACAGTGCAGCAAGCTATTGCAGCCATTTTTGTCTCGTCACGCAACGCTCCTCCTCCTTTGTTGGGGAAGAGTGTTGCGTGACGAGACAAAACACGGCTGCGAGGGAGACTAGCTCAGCACGGAAGTAACACGACGTTTCAACTGTCATTTCATTAATAATAATAATAATAATAATAATAAAAAGAAGAAGAAGAAGAAATAAATATTATTACTATTATTAATATCAATATTGATAATAATAATAATAATAATAATTCACATGAAGATCTGGATCAGCCACTGATTACTGAGCCACAATACCGATTTTGAAATGGCATGCACGTCGTTATTTCGGAAACTGTTACATTCTGCGTTATTACATTATGCGTTAGAAAAGTTATTACAATTTGCGTTGAAAGATTATTACATTTTGCATTGAAACTTTTGTTACATTTTGCGTCAATGTTATTACATTTTGCGGCGATTCTTACCACATTTTGCGTTAATATTACATTTTGCGGCGTAACAGTGATATTTCTTCATGGGATAGGATAGTTATAGTCCACTGAAAAAATCATGGCAATCAATTTGCGTTATCGGATCTTACGCGGACAGCCTTTTAAATGACATTTGTAAATAGTTTGTAAATTGCATATAGGGTTGTATTACTATTACTAATCTTTATAACATTTTTATTTTCTATACAATATCCTTTTATAGTCCGATATTTTTGCTTTTTATATTCTAGATTTCAATTCAATTTTTTTGTAGTATATTATAGTTTCTCATTTTTTATATTGTAGTTTTTAACAGGTGAAGAGCCACTAGGTGGACACACTGTTAATAAACCATCATTATATATTATTATTATTATTATTATTATTTATTATATAGACACGAGTGTTTTACTGGAAAATATACCACTCGTAAAATTCATAAAAACTACATCCGGGACCCGAGTGGTTTATTTTCCATAATCTCACAGGTGAGTTTATCGATGACGTAATTTCGGTAATTTTCCTTCGAAATTTGTAGGCGTCTTTCGACTTACATATTTTTCCAAGCTTTTCTTATATTTTGTCATTGTAGGGCCCTATTCAGCACAGTGTTGTTTATCAAGACTATTGTAACCAATGTCTCATCTTGCTGTACTGTACATTTGAGCCCTCACATTTACCTTTTGGCGAATAAGAATCTATTATCCTATCGATGTCGGTTTGGCTATATAATAAAAAGAACATTACACGGCGGCTTGAAGATATGAATTTTATTTTCTCGTGGCAAAAACAATATTTTACTCACTCGTTGCGCTCGTTCGTAAAATATTGTTTTGCCACTCGAAAATAAAATTCATATCTTCGCGCCACCGTGTAATATCCTCTATATATTTTTATTATTATTATTATTATTATTATTATTATTATGTAAGACTACGTATAGCTATGTAGGGCTATACAGGGCTATGAAGGGCTATTCTATAGCTTTGTAAGGCTATGTAATGCTATGTGTGGCTATGTAGGGCTACGTAAGGTATGTAGGACTATGTATGGCTATGTAGGGCTATGCAGGGCTGTGTTGAGCTATGTAGGGCTATCTAGGGCGATGTAGGGCTATGCAGAGCTATGTATGGCTATATTTGGCTATGTAGGGCTATGTATAGCTATGTAGGGCTATTTAGGGCTTTGTATGGCTTTGTAGGGCTATGTAGGGCTGTGTTGGGCTTTGTAGGGCTGCTGTATGGTTATGTAGGGTTTTGTAGGGCTATGTATGGCTATGTATGGCTATGGTTGGCTATGTACGGCTGTGTATGGGTATGTAGGGCTATGTAGGGCTATGTACGACTATGTATGGCTATGTATGGCCATGTAGGGCTATGTATGGCTATGTAAAGCTATGTACGGCTATGTAGAGCTATGTACGGCTATATAGGGTGGTGTACGCCCATGCATGGCTATGTAGGGCTATGTAGGGCTATGTAAAGTTTTGTACGGCTATGTAGGGCTATGTATGGCTATGTAAGGCTATGTATAGCTATGCAGGGCTATCTAGGGCTATGTAAAGCTATGTACGGCTATGTGTGGCTATGTGGGGTTGTGTATGGCTATGTAGGGCTATGTATGGCAATGTAGGGCTGTGTATGGCTACGCACAGCTATGTATGGCTGTGTATGGCTATGTATGGCTATGTAGGGCTGTGTAGGGTTATGTAGGGCTATGTACCACTATGTATGGCTGTGTATGGCTATGTAGGGTTATGTAGGGTTATGTATGACTATGTATGGCTAGGTAAGGCTATGTAGGGTTATGTAGGGTTTGCGTTGGGCAAAATGAGAATGGCGTAGAACGCGGTTTTGTAAAACAAGGGCTAAAATCAGTTTAAATAACTGACCCTTTGTCTTTATCTAAAATTGGGGGCGGGGGAGCTTGTTGGATCATTCTCCAGAAAAAAGGTAATCTTGTTTATGACCGGATTTAAAGTCATTTGGTGACTGGAATTATATTTTATTGAACATGGGTATAACATTATGTTCTTCTTTTGATTCAGTCATGGGACTAGATTTAAAGGCTGACGCAAGGGCTGCTGTGATCCCTGCGAGCAGGTAGCAGATGTAGACCCACACAGATGTGACAACGATCACTAGTCACCCCAGGAAGGTACCAAAAACACTTATGTAAAATGAGAAGGGAAACCCAAAACACGGAGATACCCAAATAACCGTGACAGCGCTTCAAACAGATTTGTACAAGCGAAATACGATGAAGAGTAATGGAACATGAACGCTAAAGATACTCGAATTTTCCTCAGATGTGGGAGTAAGCACCTCAACTGGATTCCCGTTTTTTTTTATGAAAATGCACCCGACGTATTTTATACATAATGACTAAACTTTAATTCGGATCAATTCAACAGTGGAAGAGGAACGCAAATGCCGTGACGTAACAATATTTTTACTTCCGCTTCAGTTTGTCACGTGGTTTCACCGGCTGGACGCGTTACAGTAAGGTGAATTTTCCTGTGTGGTTTTACTGCTCATTTTCTCTTCAGTAAGAAATTGTACGTTTCGTGATTACTGCCAAGTGAACACACTAGTAAGGCTATCGTTAATGTCATCTGAGACGTTAATACGTTACAGACGATCAAAAGATGCTTATACTGCTACTGCTGCTGCTCCAGCCTCACGCGAGTGCAGGTTAGCTGTTTGAGACTTTCATTATTTCATTTTCTTCTAGAATACATAATATACTCTGATACCTTGGAGCTCACCTCTAATAACTGACGACGAGTGGCAGTATCACATGATATGCTAAACTAATTGAAACTCACATACTCACAACTATCGATTCGTTACAATTTCCGCTTTTCATAAAAACCGTTCTGTAGGAGGAAATGTTGGTTGTGCTACTTATCAAAAATATGCTGTTCAAATTGAAGCATGGCTGATGATTTGACCACCTGATTTTTGGGCCACTTTTAAATAAATACTTACACTGAGCTGTAAAACGCTTGGATTTAACAAATGGAATAAAAAATATGTAAATGTTGTAAGGCACGCTAACTTGTGACGTGATGATAGCAGATTGAAAGCAAAACTTACTTTTACCTTGGGTTTCATCTTAAGACCCTGTAACGAAAGTTCGTTTCAATCACCTTTCGTTAACATCAATCAGTACGGAATTTAAGCAAAAATCCAGTTGAATCACAGCGTTGCATAATTTTCGATTAGTCTAGTACCAAGCAGAGTGATAACCCTAAACTGGCTGACTGACAAATATACACAATAACTTTTCATAATGACGCTTTCAAGCGCCAGGCTTCTTAAAAGCGAATCAATAATGTTTGAGTTATTTGTGATTCATTATTAAGTCTTTTCGTGTTATAGTGGAGCCACGCTATTAATGATAAGTTGGCCTGATTGAAACGTTGCATTTCACGTGAAAAATGTATATTGTTTTTGAACTGTGGTGGCGTTAGAAAACAGCAGTTTATTACACTACTGAAACTAAGACGGTAATTTGAACTTTGATAAGATCACGAGACTGACGAGGGAGACTATAAAGGGCTGAATCGGCACCATACTGCTGAAAGCAGTACTACGCAAAAGTTATTACAAATTATGTAATACCTGAATCGAATCAGTTAAAAACATCACAAGTTGACACAAAACTCTGTCAGCTTCAGCTGTCAAAGTAAACAAGATCAAGATGCTGCATAAGCTTTCCGTATGAACTCACCTGTCAAATTTTGACCAATCAGAGCATAAAAATTGGACGTAGAGCGTGACCAACGCGTGACCATGGTGAGAAAAGTCAAAAGCAACTTTCTTCCCTGCCTGTAACAGCTGGCTGAATTTTCGCGTCCGAGGTCAGTTTGCAATCAAAGTTTTAATTGTGCAGCACATAAACACAACATATTTCATATGAATTTAGGAAAAATTGAACTAGAGCCTGCGATCACTTGAAAACTAGTTTACTTGTCAGCGGATAACTTGACCAAAAATACTTGACCTCGATGGGTCGACACCTGAGCCTGCGATACGTTCAAGCGATACTGGTCAGCGGGTACCCTGTTTTGACAGCTGTCAATTGATCAAAACATTGATGTCCAGTATGTGTGCATTATCAGTTTTCCTGTGCTCCCAAACTAGTAAAAGTATGAGATTGAACGTTGTTCGTGATCTAGTAAAACAATTAAGAGGCAGTCTCCCTAAAAGCGTTCCACTCGATTTTGGACTCGAAAAAACTTTTGCCTTATATTCTTATCATCAACACTACTATCCATCCTAATAACGAAACTGCAGTTAGAATGAGGAAATTGTTTATTTTACTGCCATTCCCAGCATTTCATTGCTGGACGACCGTTAGCGGCTAAAATATGCAAATTTTAGATGCCGTTTTACAGGTTTTTTAACGATCGTTTAAAAGTACTTCGGGTCATCAAATCCTAAACTGTTCGCACTCATTTGGAAGCATATTACTTCTTCTTACTGTTCCAATACCATTTAGGCATTATCTTTCTGTAATCAGCAAAAACTGGTCGTCTTTATTTCGCTAACCCAATTAAGAAAGCAAGATGCACGAATAAAAAATCTCAAAAACATCTCAAAATTCTCAAAAGTGGCACCTAAACTAGACCTAAAAACATGTTTTAGTTAAAGATTAATAGCTATTTTGTCAAGTTATGCAATAAAACTTGTGGCACAACGCGATTCAGAATTGAAGGATTCGACTGAAATTTGCATATTGATGCTGAATTCGCATTGCGTGACACCGGCCGCTGTGATAGTAAGAAAATTCTTCATGATCCTACAAATGACAACTTTTCTGTTTTTTTTTTTACTTTATCAACAAGAAAAAGGGGAAATAGGTTAAGCTTATAGAAGATTAAGTTTACTTTTCCACTGACCTTCGTATTAATAGTCTCGGCCGGCCGTCCTTTGTTCGACTCCCAGTAGTTGGCCTTCTTATTAGTAGAGTGGGTCGGGAAAAATATGCATTTCTCCCTACCCTACCCCCTCGCCCTTTTCTTACTGGCATCCCTCGGAGGGTCGCACCCACAGTCTGAACGCCTGGAAGAGGCTATTCGACATACTTCAATCGCGTTCTAACGAACATTTTTGTTTTACAGATAACATTAACGAGAACAATGTTTCTCCTGTCTAGTGACAGGTGGAAGTATTTACATTTTGCAGCGAGAAGGTCGTTCACACATTTACCTTTACACTATATATATGGGACGATGGTACACGGTAGTCCTTGAAGAAAAATTAAGAAAATATGGACTGGAGTTCAAAGAAGTAGAATGAACAACCTGCTAATTACGTCTACGCCACAATAAGTCTCGTACTTATAAATTCTTATCAAGTAAATTGTTATTTGCCCTTAAAAAAATGACATCAGCTGAGAAATGTACATTGAATTAAGTTAGTGTCCGGACACCTTTAGGAATTTGATATTAGTATAAATTCTAGGATGTATAAATCTACCGGCCTTCGATCACAAATCTGACTGTCTATGTACAGTGCTAGTGCTACGCTGGTAATGCTGTACGCTATCAGTTCCGTGATGGACAGTGAGTGAAGTGACTGAGTAGCGTACAGTGCTCGGTTGTAACCTGTTTATACCACCACTGAATAAAACCGTTAGCCTGTCAAGTTGTTAAGCTTTGAACGACTAGGGGGTTTATATTTGACTATTTTAGGGAAATTTGTACCAGCTCTTTGTTTACTCGCATGCAATCTCGCTCGTTTTTGTTTTTGTATTTTTTTTCATAAGATTTGTGAAGTATTTGCGGTCTTTATATTCTTTGTCATAGCATCTCGGTATGCAGACATATAAAAGCAATAAGATCCTCTCTGAGTGGCTCAACAACATTGTCCGCGGTAGGCTGGTGTATCAAATGAGCGCCGCACTGGAGTCAAAAAACGCGGTGGCGCCTAATTTAGTAAAATCGATATTCAATATGAATTTGGATCCACACGGAGGGTCCAAAGACCGATTTTTAAAAATGTGATCCTAGATCCTTCAGCTGTTGTTCAGATGTATGTATTTTTACATCATTAACGTGGTAGAATGCAAGCGTCTGTAAGAACAGGGTAATAACCGCTAACAAGACGTGAATCGAGAAAAGACGTAAAAACAGTGTAGGGGTCTCGACCTGGAGAAATGTTCATGCTGGGGAAACCTTCGACAATGCCGGATTCAGACTTCACGTCAGTTCTCACCTCTACTGATTGTTCGAATTCAGAGGTTTTTGTCCCCGTTGGGCTTCAATAGAAAATTCTGTCGGTGAATTCTCCATGGTACCAAACAATTGTCATGAGTACTCTCAGTAATATGCCTAAAGGTAGGTAATCACGATTTTGGCAGTTTAACTCCGACTCCAAATTAGGTTTAGATATGCGCTTATCAATTTCTGTTTCTCGCGTGTATCTTGTGATATTCAAATCCGTCAGCTCATAAATGATATCAAATGTGCAAGTGCATCAGCTGACTGTGTAACTTTATGCCATAGTGCAACAGTGATTAATATCAGGATATTTGACTTAAAGCCACTTCCTACTTTTCTCCATAACTTCATTATGTTTGGATCTTCATTTCCCGCATATTTCTAAATAAAAAAAATTGAGTGGACTACTGAGTTTATCATTGTCTGAACTTGAAATTACGATTATGACAATATCCATTGGCCCTTTTGCCGTTATCTTATCACAGATAAAGGAACTAGTGATAAGGATATTAGCAATGATTTTACGATTTTATACGTACGTGATCCCATCCTTTAAAATAGATGGTATACGATCTTAGCAATCTCCAAACCAATTACATGCCTGTCCTTGTTCCTAATATTCCTTTCTTGGTCCTCTATGCGAAGAACGAGGTGGCCGCCAAAATCGTCCTAGTTTATCCGCCGATATTTGTGGGTAATCCCAGGGAGGACTCCCATATAAAAGCGAAGGGGCTGGTCGTCGGAAAATTAATAATTTATTATTTAAACCCCTAAGGGAGACCAATGTGGGTGTGGCGTCACGGCTTTTTTTTTTGTTTGCAAATTTCTTTATGCACAGCCTTAAGCGATACCTGAATGAGCATATTTAGGTACTTTCCGTCCCAAATAACTGAAGTGAGACCAAAATCTGCAAACGACGAGCACCCACGTCACTTTTGTATGGGAGTCCTCCCGGGGAAGCAGATCACCATCTTTTCCACTTGATTTTTCGTAAGGTCAATGATTACCATCTTTTGAGAGTATTGGCTCTGCTTCACTTAGTTCAGATTTCGATGGATGACAGGTTTCATGGTAAGAAGTAATGGTGTCCTGACAATCGTGTACTTTTATCAATTGCGAAAAACCGCGCGAACTTCCACACTACATTTCTTGTTACTTTCACTGATGTTGCACGATTCGAAATTAATGTTAAAACTTTATGATTTGGGTGTGCCAACTCCTTTATTAACTGGCTGCGATAAAAAAGTAGCCTTAGACTCCAGACTGTCTCTTTGAGAGTGAAAACAAAAGCTGACCACTGTTGATAGGAAGAAACAGTCAGTAAATGGAAGAAACCTTCTAACTGAAATTTCATTAACAAAGTCTTCAAATGTGGGCTCCTGATCAGTGGAAGGTAAATAAAGGGAAAATAGTAATTCGCCGTTCACAGTCCAGTACTATCGCCCCATGTTAGCGAATACAAGACAGTCTTGGATTCTGGATCCCATTCCATAGATTCAGGATTCCGGGTGCTGGATTCCAGTCTTTTACAGTGGAAATTGGATTCTAGATTTTATTCCTTAGTAGGGTGCTTGAGCTCTATTCTGGATTCCAAAGCCCTGGATTCCGGATTCCGTATCAAAATTTTCGCGGATTCCGGATCCTACAAGCAAAAATTTTCCAGATTCCGGAATCCGGATACCCTTGCGTGGGGCGAAGTACAAGTCAAACATTTTCGGACCTGTTCACGCATATTTAATTAAGCAGTGGGAAATTTCTTCTAACGTTCGATTTTATAATATGATGGATCGGAGTAACTTCTGGTCAATGCAGCTTTTTCAGACTGGACCACATTTTAAGCTAGAAGAGGTTTGGTGCTGAAAAGGTATTTTTCCGTCTTGACGTAACAGACTTAACACGAATGGTCGGGGCAGTGGGAACATTAAATGAATCTTGGAAAGGTATCTTTTACTTGCTGAACTAATTTTTAAACAATATATATCATTGGCAAAGGGAAAAAGGAAATTTTAATATAGGTTTGGTGGGAAAATGAGGCATATCTTACTTAAAAGTGGCAAGTATTTGAATAACTGAGGATTTTGTTGTGACAGCAGCCGGTATCGTCACGCAACGCAAATTGAACATTTGCCTAAATTGGAGTTGAAACCTTCAATTCTGAATCGCGTTGTGCCACAAGTTTTATTTCATAACTTGACAAAATAGCTATTAATCTTTAACTAAAACATGTTTTTAGGTCTAGTTTAGGTGCCACTTTTGAGAATTTTCTGATGATTTTGAGGCATTTTTTCGTGCAGTTTGCTTTCTTAATTGGATTAGCGAAATAAAGACGACCAGTTTTTGCTGATTACAGAAAGATAATGCCTAAATGGTATTGGAACAGTAAGAAGAAGTAATATGCTTCCAAATGAGTGCAATAGTCTAGGATTTGATGACCCGAAGAACTTTAGAACGATCGTTAAAAAACCTGTGTAACAGAGACTAAAATTTGCATATTTTAGCCGCTAACGGTCGTCCAGCAATGAAATGCTGGGAATAGCAGTAAAATAGACGATTTCCTCATTCTAACTGCAATTTCGTTATTAGGATGGATAGTAGTGTTGATGGTAAAATTATGAGGCAAAAGTTTTTTCAAGTCCAAAATCGAGTGGAACGCTTTTAGGGAGACTGCCTCTTAACTGGCCAGCGGGCAGCTTCCAAATAAATCACGTCACCTCGATGAGTTGACACATGAGCCCGCGATATGGTCATGGGATACTGGTCAGTGGCTATCCTGTTTTGACAGCTGTCAATTGGCCATATTGTTAATGTCCTATATTAAAGATGTGGACTTGCCAAGACACGCCTGAGACACCCCTCCGATCCCTTCCTTTTGATAGTCTCTCCTACCCCACCCGTACAATCTGTAGACGCGTACTTACGTACGCTCGGTCAATCACGTGACAACCAAACGAAAAGAGGTTGACCATATTCCATGAGTATGGGGCTCTGTGCCACGCGCACTTCGCGCGCGCGGGAGCTCCGCTAATAATATTAAAATAATTTTTGTAGAAGTTATTACTGCCAAAATAAGATAAAATAACAAAAACGAGAAATAAAGGCACAATTAAGAAAAAGAAACTGGTATCATCTCCGAGTGTCAGAAAGCAATATTTTGTCGCAAGTAATTTGTTGAGCGAGTGAGGGTCCATGCAAATGACAGTAATGAGTTAAGGCTTGCTTCTAAATTCAAAACAATTATATTAAAATGGGTCGCGAGGGGGGGGTTCAAGGTTTCCTCTCACAGCTACCTCGTGTAATTGTTTGCCATGAGTTAATGATTTGGCGGTTATCCCCCGTGAAGTTATATTTTTTCCCACTCTGTGTGCTGAGACGCTGCCCCCAACCCCCCATATTTCAAGCCCAAGCCTAATTTATCGAAGACTCTTGAAAGTTTGTTTATGCAACTTGTTATTTTTGTAAACACTTTTTTTCAGCTAAATTCGCTGAATATAACAGTCTCCGTTTGTTTCGTGTCCGGGTCAAAGGTGAATAGAAAGGAAAGGAGCCGTCCGTCTTTGTTTGTTTGTTTTTGTGTTCCACCTTGCTAAATATATCAGTCTCGGAGCATTTGGTTCCGTCGTGTCAGTGTCATGTCTGGAGTCTGAAACGGGCCTAGGGAGTCTGTGTGGATGGATCTCCATGATCACGGAAATCACAACAGCCCCTCCCATAAAAGTATTGGGTCATTACTTTATTCTGCGGAACTCTAGATTGGTTTTTTTTGTAATTATGTGGGATGAATAGTCAACTGACGCAAATCAACATAAGGATATGATTTAAGAAAGTCTAGTCGCCGAGAATAGCCACGCATTGGTGTTTCCAAAATGAAATCTTGTTCACTAAAATCCAGTAACGTCACAAAATTCAAAGCAACAAACACGTTAGCAAGGCATTCGAATTAGCACCAAGTTTGCTCTCACCAATTTTGTCGTCAGAGGATACCCAAATCACTGACTTTGACAGTCATTTTGAAATTGGCAGAAGAGAATAGGGTGCTGTGATCTACCTTGAATTTCAGCTATCTCCTCGAGTCGTAAACTTCACCTGCGACTCAGGAGACGGCTAAAATTCAGGCTAACTGATAACAGTTAGAAACTATCGCTGCTCTCACTGCCACTGCAACTATTCGCGGCGAATGTAAAACTTATACACTGAAGTCCAAAGCGACTTTACGTTATTTTACGTTAAATATTATTATTTTTTACAAAAATTATTTTTTTTTCATGAAAATTATTTTTAGTTTTTCATCTTCCGGGATGTTCCGGCATGTTCCGGAATGTTCCGTGTTCGGGGTTTTATCATCGGCCCAATGAGATATGGTACTTGAACATTATCTGAAAGTTATTCTGGTTATTTTGAGGTTATTTTGCCCCAAACTGACACGTACGTGCAAGTCACCTTAGTTTTGCGCGTGGATTTGGGCTCATTAAAAGAGAGAAACTAACAAGATTCTTTTTATATGTACCTGTTTTCATAAAATCCAAGCAATCTTCAAAAGGAGAGGCCGTTCAATGGGTAATAGATTGGAGCATAACGTCTGCGAGCGGACCCGAGTCTAGGTGTGTTTTCCCGTGACTGCGGAATCAGAATGACATCAAGAAATGATTATCCCCCGAATCTTCGTAAATGAATCAACTTTGAGTGCCTTACCTAAGATAAGAAGTGGGCCGGTAAGAAAAAATTCTAGCGCAATTTGGATCTTTTTCAGCACGCAGTGTATTTACTAAGTGGTGACGGTTATCATGAATCCATTACCAGTTACTTCACCGGGTTGTGGTTACTCACCTCCGATTGCGTGACCAGGCAATTACTTATTGTCTCATGCGAAAAACAAGTGCACGGGAGACCAAAGCTCTCGGAATACAGCAAATTTATTTTCCTATATGACCAGTTGCTCTTTTGTCCTATTTTAAAAGTGCTTAACTATAAGATGATTAGCAAATAACATATTGTCCAACTTTTAAAATTGGTAGAGTAACTGATTGTTCTGTTCTTCTGATTTTACCTTCACCCCCGGAGTGTTCAGAAGATATATTTGCACTACTCATGAAAGGCGAATGAATTAAATTTTAAGGTTTAAGGTAGTTCTAAGGCATGGGCTACTAATGGACTAGTCAGAATTGTCATAAGGTGCATTGCATAGAAAATTGCAGGCATGATACCTCGGCTATTGTATTTCCATTAAATGATTTTCCAGTAGACATTTTTACTCCCCCCCCCCCCGCCAATTTTTTTCCGTTCAATTCTTATTTATGAGAGTTAAATTTCTATAATTTGTTGTTAAGTACAATTCTCCAAACAACTAAGTATTAATTTTGCATAAAAGCTACATGAAATTGTACTGTTTAGCCGTAAATGATTTAAAGAAGAAAGCATTGCTTAAGTCCTACTAGTTATTCTCCATAGCTGCTAAGGAGGAAAACGTTTGCTCTTTTCAAGAAATTGTTCTTGCCCATGGCGATTTCAAAACAAGGATAGCAGCAAGTCTGTCGTGGTCATATATATACCGCTACTTCAATGCAAACGAAGCATAGGGGCACAAGTCAGCGCTTGCATTTAGTTGGGTGCCGAAAATGAAGTGGAAATTTCACCCCAAGGGCGTCCATGTTCGCTCCGGCTAGAAAAGGTAGAATCCAAGATGGTAAAGCAGTTGTGCAGTAAACAGTAATGCGAAGAACCTGCGGGGGCTGGGGAGAGTAAGGCGTTTTGTTTTTCTTTGGCATGTTTTATTTTCGCGACGTGTTACAGGCTACGAAATACTGACGTAAGCTCAGTATATGCCTTCACCACCGAGAGTCACTCGGCCTTGGCCGGACACGCCCCTCACGTATCATGTTTTGTTCCTTAAGTTATTTCAAAGCACAGCGCCAAACCCAATCGTCAGCGGCCCAGGGCAGAAAGGGGGATGAGCAAACGGATGTCACAGCATATTTTGCAAGAAACCGGTATCCTTGCGCCTGTATGCTCAGGAACGGTTGATTACTACTAGAATATCGGGGTCAGAATTTGAGTGCTAGAATGAGAGGGAAGGAAGAAAACGAAACCGCCGCACACACCCGTTAAATCTTTTATAAATGTCTCGTTACGGTTTCAAAGTAGGGCGTTGTGGCTGCTATTTAATTTACATGTGTCTGTTGCAAGTGTCTAATTAATCTTACAGCAACTGGAAATGTGGCCACGCCTGCTGAAACTGAGATTGCTTGTTTAATGAATGTTATAGCTTTTGTATATTCACGAGGGCGTTTTGTCCAGTGAACTGAGGTCGTAGTTTTTCTTAAAGAAGTTATGGGGTGGGTCAAGTGAATAGTTCGGGAAAAGCTTCCTTCCTTTATTATGGTGGGTTGTTGATATCAAGAGTTCAATATCTGGCCTGGATGGAGTCGTTGTAGAGCTATTTTTTCTTGGGGGTATCGGTTTACTGGAAGCTGATCAAGAGAAAGTCAATGGTGAATTTATGAACACAGAGGTGGACACACTAGTGAACGCCTTCAATAAAGCATTGACTGAATCAGCTAGTGAAATCTTAGGCAAACGCAGAGCAGTCAAAAGACGGTGGGTCACAACTAGCATACTGGATCTCTGCGACGAACGAAGAGCACTGAAGAAGGGGAGACACGAGACAGCAGAAAGGGGTACGAAAGTACCGAGCAATTAACCAGGAAATTAAGAAGAGCATAAAAAAAGCAAGAGTCTTGGATTGATGCACAGTGTCAAGATATTGAAGATAACATCGGGAAGAACGATAGCAAGAAAGCATATCAGCTAGTTAGAAATAAGCGTTGACAGGCCAAACACGACTCATAAGCTCGTGATAATGTGAAACGTGACCTTGAGAGTCTGCTTGAACAGTGGTTCTCTTTCTTTTTTCTCTCGCGCGAAGGTTACTAGCACTACACAGTGCAAGACGTGTAGCATTCTAAACTTTGAATGAGTAAATCTTGTTTTTGCCGCACTAAGTCTTATATTTAGAGGTCATGAAGCAGGTTTGTTACTTGCATACTGAGTAATCATTTCCTGTGGTTTATGCTTCTGTACTAGGTGTCCCTGACAGGATTTGATTTCAGATGCAGTTGTTAAGTGTTTTATATCCTTTGACCTCTGTTTATTACGGCTGAATAAAGATTTTAGTTTTTTTGGTTTTCTCCGAAATGGCTGTATCTGAATAACTACATGCATGCATGCAAGTTTCTTTGTCCGTGAATGTGATTATTTCCTGCCATGTCAGTATGACTCTGGGCCCAGCTCTATAGTGTGGTTTGCAGGATTTTGAATTTCCACGGATAGTGCGATCTTCAGATATGAGTTGTACACTGTAGCTTAAAAACTAAAGCTACACCAAGTTTGGAGAAATATGCCGTGCGTCAGTCAAGATGATTCTCTTAGCGCTCACACAGTCCATTTAGTTTTTCTTAACATAAGTGAGTCTTTGAACTAGAGCGCGATGTCTTGTTGTTCCTTCGTAGGTATTTTCTTAAGTTTTTGCTTAAGAGTCGTCTGTGCGACTGCTATGGATTCTTAAGCAAGACTGCAGTTTCGGAACTATAGCGTTCCTCGTCAGTTGCTACTATGGTAAAGTCTTAGGTACAGAGAGCGAAGCAGACTGTTTAAATACTGGTGGCTAGGATCGAAAATACTAACTTGCCATTGGCTGCAAAAGTGACCAATAGCGTAGGTGTTTATTTGATCCGCGTTCTGTTGTGTTTCCTTCAAGGTCAAAAATGCTTTTTGGGCTGAACCGGTATCATAGTATCTGACTAGGTTGCAGTAATGGCAGGTCACTGACAAGTCGTAGTACGTGCAAGTGTCTTTTCCAGGAGATTCG